>CM059186.1:184444534-184536794 GCA_030323885.1 Branchipolynoe longqiensis
TCCTCACCCCACACTCTCCATGCATAGCCACTGACCTCGTTGAGTCCGTAGGTCCAGCCCTGCTTGATCCGCTCGCGGGCCCACACGTTGTGAGTGTTCTCGGCGAGCTGCTCCACCAGCTCCTTCATCTTCTCGGTGAGCTGGATCTGGCTCAGATCCATTGGTGTCGGCTTGTACCCATTGGGCTGCAGATAGCTGTCGTGAAAAGACCACAAACAGATGCCACATTATGTCACGTGATATATAATGAATTAGAAACTGACTCAGCCACTAGAAGTTCCACTTCCACCTTATATCATGTGATATATAATGTATCATAGACTGACTCAGCCACTAGAAGTTCCATTTTCAGGTGATATATAACATGTCATAAACTGACTCGGCCATAAGGAGTTCAATTTTCAGGGGATATATTACATATCATAAACTGACTCAGCCACTAGGAGTTCTATTTTCAGGGGATATATTACATATCATAAACTGACTCAGGCGCTAGGAGTTCCATTTTCACGGGACATATTACGTATCATAAACTGACTCAGCCACTAGAAGTTCCATTTTCACGTACAATCATATTTAATGTGATATATAATGTATCAGAAACTGCTAGTGGTTCAGTCGTTCCATTTTCAGGGTGCCATCTTATATAATGTGATATATAATGTATCATAAGCTGCCTCAGCCACTAGCAGTTCCATTTGCAGGTACCATCCTATTTTGTGTAATATATATCTTTGTCAACGCATACCAGCATTTGATCCACTCAACCTCATTCTTATTGAAATCAATATTACATCAACTGACCATCCTAACTAGGTCATCGTCTGAGTGGTCAGAAGATATAATTAATTATCCTATGCGCAAGAATTCTATTTGCCTTACTTGTTGGCCAGCTTGACGGTTTTGATGCGGTTATTGCTGACGTACTGCGGGTCAAATGCGATGTGGTATCCCAAAGCCAGGAGCGTCCTAGGAACAAAATATATATATGTAAATACATAGTGAAAAACAAGGCTTTTTCTTTATCCTCATATAATATAACACATTATACAGCACACATAACTATCAAATGGGATTTACAGCAGCTCATAATAGATTTGGAAAGTGTTCATGCAAGAGGTGGTGAGTGACATCAGGGAACCTAGGTAGTGTAATGGTTAGTACACTGGCCCGGAATGCAAGACATATGGGTTCGATTACCGCAATATTTCCCATTTGTATCCCCCCCCCAAGGCAAAACCAATCACACTGCAGCAGACAGTGTACACTCATGGCGTCGGCTGCATAGTGCTGCCCCACTGGGAAACCAGGCCACTGTGACCATGACCATTCCACTCACATTATTCCGATACCGAGCAAACCGGCCCTTGCCCTATTCTATTAATGCCGAACACAAGGCTAGGTTGCGACAAATATCGATTTTGTAAGTCATCGATTTGACTCGGTTGGAGGTTCAAACTCATGACCTCTGACACCGGAGGTCACAAGGAATCCAGCCAGTGCTCTCACCGATAGGGCAATCCCATCCGGTAAGTTTATCGTTGGTGATAGAATCCAAACATGTCTAGCTTACCTGAGTGTTTCGTGTGAGAGCGAGATGTTGTATGACCTTTCGTTGCCTGGCAGACGTTCAAAGGTGGTGAGGCAAGGGTGGCGTTTCATTCCATCATCCCTTACCTGTACAAGTAAACCAGATGATGCTGAGCATCTGACGATCATGTTCGAAACACGGGATAAAATCTGTCCTACTAAGTGAATATGCAGACACAGCGAACTGTAACAACATATTATGTCGTGATTGTTACCCAGGGCCATATAGACCTAACGAGTAACGGTAAAATATTTACAATTTAAAGCACAGAATTTGTCTGTCGATGAACATGTCCTGGTCTCATCACATCTTTATCTAACATGTGTTTGTTTCCTCATAGAGCAGTCTGTAGGTTACCTGTCTATCAGCTACACGAGCCATGATGTTGCATTACATATTATTTGTTCATAAGCGGCATTGGGAAGACAACCATTGATGGTTACACTGTTCATACAATTTCTATTATGGTCATCAGGTTAATTTATGTTTGTGTACTGTGTATGGAAATTGTGAATCAAAATGTCAAAAACAAAAAGATCATGTGTGCAGAGTCTTAACAGGGCTCTTTACATGGCATATATGATAAGGGGGTACCAGGAACCGCTGATTTTATTGAGAGCTATTTTAGGAAGATACAGAAGAAGCGCTTATCCAAGTGTGCAGCTCATCCGGGATGCGATTCTGTAAAAGGTGTGTGGGAGTGAGGGGGTGAGGGGTTATTTGAGGGGCTTGCTAATTTAAAGGGGGGTATTTTCAAGGGGGAAACTCTTTGAGATTGAGAGAGGTAATTGTCGAAATACGTTTGTGTTGTAGTGTGGGGGCAACTATTTCAATGGAGGGGGAACTTTCAAGAGATACAATTACTTGAGGAAGAGGCTTACTTATTCAGAAATTGGGGCAACAAATATTTGAGGGAAGCACTTATTCCAGGTATAGAGATGATATATGTGGTTATATATAGAGACAGATAGCTACATAGATAGATAGATAGATAGATAGATAGGTAGATCAGTGCGTCTACACATATATTTACCTCGCCCCACTGCCAGCCTTGCTCGATCTTGCCCATGGCCCATAACTCGTGGATGTTTTCAGCCAGTTTCTCACGTACATTCTCTATGTACGTCGGCAACTGGATCTGAAACAGCAGAAAGTGCAACTGGGTTAATTCACGATGCGGACAAAGGACTATTATAGTATGGGCTTTTATTTCTTAATGTGAAGTATAATGACAAGTTAAGCTAAACGATAGAGAGTTTGAATCCGTCCGATAACTAGGCATTCAACCCTATAACAAGTCGGTGGGTGGGTGGCAAAATATGGAGAATGGCCCAACTACTCAGAGCAGCGTCTTGGTGAGAAGTGCTCATTGGGGGGAAACGCGGTCGAAAGGATGTGACTGCTGGCTCATTAATTCATGAAATACACGCTAGGGGTTCCATTAATGCTTTGAGAGTCTACTACTAGATAGCGCCACAGGGGAGTCCTTTGTCACACCCGAATTACCCATGTTGCAAATGCATCATGGACAATTATTTCAGCGCCGCCTGGGATTTTGATTTAGGATTTTGATTTTGTGATGAGTTGGCGGAGTGGTGGGGGGGGGGGGGGGGGGGGGGGGGGGGGCGGGGGAAGGCCCTAAAGTAACATACGGAAGTGGCGCCATTGTGTCAGATGACAGAACTAGTGAGTAGGAATACAACACATACATATTAGTGTATATGGGTCAGGATCACGAAAAGAGACCAATTGGGGAAAGTTGTCGGCGTCGAGCATGGATGTCGGCGTCGATCGGTATAATTATAATTTAGCATTGATAGAGGTGTTGGAAAGTCCTTAAATTCATCCTGAATGTAAAGGTCGAGAAAATACAACAACCTTATTTGTTTCTAGGATAATTTAATATAAAACAAAGAAATGCACTACAGTTTTAAGAATTGCAACACTGACATCTTCAATTGACCACCGATTAGCCCGTTTTCGTGAGGCTGACTCATATATTTCCTTTGCATTTCAAATGTCGCCCTTTCTCTTCAAACATAAGGGTCGGTTCAAATATGTCAATGGTTTTCAGAATCCTAACAATATTTTTCATTCCCCACCCCTAATCATAACTGAAAAACATTGATGAAATGTGACTGATGTTATAGCCGAAATTGCAATCCGAACATATTTTTATCCCCTTTCCAATCTCTGAAACATTGTTCGGATTATGAAGACTTTCGATATTTATGGCCATTAGTACAAAGCGAGATTGAAAATTTCTGTACAAAGTGGACACGACGTGTAGCGACCGATACGACATGTTTAACGTGTTAATAATTTAATAGATATAAAGGGAGAAAACATCATTTGTACCCTAAGTAGTGTAAACAAATCTTACAAAGAGTTTAGTAGTGTATTTATCCTTAATTATAGCATGTCTTGGATGTCATCGCATTGCGCTGAAAAGTTTGTTCAGTTTGTCACAAATCGGCCATGCTTTTGGCACTTCATCTTTGCCTAATTTGTCAATATACAAAGAAACAAAACCACAGAAGTTAATGATTTTGTTTATGCTATCTCTTTATCATACCAACATGATGACACAAATCCAAATTGGTCGATTTCATTAAAAAGAAGAAAACAAGAATAATATGAGCTATAAAACTGAGTAACCCATCATGGACCACCTTTTCTGAGAACAACCGCCGCTGCCGTATTGGCCACTCGTGGCTTACACATGCTTTTCTGCTCAAGGGGGAACCTCTCCCTGAATGTATTGGGTGTCAGTCCCCGCTGACACTCAAACACATTTTACTAAGTTGCATTGATTTTTTAGCCCTGCACCAACAGTTCTACACTGCAGACAGTATGCATGACCTTTTTACTAAGGTAAAACAGGAAAACATTTTAGCCTTTTTGAGGGCAGCTGGACTGTACCACCTCATATAGTTTACTAAATAGATTCTATCAATTATTAATAAAACTTGTCTTTTTCTATGGGAATTTGTTTCCCTTGACCACAAATATATGAATGTGAGCTTTCTAATTTAATGAGTGTCTATCGGCACATAATTGATTGTCTGCTTTTACATGGAAAACCGATGGTTTGAACAAAAAACAAACATTTCTCGCCGTGAATATGGCCTATGCTGCCGACACGGCATAAAGCAACCACCAATCAATCAATCGAGAACAACCCATATATGTGTTAAGAGTTTCATTCAGTTCTTTCACCCTGATAACATGACCTGTTTCTGTGCAAGCGGCTACCAAGGCTAGCAGCTGACTTACTGTGGCCGTCTCCACGGGGCGGGGCACGAATGTTATGTGGACTCTCACTTCCGGCGGGCCGAAGAGGATTCCCTTCGGGATGTCGCCGAATTGATAGCAAGGGCTGATGACGAGCTTCTCCTTGGGAAGCAGTGACTCGTACATGGGCGAGTGGCCCTCTGGCGGACCGTACTTGAACCGCCCGTGCTCGCCACCCAGCATGAACCGCACACTGCAACAACACGAGAATCTGACAGGTCATTGTAGTATATGGGGGGAGAGTGTGAATGACATGCTGCAACAACACCGAAAACCTGACAGGTCTTTGTAGTATATGAGGGGAGAGTGTGAATGACACATTGCAACAACATCGGGAACCTGACAAGTCTTTGTTCTATATGGGGGGAGAGTGTGAATGACATGCTGCAACAACACCGGGAACCTGACAGGTCTTTGTAGTATATGAGGGGAGAGTGTGAATGACACATTGCAACAACACCGGGAACCTGACAAGTCTTTGTAGTATATGGGGAGAGAGTGTGAACAGCACATTGCAACAATACCGGGAACCTGACAGGTCATTGTTGTATATGAGGGGAGAGTGTGAACGGCACATTGCAACAACACCGGGAACCTGACAGGTCTTTGTAGTATATGGGGGGAGAGTGTGAATGGAACGCTGCAACAAAACTGGAAAAGGTCATGGCGGATCACTGTAGCATATTGTAGGGGAGGGGTATGTACTGCCCACTGGAAACACGAAACTGGAAACAGGTATGCAGTAGGGGAGAGGGAGGGTGAATAGGATGTGGCAATAACACTAGAAACCTGACAGGTATACACCTGACAGGTATACACCTAACAGGTAGACTTATTCACAGGGACTCAGCTCATAATGAGCCAATACATGAAAGTTTGAGACACAGACACTACACCCACCTGACCTTATATTAGCGGACATACTGATGACAGGGTAGAACATGCAATTGACGTTGTGAATCATAGATGCCTTGCTCACAATGAGCCAATATGTGAATGTTTGAGACACAGATGCTACACCCACCTGACCTTATATTAGCGGACATGCTGATGACAGGGTAGAACATGAAATTGACGTTGAATCAGAGCTGCCTTGCTCACAATGAGCCAATATGTGAATGTTTAGACCAGACGCTACACCCACCTGACCTTAGTGGACATGCTGATGATGTTGTCAGTAATAGCGGCCCTGCTCACAATGAGCCAATATGTGAATGTTTGAGACCAGGCGCTACACCTACCTGACCTTAGCGGAGATGCTGATGACCGGATAGAACATGCCATCGACATTGAAGTCCCTGAAGAGCCCCTTGATGCGATGTCCGTTCAAGGAGAACATGATGTGTGGCACGGTCAGGTCGATGAACACCCCGATGATGTCGCCTCGTTGCAGCGGAGTCTGTGTGCGCACCGTCCGAGGCTTGCCTCCTGTGAGACAGATGGCAGAAATTTAAAAGAAGAATTTAAACTTAAATTATTAACGAAATACATACAGGGTCCGTACACATGTAGAGGCTTTTCAAGGCTCTCTTTGATAGGAATTCAAGATTATTTTCATTTGGATTTAAGAAAATAAACCACAATGATGAATGGTGATTCCGAACTAACTTAGATCAGTGGGGACAGTTTAATGGATATTCAAGGCTTTTCAAAACTAATTACCCAAAATAGGTTAAATTCAAGGCTTTTCAACACCCCGTATTTAGCCTATCTACATAACGCAAACACACCTGTCCAGAGCTTGTTTCCGTCGAACCCGTAGGAGAAGAGGTCATCGCCGACCCCGTTGCAGCCCAGCTGCTCCCCGCCCCCAAGGAAGGGCACGAAGCCCTCGGTGTTGGCCCAGCCGATGCGCAGGTGCGGCGGGTTGTGGGTGGTGCCACTGATGATGTCAATCACCACCTCGTAGTACCACCGGCTGAACATGGCCGAGCCCTCCATCCGCCCAACGTAGATGTTGGGCTTCATGCTGAAGGAGAAGAAGGAGGTTGGTTATTTGATAGGTTGTTGGAGTTTTACGTCCTGGCAACATATAAGGTCATATCAGGACGGGGGGAGGAGGAGGGGGAGAGAGATGGTTGGGTGAGAACGTCATCGAGGTTAGTTGGCTGTTGAAGTTTTGCGTCCTGGCAACATCTAAGGTCATATCAGGATGGGTACCGACTTGTGACAGTGCACACTCATAGCGACTTCATAGTGCTCTCCCACTGGGAGATCAAGCTGCCAGCACTATGACCTGATATCCCACTCAGTCGCACTATTGTGGGACTGAGCCAACCAGTCCTCGCCCTATTCTATTTAGGATTCCTAATAATGTCGAGCGCCTGGCTACGAAGCGACAAGTATCAATGTTTAAGTCATTGGTTTGACTCGACCAGGGTTCGAATTCGTGGGTTTGAATCCCACGTTCTACCAAAACGGGAGACGGACGCTCAACACACTCAACCATACAGTGTTCGGTTATTGACTATATATGTCTTATTATATACGATTATGAACCTCATTAGTTTTGTTCTTCAGGCCAGAAAACCAGTCTTTGCGGAGTATACAACAACGAAAGTGCAGCTAGGCTGTTCTGCGCTGTTTCACAAATTTGTGATTTCCAGTGGATTCATTTGACACCAGACGACAGTCAGTCATGTTGGTTTGTTGTTGTTTTACGTCCTAGCAACATCTAAGGTCATATCAGGACGGGAAGGGAACAGCAGCATCACGGAGTGGCCTGCGTTCGTCTGTGATTAATCGGCCTCTAGACTGCGATACACACGTCACTTTCTGACACAGCAGTTTGGCCTCGGGCAAGATCACGCCGGAGTAGGCAAGTCTCGCGGGACGGGGCCAATCTCGCGGGCAGACGGCGCGTGGCCCTGGCTGACCCCCTGGCCTTCCCCGCCCGCATTATTGATCTGCACTTGGCGGACACTCTGACCTTCACCTGAGAAAACCCCAGGGTGTGTACATATACATATATATACATATATACATACATACATACATATATGCATGCATATGTATATACATATGTATATACAGTAAAACCTCTCTATACCGACCCCACCACATATCGACTACTCCCCTATATCGATCGCCTTATTTTGGTCCCAACAATACAATTGTAAGGATATTCTAACTCTCTAAACCGACCACCTCCCTAAATTGACCACTTAAACTAAAGTCGGTCCCATGGTCGGTCGATTTACAGAGGTTTTACTGTATATACATGTATGTGTATATATGTATGTCTATGTGTATATGTATGTGCATATGTATGTATATATATATATATATGTAGGCTTACATAGATGCATATATATATGTATATATATATATATATGTATATATGTGATGCATAAGCATTATGCGAGTATAAAGACACGGAAGGGATTATTGCTATTATATTGTTATTATATATTATTATATTATATTATGTGAATATACATACATATTTTACGTCCTGGCAACATCTAAGGTCATACCAGGACGAGGACCCATTTGTGACAGTGCACACTCATGGCGACTTTATAGTGTTTCCACACTGGGATACCAGGCCACCAGCACCATGACCCGATATCCCACTCAGTCACATTATCCTGACACTGAGCCAACCAGTCCTTGCCCTATCCTAATAATGCAGAGCGCCAGACTAGTAAAGTGAAAAGTATAAATGTTTAAGTCATTAAACAGACAAACGGCGGCGGCCTACTGACCTGTAAACGGCGTCCTGCACGCTGGTCTGTAGGAGCAGGTCCCGGCCCGGTAACAGGTTGTCACAGATGAGGTTCTGGTTCGATCTTACTGCTACGTTGTTGCCCACACACAGTGAGCACAGCACGTCAAGCACCTGCAAGATGCAAGAACAACGCCACATGAACTTTAAAGTTGCATGGTCCGATCAAAAAAAAGGAAAGTTTGTTTTATCTAACGACACCTCTAGAGCACACTGATTTTTATCATTGGCTATTGGACATCAGACCTATGGTTGTTCTGGCATATTTCTTTGGAGGAAACCCGCTGCCGCCATATAGGCTACTCTTTCCGATAAGCAGCAAGGGGTGCGTTTATATGCACTTTCCCACAGACACATAGTCCGATCAAAGCATCAAATCGTCAAAACCAAAATAATTATTTACATTTGATCCTACATATCACAAGTATCGATTCAGTTAAATCTTTGGTTTTACTTGGCCGGATATTGAACCCAAGACTTTGAGGCGACTAGATATAAGAACAGCGCATTGAGGTGGAGAATACTGGTGGGACGGTACCTTGGGGTCGCGTCCGTGCTTGTCGATGAGTGAGATGATGGTGCGAATGTGCTGCTCTTTGATGACATTGAGCGCCTCAGGTGAGTCGACCAACACACAGTGGAGCACGTCGAGAACACCTGGGGGAGGTGAGGTCGGCCATTAAAGGACATCTGCATCTATGCACACTGACACAAAGTAAAGCGCAATAAACTCCTCACACACCATCTCAACGTTTACTTAAGCCCCACTCACACTACAGCTTGTGACCGATTTGGACCAAAGAACCCACAGTCACCGATGACGTCCTTGCGACCAAAGCAATGGTTGCCAACTTCTGGAAGACCATTTCGGTCATAAGGAGGAGGTTTTGAGTGCAGTATCTGCAACCTACTTGCGACCAAAAAGGTCGCAAGGAGGTCGGCGACCATTGAACATAATTTGCGACCACTTGTGACCATTTTGTAACCTCTTCAGTCTTTGTGACCACCCTTTTTTTTGTGATGGCCACAAGCTGTGGCAAGCAGTAGTGTGACAAGGGTATTATATAACACCAATAGAGTTAGGTACTCGGTGAAACTTTAATGCAATGTCCCAGTGGGAATCCACTGTTTCAAAGTTTCATACTTTTGTTCTATTTGATTTAATTCTTCTTCACATAATTTACGTTTTACCAATAGTAAAATATAAATAAATGCAGCACATTTAAATAAATTTATCATATTTGTGCATATATATACAATCGCAGACAATCGGTCTTCCTCATTCCACTGCTCGTTGCCATACCATAATAATGCCGGATGCCAGGCTGGGTAACAACAAGTATTAAGTATTAATTATTAAGTCATTGGTTTGACTCGTCCAGGTTTTCGAACCCAGGGAAGTGGGAATTCAACTCATTCGGTTAAACTGATCAATAAGATGCAGAAATAACTAGCGGTTATAGGGAGTAGGCTACACTCTGGATTACAGCATGTTCAGCAATAATTAAATAAAACCTTTCACAACCGCCTTACTTACTAGTCTTGCACACAATACCACCTAGCAGAGAACCTACCACCAATACATCACTTCGGAAATATCAATCTTAGTGTCTAATCCCAGGGATGAAAGTGGTCTACAACAAAAATCGCGGAAATCAAGCCGAGATGATTACACCGATGGCGAATTTCTATGAAAACGCGGATATTTTCCTATAGGATTAAAACTGTCAGGGAATCACGGACAAATTCCGGAAGTCAGGTTTCAACTATCCTTGTTGTGGTTATATTATCGCCCATACGTAACTATATCTTATTTGGGTTTTATGTTCTAGCAACATCTAAGGGCATAAGAAGAGGAGCTAGATAGAGGGGTTAGGGGAGAAGCCACCCCTGCACCCCTCCAACAACAACAAAACACCATTATGTAACCTCCCTGGAATGGCTGGAAATGGCATTTCAGAGCCTAATCATTAAACAAAATTGTAAGCGGGAATACCCTCAGATTCCCCCAGGACTTGGGGCGTTTGGCAGTTGTTCGTTCCAAGAACAAACAAATCCAGCTGACAGAATTTCTAACTACGACCCTGGAAGGTGGCCCCTACCTATCTCCCTGCTGCCCTTCCACACTTCTTCTTTCACCCTCTCATTTCCCTTGACCTTATCCTAAGGTCACCCCTTCTTTCCTTCTCTTCTCTAACTGCAGTTCTATTAGAACTAAAAGACCAACGCATCGGCACTGACAATGTGACATCCAGAGGACTAACTGGGGTGTTTAATTGTTTCTTATGGTTTTATGCACTACCAACATTTAAGGTCACATCAGGATGGGTACCGTTCGGTGACAGTGCTCACTCATGGCGACTTTATAGTTCTGCCCCACTGGAAGACCGGGCCACGAAGCACCGTGACCCAATGCACCACTCAGTCACATTATCCTGATACTGAGTAAACGAAATCTAGTTCTTTGAGCTATTAGGAAATACAGTCTAATTGATGAAAAACATTCTACGCTACAGAGCATGCCTAACAGCTCTATCGATGATGGTATATACATGATCATCAGTGTTCTGCTATATAAAAAAAAGAATACAACTAGCACAAACATACTAAACTACAGGCAGCCAGGATTAATATAGTCCACGATGACAAGTTATTGGTAATTGGCATCTATATATATTTGTATATATATATGTATAAATATATATATGTATATATATATATGTGTGTATACATACATATATATATGTCCATATATAACTAAAAATATGTCCATATATAACTAAAAATATAAATATACAAAAATATATGTATATTCGTATATATGCACACCGATTACCAATAATTTTATTACACTAATATATTTACATATCAATAGAAAATGAGTGGGAAAATATGCTGTTGATGCATCTTCTCTTAGAGTGCAAATTCTCTCATGGGCTAAAACAAAACTGAATGCCTACGGTAAGGGTGACTATATGGTGGAGTGCATTTCTTTTTTAAATATTTAAAAAAGACTTTTGCTAAAAAATCAACGTAGTGCATGAATCACTTAAATACACCTCTAATGTAAATATGGTAGAAGGGATGAGGAGGACATAAAGAACGGGCGCTGTTGGGAGGATTCAACATTAAATAACTGAGCTAAAATTACAAGCTTCGACAATAGCAATAGCAGGAGGACGAGCTTGATGGGTGGGGGTGGGGGTGGGGGTGGGGGTGGGGGTGGGGGTGGGGGTGGGGGTGGCATGAGTGTGTGCTGGGCTAAGTGGCGGGTGGTGAGAGAGGAGAGATAACAGAGATGGGGGGGGGGGGGGGAGAAGGGGGGATTCAGTTACAAGTTACGACGGGGATTATGAGATATTGTTGTAGGTCTACCTGTACACGACTCCTGATTTTCTATTCTATGGATCAGCCAATCAATGCGCCGCGAGGAGGCGAACTGGGCGCAGTTGCCACGATTGCCCTTGATAAGAGCGGCTAGACATGACGAGGTTGGCCAAGAAGAAAAGGCAGAAGTCCAATCAGGCGAGTATGCTGTGACACTGGCACACCGCGGCCCTATAGAGGGAGGGCCTGCCCCACTGCTCACCGCCAGGGGGAGTTGTGGTGGTGTAAGTATAAGCGAATCGGCGCAGTCTGTTCAGCCAACACCCATAGCCAGGTGCACCGCCACAAGCCAGCGCCGCCAGCACCCCACCACCGAGCCGAATCTGACGTCTTAATTTTATGTTATTTATTTTCCAAAAAGGTTATACATTATATTAAATATATGCAGTTATCTATAACAGTAATATATATAATATAGTAATATATAATATAGTAATATATAATATATGGTTTATAATTATATTAACGATATAATATAGAAAACACATTGATTGGTGGTTGTTTTAATTATAATATATATACTATATATAATATATATAATATGCAGATATTATTGTATATAATATATATAATATACACATATTAATGTATATAATAGATATAATATACATATATTAACATATATAATATAATAATATACATAATGTATATAATTATATATATATTATATATATATATAAACCAAATAGTGCCTGACAATGGCTCCATAAATTAAATGAACCTGCTTAATGAGGGATATTTCCACAGTTGAATACGTCAGAGTTTGGCCCTTCTGTTTGCGTGGTGTTGGTGGTGGTGAGGGGCGGCTTGCGGTGGCACCACGTGACCCGGAGTGTTGGA
The DNA here is from genome assembly GCA_030323885.1 of Branchipolynoe longqiensis. Classification (NCBI taxonomy): domain Eukaryota; kingdom Metazoa; phylum Annelida; class Polychaeta; order Phyllodocida; family Polynoidae; genus Branchipolynoe; species Branchipolynoe longqiensis. The sequence goes on from CM059186.1 coordinate 184,457,374, forward strand.
AGCCAAGGTGTAGGAGACACACGCACACGTAAAGAGTATAATTATGTACATATGGCGGCCAAGTGGCTAGCCCTGCCTCCAGTACCTGTCGAGGACTGTTGACTCTCGAGCCGGTCCATCAGCCAGTCGAGACGACTCGACGAAGCAAACTCGGCACAATTGTTGCGGTTACCGCGGATCTTAGCGGCTGTATACGTGGAAGCAAAGGTGGTTAGGCGCAGTTATGTATATATATATATATATATATATATATATATATATATATATATATATATATATATATGAACATCATTGGTTTTCGCAGTGGAAGGCTTTATTAAATATAATTAGTATTTACGCTATGCACTAATAAATGATAAATGAGTGCACTAGTATCTCAGTTGGATATTAAGGATCAAATCTAGGTCAGTGTTTTGGTTTAGAAAATGTTATGCTTTCATCAGACTATGCAGGTCTAGTACCGTGTTGGCAAACAAATATATATTCATGGTGAGAAATGGTTACATTATCTAATTATATATATATATATATATATATATATATATATATATATATATATGTATGTGTATTTATTATACACCTGGCGCATCGTACCTTCACACATGGAAAAGAGAATACCGGTTACATATACAAAGCACAGTGTATGTAATGCACACTTGTCTATCGTTGTGAGTGAGTGGTGGTGCATTGAAGCTGCAAAATCCGATGGTTTTGAGTTTCTGCCATTTTTGTTTTAGATATATATAGGACGCCCTCGTCTCCGGTTCAAGGATACTATCAAGAAAACCTGAAGCTGAGAGACATTAGGACCGACTCATGGACATCACTCTCACAGCAGAGAGATAAATGGAGAGCGGCGGTTAAGAAATGAAAGCAGTCTTTGTCGCATTGTGACCGACAGCATGATGATGATGATATATACACACAGCAAAACCTCTCTAAATCGACCGACCATCGGACCGACTTTAAATGGTTCATTTAGGAAGGTGGTCGGTTTAGGGATTTTTTTAAATCGTTACAATGGTATTGTATGGACGATCATTTGGGACCCAAATAAAGCGATCGATAGGGGAGTGGTCCATCTATGGAGGTGGTTGCTTAGAGAGGTTTTATTGTGTATACAGTAACACCTCTCTAAATCGACCGACCACCGGGCCGACTTTAAATGGTTCATTTGGGGAGGTGGTTGGTTTAGGGATCTTTTTAATCGTTACAATGGTATAAGGGAATGGTCGATCTGTGGAGGTGGTCGGTTAGAAAGGTTTTACTGTGTGTGTGTGTGTGTGTGTGTGTATATATATGTATATCATATACATAATTGTAATCTGCTTTACAGCAGATTGAAGTAACTCTTACCGTAAAAGGACAATTTGAAGATATTTGAAGTGGAAACATGTCAAATTACACCGAAATGCTGAACATCATTGATTTTAGCAGTCTTTTAGAAGGCTTTATTAAATTGAATTAGTGTTTACTCTATGCACTAATAAATGATAAATGAGTGCACTAGTATCTCAGTTGGATATTAAGGATCAAATCGAGCTCAGTGTTTTGGTTTCGAAAATTTGATTCTTTCATCGGACTATGCAGGTCTAGAACCGTGATGGTAAACAAATGTATATTCATGGTGAGAAATGGATACATTATATTATTTAATTACTGCAAATTGATCACTTTTCGTTGGAGTCATCATTTACCATTGAAAGGCCAGATCTTAAAGTTTACAATATTCTATTGATAATTAAGATTAGCACAATATTGGTGTCAAAATACATAACAGACATGGGAGATTCGTTATACAGACAGGTGCTTTGTATCAATTAATATATTCATCATTCTTTTTTAAATGCATGATTATTCAATTCATTTAAAAGATATTAACTTCAAACTATATTTTTTCTACATAGATAACTGGAAGTACATAGAAATAACATGCACATACAATAACAGACACAAGAATTTGTCATCAAATTATAGTCATATTTACTATGCAAATAGTTTCTTAGTGCTTCTTATGAATTATTATTTATAGCTTAGAACCTGCATAGCAGAATGTAATGACTTGCATTAGCTATATATTCAACTTGCAGGGAAATAAAAATAGGCACAATTGAGAAAGACTTAGCATTAAATTTAACTATATCATCGAAGAGTCTCATATAAACCTTCGGAAGTAAATATATACAATGGCATAAAAACATCGAGATGTCATCAGTTTCAAAATAAAAGTGTGAAATTGAATTAATTAAAATCACAGGTCAGAACCAGCCTTTAATTAATTTCACCTTCATGAAAGTGAGGCAACAATAATAAATCTGCAGATAACCTGACCGGTTAGTAAAACAATTTAGAAAAGTAAAAAAAACAAATGCCCTCTTAATTATAAAAAGAATTAGAACTTCTTTCTTTCATTAAATTGTGTCTTGTAGTTTGTATATTAACACTGCAGCTCATGAATATTCAAAGGAATCTTTCATCAATAAACCCTCAGATGGTACTGATGTCACATGAGCATTCTAGAACAACCCAGTATCTCACTCCAGTAGTCTGCTACAGAAGGGCCCCACCCCCACCCCGCCCCCCTGTGGCATGAATGAGAACTAACCGGTAGTGACTACCAAATGGAGAGGTTCGCCTACATAGAAGCAGGTACAGGTAACTGATCACTCAACACCTTACTCCAGTTCGAACCCAAGCCTGATACAGAAGCGCCCCCCTCCCCTGTGGCATGAATCAGAACTAACCAAATATGACTACCAAATAGAGAGGTACACCTACCTAGAAGCAGGTACAGGTAGCTGATCATGTCGTTCCAGTGGGATGCCGACTCCTCGCCGATGAGGTGGGAGAGATGGCGGAGAGATTTCCACTGGGAGCACCTGTCGATGGTCTCCAGGATGAGGGCGATCATACCCTCCTCCTGAAACAGGTCCTGCCGATTTCGCAGGGCCTTCAGACGCAGTTGACGCTCTTCAAACTCTGCCAGAGGAAGATGGAATGCAGACATTCAAAGTTGGTTGGTTGTTGGAGTTTTACCTTCTGGCAACATCTAAGGTCATATCAGGATGGGTACTGAATTGTGACAGTGCACACTCATCGTGACACCATAGTGCTGCCCCACTGGGACTGGGAGACCAGGCCGCCAGCACCATGACCCAATATCCCACTTAGTCACATTATCCTGACATTGTGCTAACCAGTCATTGCCCTATCCTATTAATGCTGAGGACAAGGCTAGGAAGTGACAAGTATCAATTTTAAAAGTCATTGGTTTGATTCGACTGGGAACCGAACTCCCGATCTCCCCCACGGGAGGCCTGCGCACATTCAAAGTCTCATATCTGATTGGATGATTTCATGTGGTTAACACTTAGATTGCCATAAAATATTGGCATTGCAGTTAAAAGAAAATAATCTAACAATTAAACGCAATAAGTGTCTTGAAATGTATTCCAATGCTTAAAAGCTAAGCCACGTCCGATTTTACTTGCTTAACACTTATATTGCCTTAAAATATTGGCATTACACTTACATTGCGGAAAATATGCTTCTCACAATTAAACGCAATAATTGTCTTGAAATGTATTCCAATGTTTAAAAGCTAAGCCACGGCCGATTTTACTTGCTTAACACTTATATTGCCTTAAAATATTGGCATTACACTTACAGTGGGAAAATATGCTTCTCACAATTAAACACAATAATTCTCTTGAAATGTATTCCAATGTTTAAAAGCTAAGCCCATACACTCTAGTATATGGCTTTCTGAGTCTTTCACGAAATATTTTGGGAGCATTCAATGAAAACGGATGTGCACTATTGTTTTAAACCAGTATTGTGTAAAAAGCCCAGGGTACCAGACCACCAGGTATTGTTGTAGTTATTTATACAGAGTGCAGCGTCATAATTATTTACGGTCTTTACAATGTGTTAGGTGAATATTTAAAGCTGCGTAGTCCGATGAAAGCATCAAATTCACACAACCAAAACCCTCACCTAAATTTGATTGTATATATCTAACTTAAGCATTTGTTGCCACGGAGAAGGTAATGCTGAGTCAATTTAATAGAATGTTTTACTGCATAAGCCTATGGTGTAAGAGGCTTGGCATGTTGCCAACATTAATTTGCCATGACTGCATTTCAAATATCTTAAAAGTTAGCCATTTAAGCAAAAGGTTACTTGACACTTAAATAGATTGCAACAATCAATTTAATATATCAAAAGTTCAGGCGCAAAACCACGTAAATGCCAATCCAAAAAGTTGATTAAAATAAAAGATCTTTTGCCGAAAATAATTTTAATTCTCACCAATTCCACTTTTCTTGTGATGACATGATTATCAAGCAATGAACAACACAAGTAGGAAAGTAAAAAAATAAAATTGTTGAAGGTTTGATTCCAATGTTTATCCTCATTTTTGGATTGGCATTACGGGGTTTTGCACCTGAACTCTTCATATAATTATCTCAGAAAACTGCACCTGTAAGAGGCTGCTCTGTTTATATAACGCCAGTGTTATGAGGTTTAGCTCAGAATGAGATAGAAAACTGGCTTAACAAATGGAAACTCACCAAGGTCGTCCCCTGGTTGCGCAAAGTAGTCAATGAGATCTTCAAGCGTTTTGATGACCTCTGCCAGACTGATGCCCTCCCATAGTTTGCTGCTTCGGCCTTCAGTCTTCAGTGACTCCAAGGCTCTGTTAGAGGGCGGTGAGTGGGTGGTGGTGAGAAGGCAAACACTAGCATGTAAATACAGTGTGGTAAAAAGAGAAGAGCAAAAAAGCAACAACAAACAAAGTCACCACTTAATATAAACCTTTCATCATACCAACTCTACAGACATTACATAGCCGCTTATATCACATAAACATAATGACTACCTATTCACATATATATGTGGTGCATAACGAATCATACATGTATATTTATATAGATATTAATATAAATGTAATACAAGTTCTCAACACCATCTTAACATATATATGATACGTACTGAATACAAGTGCCCTGCATCATTTTAACACATATATATGATACATAATACATTATATTAATATAAATGTAATGGTCGTAATGCTCGCTCAGCATCACTTTAAAACATGTGATACACTATGAACCATATAGTATGAATTTAATACAAGTGCCCGGAACCAATTCAACACATATAGGTGATACATAATAAATTATATTAATATAAATTTAATAGAAGTGCGAAATATCATCATAACACAGACATGTTATACATAATGTATCATATTAATATAAAAGCAATGCAAGTGTCCAACACCATATATGCACATATACTTGATATATAAAAAATTATACAAATATGAATTAAACAGAACCACCCAACCTCCCTCTCCCATAACCCCCCTGGCGCCCTCTAGTCAGTGCATCAGACACAACTGAACACTTCCGATCAGCCCGCACTCAAAGTGCTATACTTTTAAGAGTCTCGATAAACAAATCATCCGCTGATCCTGCTAGGTTTACGTACTTGACGAATCGTGATATGAGTGAGGTGCACTTCCTGATGACGCGTGCAGACTTGTTCTCCTCCTCCTGCGCTCTTGACATGGTAAGGCCGTCGTCCATGTGGCCTTCTACCATCACGATAGCCTGCAGTCAAGATGGACACAAAAACTGCAGGCCCGTAACTAGCATGGGCAGGGATAGTTGCTCCGCCCCCCAAAAAAAAAAACACAAGACAACCAATACGTTACCTCCCAGAAATGACTGGAAATGGCATTTCAGAGCACTTAGAAATTTTCACAATTTTAATACACAATTTTAATACACATACACCCAGACCACCCCCCCCCCCCACCACAAGTAGCACGAGCCCTTGGCACTCATTCATTCCAAAAAAGTGTTCGCTCCCAAACGAAAATTTGTAGCTACGGCTATGCACTGACAGGATTCACAAAGGGCCCTTAGCTGCACACACAGCCAAAACAACACATGGCTAGAGTTCCTCGAATATTTCAGTTAATAACATTTGTTTTTAGTTAAGCTAACAAATGAATCTCACACCAGTTTCCTTTCTTCTCGTTCGATTGTGTGTGTACTTTAAAAAAAGTATTAAAAGAACTACTAAATACATATTTTAGACGGCGATTTCTTCTCCCCCCCCCCCCATCCTTCATGCAATGGTCTTCCAGTCTGGTTGTATTTATTTGCTGATTTTCTTACTTTTCCTTGTTATGAAAAGGTTCGACGCCAGAACCAGTGCATAGATTGTCAGCCACATATTTGACCCTGCAATCTCTGCCACGGGTCATCATGTCGCCAATTCTGATATGACCATATATGTTGCAAGGACGTAAAACCCGAATAAACAATCATGTCCTAGAAATTAATAATAACTGATATAAGAACACGAGTCTAACAGCTGCGGGTAATAATATTGCTTGGCAAAACTTCTTTGCAGCTTAATTAATATCACTTTGCAAATACTCTTCCATCTTTTGGGCCTATTGGGTTGTTGGCAGTGTGGTTTATACAGCACATATAAGAAATATGGATACCGAGTTATCTATTACTAAGTGAAGGTATTACACTCATCTAATTGCTGCTAAGTTCTTTCAAAATATTCCATATTAATAGGAGGAATAGGATTTGAAGATGACAAAATAAAGGATTCTGTCAGTGCACATTATATCCAAAGAATCAATCGGATTATGCAACTGAACACTGGTACCGAGAGAGGTCTGTTCGGATCTAGTCAACCTCAGCAGTATTTGAACATAATAAGGAATTTGTATGCATTTATTGTATCACCTCAGTTTATTGTAAGCATACCTTGCAGAGAGTTAAAATAAAAGAATTGAATTGATTGAAGTTTATGGTATGCCATTTTAGCTGTTATGCGTCAGAAATGTATGGCTTTGTGCATTAATTCCCTGCAAGAGAATGATGTAGACTGACATTCCCATAATTGAATGTTCCACTATAACCGTGAGATAAGAGAACAGACAGAATGTGCATGGTTAGGTTAGGTGTGTTGGGGTAGGATAATAAACGTGGTCAGAAACAGAAACAGTTTACTCGTGTGTATATACAGATGAACCTCGATCCAATGGACACCGATGCAACGGATTCCCGATCCAATGGACACAATCCGCTAGAGTGTCTGAACTTTTAAAACTCCCGAGTGATATCCGTAAGGCTAAGGACAAGCTTAGAAAATATGCTGTAAAGTTTAATGTTGACTCTAGTACGGATAAGAAGGGGGTCATTCATGTACGTAGGCATATGAAAGATCCCCAGAGTAAAGTAAAGGTGAATGTGCGTGGGGTAGAGCCCCCGGAAAATGTTGTCGCTGCAATCGACAAACGGCTTTAACGGACAACTGCTCACCCTTATTAGTCCGTTGGATCGAGGTTCATCTGTATATATATATATTTGCCTCACATTTCTTAGTACAATATATTAATTATTATAAGATGTATATATTATCACTATATTCATAGGTTTAACGGAAATGTGTTATTAGTACCAGTTTTCACGATTCCATTTGATCTCAAGGAGGAATGATGATATCTGATAGCAGATTGCCAAACAAACAAATGTTTTTCCAATTTCTCATCTGACATGCTTCATAGAAATTCTTTTGTTCGCACATATTCAGAGATAGTTATATATATATGCATATATATTCATTTATATATGTGCATATATTTGTGAATATGCGTACATGTATGTGTACATATATGTGTATATTTATATATTTTTGTATATTTATATATTTTTGTATATTGATATATTTTAGTATATTGATATATTTTTGTATATTGATATATTTTTGTATATTGATATATTTTTGTATATTGATATATTTTTGTATATTTATATATTTTTGTATATTTATATATTTTGGTATATTTATATATTTTTGTATATTTATATATTTTTGCATCATTGCTCACGGACACACCTGACTCAGAGGCATGAGTGGGTTAATCAAGGCTTTTATTCGGGCGCTGCCCACCCAACGGCATGTACATTGACTGTGTATCATCGGGCAGGAAGCGAACGAGCGAAGGCCCCGATATATTGGGGAAATGAGATGTGATGAGGGCATACGAGTCATGTGAACGATTTAACAAACGAGTAATCAATTACCTTAAAGTAGAATAGCAATAGTTAATGATAAACATATGAGATAAAATTGGAGGTGGGAAGTGGTCAGTGCGGGCGTTTGGAGCAGACTGACCAGCTTCGGTGGGTCCGGAAGATACCAGGATAGTCCCTTGCCCTGATGGTTGGCAGGAGTTGTTATATAGGCTGGAGGGGGGGAGATGGCTTCCCCCCCCCACCGGGGGGGGGGGGGGTGAGCGAGTGTGGCACGCATCACTCCCCCACCCCCCACCCCCCACCACAGAAGTGGCAGGGGGGAGAGGGCTTCGACCCTGAGTCCGCCGTGTCCAGCAATGACACCGAATGAGCGACCTCGCTCATTCAAGACATTTATATATTTTTGCATATTTATATATTTGTGTATATTTACATTGTTGGGTATATTTATATATTCGTGTATATTCATATTATATATTTAGATATTTATTTATATATATATTTATAGTTACATTTAGACACTTTGATATTTAAATAATATCTGCATATATATATATTATATATCTATATTATATATATAACATATCTATTTTATATATATTATATATGACTGCACCCACCTTCTTTTCCTCGACCCTGCCGACACCCCGCTTCTTGGTCTCAAAGGTTTGGTACGAGAGCCATAGACCGGTCTTCATATGCTGCATGTAAACCAGTGAATCGCCATACTTGATGTCAGCTGTTCCCATCCCCTCATCTTCCCTTTGCTCAGAAAATTTGCGGTCATCCTGGAAAAAAAAGAAATCATATAGCAATTTCAAATCTTTTTCAAATCAAAATTCACTATTACATATGGATGGATGTAATATATTTAGCCTACCTGTCTTCAAAGGACCTGTTCTTCATATACAGACCAATGTTGTCCTGACATTTCCGGTAGGCCTATTATCTCATCAGAGGACACTTAATTTAAGCATAGTCCGATGGCGTTTTTTTTAAATTATTTAGATATATATAGTGGGAAGGTTGACCATTATATAACGTATTCTTAATTTATTCGGGGTAACTTTGATGACAAATATCTAAATGTTTCTGTCAGATAGGAGACTAGTGCTGCTGGAGTAACTAGCTCCCGAAAAGTAGGCTAAATTTGTTGGGGTTTTTAACTACCATTTTGCTATGCCATGTCATAACTTGACAGTTGCCACCCTGGTGGGCACTTGTTGAACTAATACGTCTGCTTTCTGGGATGCATTGCATATAAATAACGTCCTATAAATAAGCCTGGGGGTAGATATGACGCATGGATAGAGTCTAGACAGTGTAGTACTAATAAACAACTAACAATTGTTCCGGGATGCAATGCTTATCATGAGCTTTACTCAAGTAGGAAACATAGATGTATTTCTTACTATGAGCATTTTACTGTCAACTACTGAACTAGTCCCGCAGTCGTGTTTCGTGGAGGTGAATATTTTATGTAGGCCTACTGTCAATTCAGGGCCCGTATGCAGGAGTCAGTGTTAGCGAGGCTAACCGGTGTTTGCCGGGAATTCCCGTTTAGCGGCGAAAAATGGCATGCACGAGTCAGTGATAGGCAGAACACCAGAAGCTTAAACTAGGTTAAGGTAAACCAGAAATTTAGCTAGTTTACAGCGGTGTAAGGTATCAAATCTATTCAATCATGTCATATTTAACAAAGTTACATAGTCAAATAGTGAAATTTTATTAAATTAACCGTAAAATCGAAGCGAGATTAACGCTGCCGCCGCAACGGCGGCGATATTAATATTTATATTTTCGAATTGACGAATGTAAAGTAAACAAATCGCCGCCACCGCTGCATCGATGTCGCTTTCCATACTGGCCGCGGCGGCGGTTGCTTGCATTCGTCGGTTCGAAAATATTAATATCGCCGCCGTTGCATGGCAGCATTAATATTGCTTCGAATTTAGGGTTAATTTCATGAAATTTCACTTATTGCATATGTAATTCTGTTAAATATGATAGCATTTAATATATTTAAGCCTAATATATGGCTACAAACGCAGAGGGATTTTCCAAATCTATAAATAAATTCACGTTTAGCTATAATGAAAGTGTTACGCGCTCCTGCATACCACTTGACAGTTCCCGACGTCGGTGATAGCTAAACGGTATCAGGCTGTAACACCAAACGCCGCTAACACTGACTCCTGCATACGGGCCCAGATCAATCAGAGTTAAGTATCACCCCCAGTAGGTCCATGAATTTGGGCTGATGAAAACAGGGCTGCCAGAGTAACTGTCAACTTAATTACTACCGGAGGCGGAGGTGACGACATTTTCTACTGTCAACTGTCAGTTCTCCACCAATTCCTTTAAAGCACAAGACATGGTGGTTAATCCCTAATTAACTGTTAGTCCCCGACCTATGCAGTTTCTTTGACAATTCAATCCTTACCGTCTGATTAGATGCCGTCACACCAACGGAAATAACCCTGCTTCTTTTTGTTTACACTTTTACTCGCCCAAAATCCCCCCGCGCGTCCAAACGGACCGTCATAACCGGCGAATAATTAATTACACAGTAACATATAGATAACATTTCCGAGGCTTTCTATAGAACTATTCGTGCACTTCTTATACATCGCGTCTACATTCTGTGTTGTTACCTTTGATTGTCTGAGGATGAAAGCTGTTACTTCCTCAGTGGCTACGGAGCGGTGGAAGGTCGCCACTTGGTTGTCTTCACTGACCGCTAGGTACCGCCCTGAGGTCACGTGACGTAGTCGACAGACTTGACCCCATCCCATGAAGCCCTCGGCCCATCTGGAAGGCAGAGCAGACAGGACGTGTCGTGTGAGACAGGTGTAGATACAAACACAAAGAGGATATGGACTTTAGGAGAAGACAGGAAAACCAACAAGTAATAGTCCATTTTACTGTGATATACAAGATGTACGCTCCGTCCACAATAACAAGACAAGACATTTTACATAATAGACTACATGCGCTGAAAACGGCCGTGGGAGCAAAGCAAAGGCGTACGGCCATTGAGTTTGCCGATACGCGCATTGAAAAATGTCAGTTTTATTCCAAATTAATAGAAATCCAAAGCCCTAACCTTATAAATTTAATATAATTTTTTTGTTAAACATGTTTTCTCTATGTGTTTCAAGCGGGTTCTGCATAGGTGGTGTGGTTTTATCAATATTTTACTTTTTCTGTATGGAGATTGCTCACTGCCATTGACAATGCATTGAGTACTCTGGCTATGGCTCTAACACTAGTCTGAGTGCCTAGATCTTTCTAAATCTAAATGCACATGGCATAAGATGTGCTGATTATATTGATGTAAATGCAATGCTGGATAAAAGATTAATATCTTAATTTATTATATATATTTTTTTAGTTAGTATTCTATGTTTCAAACAAGAGCTGAGATGAGCTGAAACTAGCATATTTCATAGCTGTACCCATTGTATTAGCATGTGCCATGTGCTTTTGGGGGGGGTTGTTTTGCTCTGACCCATCCCACAATGCACCGCGCCGCTGGAACCGTGATGTAGTCTATATAGTTCGATGAGTAATTCCTCTGGCTGGTACCTCTAAAGGCCCCTCCGTTTATTCACGAAGCAAATTTCCTGCCGACTGGAGGCAGATACTGGTGCGGGCATCCGCATATACTGGTGCAGGCATCCGCATTTGAACCAAGTTGAAGCCCTGGGGGCTGCCAGCTAGGCAGGCCCGACTTCAAAGCAGCACAGTGCTGCACAAACACATAGAATACACTGTCCCACCGGACCGTGCTACCAATGACTAACCAACACTTTGCTGAATAATATATGCGTAACTAGTTACACGCCACAATATATAAAGCTGCGTTTACACGGGCGACTTGAAACGTCCTACGTAGAACCAGTTGCCTAGAACGTTTTAAATGTGGCCGTGTAAACGCACCACTGCGGCGTTTTAGGGCTGAAACGTTCCAGCTGGAACGTTCCGCGAATACCACCTCAGGAGGTGGTCTACAGGAAACGTTTCAGCTGGTTCCCGGGCGGCGATAGTGTACAATAGCGGTGCTCGCCGGATACAGGCTCAGCTGTAACTTTACACTGGTGCCCAGCTGTGTTATGGACCGAATAGAACGAAATCTATTGAATGCGGTCATATGTAACAGAATTACATACTCAAATGATGAAATTTAATTAAATTAACCCTAAATTCCAAGCGATATTAACATAGCAGCTACATCAGCGTCGTTATTCATGTTGTCAAATCGACGTGTAAACTAAACAAATAGCAGTGATGCCGCAACGTGCGAAAATCCGCGCATGCGCAGAAGCCACGAAAATACGACACCGTTGTTGTTGTTTTGGGGAGTTTTCAGTCGCATTGGTGCGCTGAAGGCTGCCGTGTAAACGCGCCACGAGAACGTTTCAGGTAGAACGCTTTGTCTTGAATCGTTTTACTTTTGGCCGTGTAAACGCAGCTTAAGATGTAGTTGAGAGTAGACGTTGAGATAGTGTTTTTTTAAACACCAAAAACCTATGTTCTCAGAATGTTAGAATGTGGTATTAGCTTCATCAAAATAGGCAGGCTACTGAGCATTGAAATGGGTATCACCTGATCACCGTCACGGTGTTTCTGTTTGTTAGAATTTTGCGTCCTAGCAACATATAAGGTCATATCAGGACGGGTACCGACTTGTGATAGTATCAGCTCATCGCTCATCGCAACTTTGTATTGTGCTGTTCCATTGGGAGACCAGACCACCAGCACCATGACCTGATATCCCACTCAGTCACATTATCCTTACATTGAACCAGCCAGTATTTGCCCTATCCTATTGATGCGCGAGAAGGAAGAAAGCAAAGGCGGGGGTGGAAAAAGAGACGTTTTATTCACGCCTCTATGACATACAGGGCAGACAATGTATCAGTGAGGTAAATAAGTCAAATGCACAGTGTAGGGTAATAAACAAATGTATCAATGAAGTAGATAAGTCAAATGCACAGCGTGAGGTAATAAGCAGAGTAATGTCAAAAGTTCATGGTGTCAAATGGTAACAGAAAGGTATATAAAAGTTCATGTGGTGTCAATGTCAGTGGAGTGAGGGGGTGCCGAGGAGCCCTCCACCAAAAGTAGGAGAGGGCTCGAGGCGCGCCCGAGGCGGGGCAGGGCAGCAAGGGGGGGGAGGGGAGTGTGTCAGGGGTCAGGTTCTTTCTGGGGGCGGCGATTGTCCGTGGCCTGCGTCGGCAGGGAGCGGGCGGCCAAAAAGGAGGAGGCCCGCTCCTTGGCGAGATCCGGTGAGGAGGTCCGACGAGGGTCGAGGAGGGGGGCAGCGAGGTCCTCAGGGCTGGGCGGGGTGGCGGTCGGGGGCGGGTCCGGTGGGTCGATGAAGGCGGTGTCGTGGGGGTCCACGACTGCGATGTCTGCGGAGGGTTGGTGAGGCTGGGCTGGGCTGTGGCCTGAGGCGTGAGGCCCGAGGTGATGGTCCCCGGGTGAGACTGGGCGGCGCTGCGATCGGTGGTCGTTGGGAGGATGTCGGTGGACGGCGGTGTCGATACGGTCGGCGGCTGGGGTGCCGGCAGAGGGTTCCTCGTGAGGCTGGGCTGGGCTGTGGACTGAGGTGTGATGCCCGAGGTGGTGATCCCCGGCTGAGACTGGGCGGCGCTGCGATCGGTGGTCGCTGGGAGGTTGTCGGGGGGAGGTGCGGGGCTGTCGGCAGTGGTGAAGGTGGGGCGCCGGAGGGGGCCCCCCGGGCCGGCCGGGGGGCGGCCGGCGAATCAAAAATCCGCCGAGGTGGAGGGGGGGGTCTGGCGCTCACGGGTTTGCTTCGTGATGCAGTCGGCCTCGCTGTGCATGGTGAAGACGCGCCTCACGTTGGCGCAATACGCGCAGACGTGACGGCGTCTGTCCCCCGCCTCGCCGTGGGCCTCCCCGAGGTGGGCCCGATCGCACGAGGCGGGGGTGCGGTTCCAGGCCGGGCAGGGCACCCCGTGGATCTCTCTATCGTAGGTGGTGCGGGCGTCGGCCTGGGCTCGGGGGAAGTGCGCGCCTCGCTGGAGGGGGTCGAGTGGGCGGGCGGGGGCGGCGGTGGCATGGTCGTCGGGCATGGCGAGGCAGTCGAGTCTGTGGAGGTTGATGGCCACCAGGTCGTGCCACCCGTGGGGGAGGGTCCCGTCCGCGATGGCAGAGAACACACTCTCTGAGTATCGGCGGACGGTAGCCCACGGGTATATTAAGTTGTCCCGGCACACCCCGAGGAGGTGGTGGTGGAGTCCCTGGGCGGAGTGGGCGGGGAAGTCGGGGTGGTCGATGAGGTTGAGGAGGGCGAGCGTGTACTCGTCCTTTGTCGCCTCTCCTCGTTTGACCGGCTTTCTCTCTGCCCCTCGCTTCACAAGATCAGAAGGAAAAATGTAGTGTGCTGGTATCCCTTGCCGCCTGGTGGAGTGCCGCGCCTCGGCGGAGGCCAAAATCTCCCGGACGGCGTCGGCCGCGGATGCGGGGCTGTGGCGGGTGAAGTCCTCCTGGTAGGCCGGGGACGTGGTAGATGGTGCTTGCGTGGAGAGGTGGCGGTACCTCTCGTACTCCGCCAGCGGTGCCCCGGGCAGGCTCGCGTGAGGCGGCGGCGGGGGCCGGGCTGCAGTGGTGGTGCGCGCCCGAGGCGCCGGGGCGGGCTCCTCCGGCACGAGGGCGTCGATCCGGGCGTGGAGGTCTGCCGTTGCCTGGCGGGCCTCGGCGGCGGCCTGGGCGGCGGCCTGTCGGTTCTCGAGCTGCATGCGCTGCATGGCCTCCAGCAGCATGGACACCTCGGAGCCCGAGGCGCGGTCCGAGGGGGCCGCGGGGGACGCCGGGGCTGAAGCCGGCGACTCCTCCCGGGGCGGTGTTGATGTAGGCCCCGGCGTCCGGGGGGCAGCCCGGGAGCTCTTGCGTCCACGACCTTTCCCTTGGGGCATGGTGCGTTCGTGTTTTGGGCGGCGGTCCGAGGTGGAAGCGGTCCGAGGTTGAAGTCCAAAGAAAATGAAGCGGGCAGGGAGACGGCAGGAGGGTGAGTGGCTGAGGAAGGCCGGCGTCGGCCTTATAAGGGGGGGAAGGGGACAGCGGCGGCAGGAGGTGCGAATGCTGGCAGGCCGGGGGGAGGGTGAGAGGTGGCGAGCAGCGGGGGTCGCGCGAGGCGTGAGCAGCGCGGGACAAGGAGAGTGGCGGGGGAGGGGGGGGAAGTGAGCGCCGTTGGCCGAGGTGAGAAGGCACCGCGACGCGCGGGGCGGGGGAGGGTCTCTTCCTTCCCTCGCATCAAGCGTAATGCTTCGCATTACGACCAATGCTGAACCCCTAATTTCGAAAGTCATCGGTTTGACTCAATGGAGATTCGAACCAAGGACCTCTCGTACGGGAAGCAAGCAGTCCTATATGTTTTGTCATCGCATTCGGCTCACCATTTTAAACATTATTCACAAATTAACGCAAGCTTACTATTGATCACTAGAGCCTGAAAAATAACACAAAACCAGCTGATGAATAAAACACTAGAGCCCAATTGGTCGTAATGCGAAGCATTTCGTTTGATGCGAGGGAAGGCAGAGCGACTCCCCCCCCCACCCCCCCACCCCCCCCCCCCCTTCACCCAGCATTCGCGCCTCGCGCGACGCCCGCTGCTCACCCTCCTCCTCCCCCGGCCCTGAGCGTTCACGCCTCTCCTGCCACTGCTCACCTTCTCCCTTATAAGGCCGCCCGCCGGCCTCCCTCAGGCACTCGCCCTCCTGCCGCCTTCCAGCTCTCAGCCCTTTCTATGAATCGATTAAGTCCTGAGATGGATTCTGAAGGTGTCACGCTGTACTGAGCCAAACGTGTTCATGAACAAGAACAGTACACAATCCCACAAGGCCATCATGAACCAATATTGTTGGTTGGTTGTTGGAGTTTGACGTCCCCGCAACATCTGTACTGTCATATCAGGATGGGTACCGAATTATGACAGTGCACACTCAGGGTAACTTGATAGTGCTGCCCCACTGGGAAACCAGACTGCCAGCACCATGACCTGATATCCCACTCAGTCATATTATCCTGACCCTGAGCCAACCAGGTCTATCCTAATAATGCTGAGTGTCTATGTAGGAAGTGACAAGTATAAATTGCTAAGTCATTGGTTTGACTCGACCAGGGTTCAAACCCATGGGTTCAAATCCCAGAATCTACTAAAACGGGTTGACGGACACTCAACTCATTCGGCCATCCCGTCTGGTCTCATGAACCAGGAGATTCCAAGATGGCGAAATAAAAAGCCAGCAGATACAGTACATGTAGGTATGTCAATCTTCACCAGTCCTCCAGTCACTCTAGACTTAGGTGAAGATTCTTAGTATGCATTGTCAAAGAAGAAGCTTCTGGAAGAGACTGATGGGAGAAGCAAGATACAGGCCAGTCACTCAAACCAGCATCACTACCAGTACTACCAAGCATCAGCAAACTAGCATAACCAGGAACAAGTGATATACCTCAGTCATTACTCAGTCAGTCCCAGCAACACGCCATGCTTCCTAGTCAAGTTGCCAGACACTTCTCAATACAAGCTATGGCATATACTGCACAATAACCCAGCTAAACGTGGCAGGATGGGCTAGTGGTTAGAACGTCCGCCTTCCATGAAGGAGGGGATATGCATGAAACTCAGCTAACTCAAATCGACCACTTGCAAAATTGTTAGGACTTACATGTAATTAGTTAGTGGTACTTGTCATAGAACATCTGAAAAGGATTTACTCACTTTGTTCGTAGATGCTCGATTTTCCATAGCGAACGTGCATGTGATGATACAGATCCGGTTTCGTACATGACACAACTGGAAGTATAACAGATCTGGGTTTGAACAAAAACACCTTTGTAGTAAGCATGGCAGAATTGATCAGTTAACATGATATTTTTCCAATTTTAACTGGAATTAGATTTGTCTTTAATCTTTTTTTTAACTTCTAAATTAAGCTGTATGGTCATTAGAGATGTGCCTTTTCAATAACACTCATTTATAGATACAGACTTATATGTATTATGTGTCTAATCATATACAGGTACTGGACCAAATATCTGATAAGCTTGGAACTGGAAATGGCCTGGAATTCTGAATTTTCCTGTTTTCTCGGGACAGCCTAAATATATACCTAAAATATAAAATAAACAATGTAAAGTAAAGAGCTAAATTGCATTTAACAAATTAATACACTTCTAAAGCAGGATGTATATGATTTTAAAAATTAATCCGCTTAAGATTTTGTAAATACATAATCTGGTACCATGTATACAGCCTAATGCATATAGGATGAACATTAAATGGAGAAAAGTAAAGAACACAATTTCAGTTAAGAGATACAGGCACACATTAATACGCTTCTAGAGCAGAGAATCTTCAAAACTAGTCAATTAAAAATAAAGCTGGCTTTCTAATAATTCCAGATTTCTGGAAGCCGGATAAGAGGTTCAATACCTGTATTATGTATATATGTATATATTTGTATATGTATATATGTATAAATATACATGTATGCAAAGGTACATATATATGTGATTCCAAATAAACATATATGTAAATATATATATATATGCATATAAATATGCATATAACATGCCATGCATATAAATATACATATATATGGGCATATAAATATGCATATCAATATACATACGAATATAATATAGGTATACATATAAGTATGCATAAATATACGAATATTGATATATACTTAGGATCATTTGTGGTTAATAAATCGATCTGATTGGACATTGAAATACGCGATTAAAAGTTAGTTCGGCTTAGCATGCACTCCGTGCATGAACTGGCAAACACGCTTGCATTGCATAAGCTTTGCTGCGATCATTACATCATTGTAAAACAGTTATGAACCAAGAAGGCGGAAGTTCAATCAAAGAATGATGTTGGGTCATGTAAAACATGATGAACCTCGTCACACATTTTAGGTCTTTGTTGACTACGCTGTTCTAGTGTACCATACCGTGATGCCTTGTGAATTAGGGTCGCAACATTGTGAATTAGGCTCGCTAGACAGGCGTATTGTGAGACAGCCGCATTGCAGTGTCATTAATTAGCACTGCTACATTGTGAATTAGACCGCCACATTGTGAATTAGGCTCGCTATATTGTGAAACAGCCGCATTGCAGTGTCATTAATTAGCACCGCTACTGTCAATTAGACCTACACATTGTGAATTAGGCTCACTATATCATGAGACAGCCACATTGCAGTGTCATTAATTAGCACCTCTACATTGTGAATTAGACCTACACATTGTGAATTAGGCTCGCTATATTGTGAGACAACTGCATTGCAGTGTCATTAATTAGCACCGCTACATTGTGAATTAGACCTACACATTGTGAATTAGACTCGTTATATTGTGAGACAGCCGCATTGCAGTGTCATTAATTAGCACCGCTACATTGTGAATTAGACCTACACATTGTGAATTAGACTCGTTATATTGTGAGACAGCCGCATTGCAGTGTCATTAATTAGCACCGCTACATTGTGAATTAGACCTACACATTGTGAATTAGACTCGTTATATTGTGAGACAGCCGCATTGCAGTGTCATTAATTAGCACCGCTACATTGTGAATTAGACCTACACATTGTGAATTAGACTCGTTATATTGTGAGACAGCCGCATTGCAGTGTCATTAATTAGCACCGCTACATTGTGAATTAGACCTACACATTGTGAATTAGACTCGTTATATTGTGAGACAGCCGCATTGCAGTGTCATTAATTAGCACTGCTACACTGTCAATTAGACCTACACATTGTGAATTAGGCTTGCTATATTGTGAGACAACCACATTGAGGTGTCATTAATTGGTGCCAGTACATTGTGAATTATACATGTTACATTGTGAATTAGGGTCACTACATTGTGAATTAGGCTCACAACATTGTGAATTAGGCTCTCTACATTGTGAATTAGGCTCACTACATTGTTAATTAGGCTCAGAACATCAAAGAATCAGGTGAGCCATGTATCTAAGAAATGACACCGCTTTTGTGACGCGCTCAGTGACATATTTTGGCTATGATTGTTGATACAGGAGAGATGATGTGATCACAGAGGCATGAATATTAGGTCTAAAGACCGACATATACTGGCGGATAATTCGACTACAGTACAACCTCTAACCGACCACCTTCACAGATCGACCACTCCCCTATATCGATTTCTTTATTTGGGTCCCAAAGAATCGCCAATACAATACCATTGTAACGATTAAAAAAAACTCCCTAAACCGACCACCTCCCGAAATGGACCATTTAAGTCGGTCCCATGGTCGGTCGATTTAGAGAGGTTTTACTGTATTCCCTATTGATCGGTGAATGGGAACGCGATAGTGGTAAATGCACTCGCACATTGCCAGGTTTCAAGGCAGTCTGCGAACTGCTGTTCTAGAGTAGGGCCGACGATTTGTCCTTAAAGTGAAAATTAACGCCCCTCCACCAACCGATCAATGGGGTCCGATATCTAACATTTTGCTTTTTTCTCGGGACAGCCATTAGAGGGAACGGGGTTCAAGGCGAAATATCTGCTATTCTGAGGCGACCTTTTATTGTCAGTCGCACTCAAAATATCGATTGAGGTACTTGGGTGTCGGGAAACATGGAAAAACACTCAATGAAATCACCGAGAGGCTTGAAATTCCATAATGTGTTCCAACTCTAAAGAGTGTAATGGTTGAACTATCAATCGAGCATCCAGCTAAGATAAATATACAAAAATTAAGTATATATACATAGATGCATATAGCATAGCCATACAGTAGCCATAGTATGATAGTGATAATTATCCAGCAGGAACAGCATTGCTGGTTACCATATTGACTACCAATTCAAAAGAGGAAGAAAAAAACATAATCAAAGAACCCATCACGATACGCAAGAACAAACGAGAAATCAGCGGGAAAGTGGTACTGCCAAAGACTGTACAATGAGGGGAAACAAAATAAGAAACGTCACTCACGGGGACGCTTTGCGTTTCCACAACTGATATCTGCAAATGGGAATTCTTGCAGCTAAATTTCAATAAGATCTCTTTATGATCTCCCACAATATTGTATTTCAAACCAAAGCTCATTTAGAACGCTGTCTAAGCTTCGTTTAGCTATTGTTGAGCCAGCGCTATACGCTTCTATTTTGTTCCTACTCGGTCTTATGTAAATTAGATTGTTACTAGGAAGATTAGCTTAGGATCAACGGTGATACGCACAGATACTGACAATAAAATGTGTCATTCTATGCTAATAGTTATATTAGTAGGCATAGCATATTTTGGTGAGTGAATAATTAGGAAGGTCCATTTTCGTTATTGTTAATACTATGTGCCTTTTCCGTAATATTGGGAAGTATAGCACACTATTATTAGTAGGTATATAACAGTATAGTGAGTGAATAATTAGACAAATTTACAATCGTTATTTTTTCCACTAATGGGCCTGTTTTCAAATGTCAACGACAGAATGCTAGCTAGGGCTGCCACAAATTGACGACATTGGGTCGTCTTTGGAGGCTGGAATCGTACGTCATCAATTTTTGTTGTAGCAAAGATTTGGTAAAACCAAATTATTTCTGGCTGACCTCAAGTTCATACCTGACATGGTCTAGTTGTATCTAGTCTTCATATATTTTAGAATCACAATTATTTTACTATCCACCAATCTGCTGACCGATTAAGACGACCCAGTTGTCTCAGTTACTTAAAGTTGCATAATCCGTTGGCATTGAATCGTTGGTGCATTTTCAATACTAACCATTGCAACCTACTCTAGCGATATAGCGATATAGAGAATGGTAGACAGGAAGTGTGAACACTTATTTGTCTCTCTTTTTTTTTTTTTTTTTTGATACATTAGTTGTCCCAAGCACTGGAAATCCCAGTCACAGACGACTGGTCTTCCCCACTCCACTGCTGGTCGATAGAAAGCCCGAGCCTACACTTTTACTGACCCAACGGATTTTTAACCTCCCACACCACATAGACATGGTATGAGAGCAACCAGCCTTTGATGACGCTGTAAGTTATACACAGCGGTGGAAATCCAAATTGGCAGAGCTGGGGGCATGGGGAATCGAACCGCCGACCCTCAGATTAGGAGTCTGACCTATAAAAAAGTCAGACACTCTAACCACTCCGCCACAGAGAACTCTAGACTCTACCTTAATTTGTTTAACTTGTTTGACAAAGCATCCCAAAATGAATTAACCAGATGGGATGGCCGAATTAGTTATAGTGTCCGTCTCGCGTGGTGGTAGATTGTGGGATCAGGGGTTCGAATCCTGGTCGAGTCAAACCAATGACTTACAAATTGATACTTGCCGCTTCCTAGCCAGACGCTCGGCATTACTAAGATAGGGCAAGGAGCAGTGGAATGAGGAAGACCAGTCGTCTGCGACTGAAATTTCCCTTGCTTAAACAACTAATGTACCATAAAAAAAAACTAAAAAATGTTTACACTTAAAATATCTCCAAAGATAGCCATTTTTTAATCAGTCACTTCAAGCTAATGGTAGGTAGATTATTATGATCAACCTAATGTATTTATCTGAGAAAATGATAGAAACTCAATAATCATCGGAGTATGCCACCATAATTTAATGCAGCCCATTTTGCCAGCATGTGGCAGGCTAGGTTTAGTAAGCAGGTAAGCTCTCATTTCATGGAGATGGAGTCTCACCCGTGGACATTGTCGGAGTCTCTAGGTGGTATGGTTAGACACTCGTCGCCATGGAACAACCGCAGAACATCTCCACCGAACACGAAGCCTGCAAACACAACGCCATCAGGTCAAGTAATGAACAAACCGGGTTTGCAGTTTCCGCTGCACACCAGTTTCCGAGGGACACATACATTCAAATGCATTGTTAATGGCCGTGAGCAAATCTTCATACAGAAAAAGTCAAATATCTCTCAAATTACACCACCTAGAAGAAACCCACTTGGAACACATATAGAAAACACATTCAATGAATAGATTATATTAAATTTATAAGCTTAGGCTTCTGCACTTCTATTAATTTTGAATAAAACTAATGTTTTGCACTGCGCGTACCGTCAAACTCAAGGCATTGTCAATGGTCATGAGCAATCTTCATACAGAAAATACAGAAAAAGTGAAATATCTCTAAAACCACACCACCTAGAAACAAATCGTTTGGTAGACATAGAAAACATCTTTACCAAAAACATTATATTAAATTTATAAGGTTAGTGACGATGCTGTTCAATTTTGACGCATGCGCAGAAGCGATGTGTCCCTTGCAAACTGGTGTGCCACTGAAACTGCAACACCAGGTTTGCGCTAATAATGGTGGCTCAGTCTATCCTATACCAAAGCATTGAGAGCTCGCTGAACAACATTGGCTGCCGTTCTGTAGAACACAACTTCACTGCCAGACAGATTAAAAACTTCTTCACGTATCTAAAGAAAATACTCGAGTTTAAATCCCCGAATTACAAATGCAAATGTCTTTTTTCCTAGTAAATGATCATTTTTATTCATCAAATAAAGTAGATAAAGGATCACCCCCGTACTTGCAAGTACGGGGTGAATTTGTTATCTACGAATAAAGATACCTTTCTTCAACGCCGAGGCACTGGTGTTCCAGCCATATCATGTTACATTCATTCACGTTCATAATAGAGTCTAAAATCAGTAAGTTGCGAGTCAGTTGCCTGAATAATATCCTCAAGGAATAAATCATATTTATTGGTAGTTGAAGATTATGCATTTATACGAAGACATTTAATGATATTAATATGAAATTAAACAGACTGATTTTAGTTTTTATATGGAATAATTCTTAAATTATACATTTTACAAACCATTTAGATTAATGAATTATATACTATTAAATTAATTTGTAATTAAATCCAAACTCAAAGATTCAATTATATATGACATGGCGATGCTTATCCATAAGTGGTAGTACATAGTTAGTCTTTTTTTATTTTCTTATTATTTTGGTTCGGGTAAAAAAGAGAGAGAATCTCATGAAATTGGTTGAAATGGGTATTGATTAAAACTAGACAGAATTTAATCAATGTCAGTGTGCGGCTGTGGCGCTACAACATCTAGTTTGAAATGTGGGCAGGCGTCTCTACCGTACATGCACTGATTAACTCACTATGTGGTTATTAACGTCATCGTGGAGAAGGAGATTTCTTTAATATTTATTTTTTTCTCTCCAAATTATAATTGTTGCTATGTGTATGTGTGACTGTTAACGGTTGGTTCGAATGAGAGAGAAATTGAACAAAGGAAGTAGGGGGGAGGGGGGGGGGGTAACAAGAAGAGGAACTCAAACAACGCCACCACACGGCATCGTTGGGTGAGGAGCACCACCGGAAACGGTGAGCACTAGCGTGATATATAAACATGACAAAGAACGATTTGAGGTGGAGTGGGCGAGCTGTACCGGGAGGGCACCAACGCACTAGTGCAGAAGATATACGACTGAGAAATCATATAACTGGGGCACCCTCGATACTCACACCCCCGACATATTTACCGTGTTCTGCAAAAGGACAGATTTAATCAAGAAAATGAAGACCAGCCACGAAGAGCATTTATTTCTAACGATGTATTTATAAATATATATTGATGATGCATTCTCTATATGGCGATATCAGCACTGCAAATGCTCGATGACCTGCCCGATCCAATAAAACTAATACAGAACTGGTTGGCCAGTTCGATATCACTCTTATTGGTATTTTTAATATTTGTTTAAAACTACATTTTAATTTGATATTCTATTCATGAAAATGACAAGAGTTTGGTAGTTAAAGTCATTTAATGAAGTGCTTGCTTTGTCTAATATGAGGTTTGAGGTGGTTGAGCTTCTGCAATGCATATCTACCTCAGCTGTGCATAGGAGGAGATCATCTGAGGCCTCAAACCCCATATCTGACAAGAACTGCTTAATATTTAGCGTTTTAAACTACCTAGCAATTAAATGCCTGCTTACAAAAAAACGAAAAGGGAGGGACAATGGGAGAGAATGAAAAGCGAGAAGGGGAACCAAAAGTAGAACCAAAGGATGACAGTTGCTCAAAAGTTGCGCGAATCTAAACTGAATTGTTGAGCAAAGGAACGGATTTATAAATATAAGTACATATATAATGTTAAATGGCTGGAGATTATTAAACAATGCTATTCATAGGAACAAACAATTATTCGCTTTATCTAATTCAGACAACCGAGATAGTATAGGGTAGGTTCAGGATATTGTGGTTTCAAAATAACTTATTTCAAAACGAAACAAAAGTAATCGCTGGAATATGGGAATATCCATATATATAATATTAGTATAGTTATACAAATCTTACCTGGGTACAGATGATGGATAACTGGTGTTTTCCTGAGGTACTAGCCCCGGATAGTCATGGGTCAGGGAGAAGGAAGCGCATCCGGGTCCAGCAATCTTTTACATACTTTTTAGGATTAAAAAATGATTTGAACATATATGGATACTTATTGTGTTTTCGATTTGGTTCTAGCGAAACATGATAGTAATGGTAGGGTAGGGTGGGTGGGCCCTGATCCACGACTATCCAAGGTTAGTACCTCGGGAAAACACCAGTTATCCATCATCTGTACCCAGGTAAGATTTGTATAACTATACTATTTTACCTCAGTACTACGCCAGGGAGACTTTGACATAATCTCATTTTTTATCCTTTTATACTTTAATGTTGCAACCATACAATGTATATATGAGTACATAATTGAATTTTGTTTCTCACCTGTCTTTAGTTGGTGAGTAGGTGTGCCGACAGGCTGTTTGATTTCTCTAGTCGTTTCTTGTAATGTTTTGCAAACGATCTAGCCGTCTTCCACTCAGCGTGTGCAAGGATTCTCTTGACCGAGATTCCTAATTGTCTTGCCTTGGAGACCATGGCTCCACGCATTGAGTGAGACGCATATCGTCCAGTGTTGACTCCTGGTTGTTTAAGCGCCTTGATAGTCCACCTTGTGAGTGTGTGTCTTGAGATAGCTTTATGTCACCTTATAAAGCTGATTAGTAGTTGTCTGGAATTCCTTATTCTGCATGACTTGGATATATAAGCCCTAATGGCTGAAACTACACATATCTGTTTATCCTCTGGAAAACTATTTACATGTACTGGACAGTGGGTCCCCTGTGTGATTTGATTTTAGCAATGTCTCTCAATCAAATCTCCTTGTGTTGCTTATTTACTTGCACTCAAGCAAAAATGAGAGAAAAATAAGTGTTCACACTTCCTGTCTACCATTCGCTATATATCGTATATAAATGTCACTTCATCCATATCTATTTCTAGTCCATCCAGTGAGAGTGCCACAATCATTTGGCATCTATGTCCTATAACTAGCAGTTTTATTACTGCTAATATAAATCCTAGTTCCTTCATTGATAAATGTCTATTGCTAGGTCAACCATCTTGGTTTTGTCTAGTGGCTTTCCCTTGATGGACTTTGGTGCAAGGAATAGTGTGTATTCCTTCCCATCGTTGTCCGTGATTTTCTTGGACAGAGCCACCTCTTTGCCTGCGTCAGTGCAGACTGCCTTGAAAACATTCTCAAACCTCCTGTAGGAGAGGAAGTTGCTTGTTGCTGTAAGCAAAGCAACCCGCCCTCCCCCCCCCCCACAAAGTGATGAGAACTTGTTCTCTGCCATCATCCTATTCGCTATGGGCGTGACTGTCAGCACCGAGAGTACCTACCCCTTTGTGTACTGTATGGAGCGCCACCTCAAGCTTTTTGGGCTCCTCGGTGTGCTTCACCTCCGAATCTGTATCCTTGATGGCAGATTCCGGGATCCCTTTGATCCCCGTAAATTTTTCAGCCATCTTGATGATTAGCTCGGCCGGCTTAAAGGTGTTGAAGTGCCCCTGAATGGTGTTTCTCATAAGCATCGTGATCTGGATCTTTTTGCGCCTCTGCACCTTGCACTTCTTCATTTCCTTTGCACATGATTTAGCATATTTGCTGTGTGTTTGGTATCTGAGTCAGAGCTCGTTGTTGAAGAGTCTGATGAAGAGCAGAGGGGGAAGATTTGTGTTTCCTCCTCTTCTTAGTCTTCTTCTTGCTCTTCTTCATGAGGGGCTTGTTTTTGCGGGCCCTCATGTACTCACTCATCCCCTTCGGAAGAGTGGTCTCTCTTCTTGTGCTTGCATTTTGTGCAAACACAAACACCTCCTCCTCTGACTCGTCATCAGTTGAGGCCTGATCCTCTGACAGATCCTCCCAATCAGATTTGTCTGAGTCCAACGGGACCTTAGTCCGCTTTTTCTTGGAGGTAGCCGCTCTTGACGGTAACATTTGCTCCATTTTATGTTGAACCAGTGTAGCGACCTGTTTATCTAGATCAGCCGGGCCAGGGCCGGTATCGTACCCCACCACCTCCTCAGACTCTCTTTGTTCTGGCGACGGCGCCCTTTGTAACCACGCCGGTGGAGTGCCGTCGTCATCAGCACTGAGCGCATGAGATGCCTCTGCGCTTCTCTGCCATGGCTCCGAGACTATGAGTAAAAATGATTAGGCATTGTCTTAGGCTGAATAGCACACTGATAATTAGAGGATAATTATACTAGGTGTGTATTTATGGTGTTAAAAAGGTGTTTAACACAGGCATATGGCTAATAGACAGGCGCAGGATGACGGTATGGGTAACCAGCCAATCTAAACGAGGGGTAGGGACCAGTGTAGTGGTACCCTCCCACACTGTAAGTACCTATAAACTTCTCCCACCTGTGGCTTTTTTCGCCAACAAGTTGAAGAAAGGTGTTTAACACAGGCATATGGCTAATAGACAGGCGCAGGATGACGGTATGGGTAACCAGCCAATCTAAACGAGGGGTAGGGACCAGTGTAGTGGTACCCTCCCACACTGTAAGTACCTATAAACTTCTCCCACCTGTGGCTTTTTTCGCCAACAAGTTGAAGAAAATACTATAGGCTTCAGAGGTACACCTTAATGAGAATAACAAATGGGGAATCTTAAAGAAACCCATGGAATAAACCCCTAGCGATGTAACTGGTTTCTGCCAAACATCTCTCTGTTCAGCAACGGGTGGCTTATTTAATAACCGAATGATGGAGGCATTGTTCTAATGATCATGTCGAAAATGATCGAAATTAAGCTGGAGAACAGTAATAACTTATCAACAAGTTTCGAAAAACTTGTACGTGAATGCTAACATGAACTAAACCAATGTATCGAGTTTATAAGATACTAACCTGTCTGGTTTTGTAGTAAGTGAGGAAAAACTTCCGGAGCTGCTCACAAGACGTCCTCTTGCTGTGAGCTGATTATGCTAATTGCTGGACCCGGATGTGCTTCCTTCTCCCTGGGCTCCGAGTAGCCAGAGGCATAGTACCAAGGTAAAATATATATACATATATATATATATATGTATATATATATATATATATATATATAGAGATTACAATTATATAATAAGTCCTGCCTGAAAATTGACATAGCATAGCATTTCACTCTAGCTATGAAGACTATAAAATGAAATGCAATAGAACTCACTATTACATCCTTACATACACAAACAAATTAAACAATGTTGCATCATCATTGGCACTCACACATATAGCTGCATATCTATTTACAAGGCTTGTTACACATATCGAACTGCAACATGCACTTGACCGATTGTAATTAGCACAAATACAAATACAGCAATATTTAGAATAGTATCTCTCTTTATATATATATATATATGTAAACCACTTTGCCCAACTCACCGACGGACTTCTGCCTTACTGATCCCGCACTGACTGGTTGAACTGCCCACAGAGTCTGTTGGAAAGAGGCAATCACCATAGCCCCTGCGCCGATGTGCTATTGAGGGAAAGATAGAAAATGGAAAATATACACCAGAAGTTTTATCCATAACGATGCCAGTAAATTATAATTTGATAAACTTCTCCCTGGAAAGGAGATGTCAGAAGGTTATCCATAGCTGAATTATTACTGTTGCTGTGTATTTGTGTTCATAATGATGACTTGTACTGCTCTGTGACATAGATAAGATAAGATATTAATTTATTTCCACATGATCATTGTACATGTATGCAAGCTGATATTTATATCAGTAATGTTTCGCATGGAAAAGGAGAAAGCAGAAGTACAATACTTATGAGGCACTTTCCCCAGTTACAAATAACACGTATATACATTGCGAATACATAAAAATAATAAATTTTAAAATTGAAAGTAGAAAGTATATTAAAATTACCTTTAATAGTGTAAATGAGATTTTATTGTTTATATACTAGACTGCTATGTGTTTTCACTCCGGTAAAGCTTAAAGCTTTTCTTTTTCTTCCTGGGTATGAAATATGCAGGACATGGAGCAGCTTGGTTGTATGTAGGATAACCGTATTTGAAAGAAGCGAAAGAGAATTTAGAAAAAGAAAGAAATAAGAAATATCACAAGTAAAAAAATGTGAATACTAAGTGGGCGATACCTTGAGCCTCAAGGAAATAGGGCGTTTTTGTTTAGCTTAAAATAAATTTAGATTGACGTACGCAAAGGAAACTGTACACATTTTAAAGATAATAGATGGAATGAGATTGCACCTGCTCCAGCTAAAACAAAATCAAAACCATCTGATGTAACCATAGTAATTGACAGCACATGACGTAAACATTTAAACATGACACCTACAGCATTAGTCAGTGAAAAAACAATAACAAAAAACACACGACTGTTTTATTAGTAGCGCGAAGAACAGAATTGATTGATAGCAGACGACATTGCATTCACTACTCACCAGGTAGCGCTCCGAGGCGACGCTGACCAGAATGAGGTCATCCCCGACGCGCACCTTCTCGCCTTCCGACCGTTGTTTGGAGGCCGGGTGGATCGTCCACCAGCACGACTCGCCTGCAGGGGTCAAACGGGGTCAAACGGGGTCAAGGACGGACAGGATCAAGTCCGGTGTCATGGTATAAAACCCCGGCCCGATCGCAGCCCCTGCCGTGAAGACAGTTGACTAAGCATTTATTTTTGTAAAATAAATTTAAAAGCTTTCATTGGATCGATTAAAAATATCTTAATGCACGATTGAAGAGGAAGATCTGAAGTATTTAATGTAACCTAAGAGCAATTTATGCTGAAAGTATTAAAAACAGAGATAATAGTGAAAGTTGGGATATTCTGAGTGTCAGTGCAATCTTCATACAGAAAAAGTGAAATATCTCTAAAGCTACACCACTTAGAAACAAGCTGCTTGGTACACATATAGAAAACATATTCGACGGATAGATTATATTAAATTTATATGGTTAGGGTTGTGCATTTCTATTAATCTTTAATAGACACTGGCAGTGTGTATTCGTTCTGCAGCCAAGCTGTGCCTGTTTACAAACTCTGCTCATGCGCAGAAGCCACGGCAGGGGCTGCGATCGGGCCGGGGTTTTATACCATGACACCGGCGTCAACTTTGCAATAACAATAACAATAAGAGGGTTTGACCTGCGTTTATTCACATAGTTTCCCCCGCTGCATATATTGTAATGTATGTTAATTGGCCATCCAGCTGATAAGGTGACCAGTGGCTGAGGTAAGGACTGACGAATAAGTAATAAAGACAGTTGCAGTTCAGCGCTTGAATTGTCCACATGTATATTACATGGTGTCAGATGTAGGGTCACACATTGCTAAAACGTCACTAGATCTTTAATTAATTAGTACCATTTAGATTCGAATCTTTTTTTATTTTATATTTTTTTATTGAGGCTGTATTTATACTGTCTAAGGTTGTTCCTCATAAAATCCAAAAGATGCAGACACCAAAGTTCTGGTACCTTTGATTGGCATAACACCATTGCCAAAAACACAAATTAAGTGTAATAATATAAGCTCCTTTACATAAATAAATAAAAAGGCAAGTTGAGGATGCATTCCGCTTACCACCCATAAAACAACTTACAAATACTGATCATTAACATTAGAAATAAATCTCATAACTGCCTTACAGATTGCTGCAGTTGCATGAGATGATACATATTATAGGGGACACAAGGGACAGAAAAGTATGAATCCAAGACAACTGCTTTAAAGTTTAAGCTGACAGGGACAGTTAAAACTTACGCCCACACACTACGCACCGCTTACTTTTAATCTTAGTCTTATTATTTCACACGCCACGGATATTACTTTTACTAATATTAGAAAGTCGGAAGAGTACCAGCTTTTGTGCATGTTAAAGCTGCATGGTCCAATGGAAACTTCAAATTGTCAAAATCAATACACTTATCTAGATTTGATTCTAACTATCTAACTTAGATACTGGTGCAGTTATTAAACAGTTGTTGTCACATAGAAGGGAATACTGTGTCAAATTAATAGAACATGTTTTTGCAGAAGCCTATGGTCATAGAGTTTTGGCAAGCTTGTCAAAATTAATTAAGGACGTTTGCATTTCAAATATCTCAAAAGTTAGCCAATTAAAATAAAAGTTACTTCAAAGTAAAGTAAGGAAGCTTATAATGACCAACTTCATATTGTTATCTCAGAAAATGAGAGAAACTCAAAACCATCGGACTATGCAACTTTAATATCAGACAAAAGATAATATCAGGAATGGGTGGGTGGAACGTGAAAGTAAATTTGCACTGACCTTAGATACAGTGTTTAATTATTCAGTGCAAGGTTATGAAAGTGCCCCATTTTTATTCTAGAGTCTGCAATTCGTGGATATGATGATAGTTTCCACGAAAAATATATATGCCTATATATGTTATGGCCGCAGTTACATTTGCGTATGTAGTCAGTGAAATTTGGCTGTAGCCATGCATGGTTTTGGTAAGGCATATATATATATATATATATATATATATATATATACCAGGCCGCCAGCACCATGACCTGATATCCCACTCAGTCACATTATTATGACACTGAGCCAACCACTTGAACCAGCCCAATCCTAATAATGCCGAGCACCTAGCTAGGAAGCGACAAGCATACATTTTAAAGTCATTGCATTGACTCCACCAGGGTTCAAACCCGTGGGTTCAAATGCCACGAATTACCTAAAAGGGAGACGGACGCTCAACTCATTCGGCCATCCCGTCTGGTCTTTCTTCAACATGAGATTGACCTATTAAGAACTTAAAATTATATATCCCTATTCTGCATGCTAGTGGTACAGTTCAAATTGTATGAAATGACGTGGTCCCCACTCACCCTTAGCTGCTTCCTGCAAGCCGACATCAAACGCGAGTTTATCGCTTGAAGAGCTTTGGGTGGAAAGACAGGATAGATACTGTGGAAAGAAAAGGCGATAAAACAGGCGTTAATCAGGTGATAAATAGTTCAACAGACACAGAGGACTGCTGACTGCTTCAGAGGCGCATTAAATTAATAAGAAGGATATAAACTAATCTAAATTTGAATTGTGTGCAAAGATCTGCCCAGTAAGAGCTTAGAGGTCCATTATCACAATGTCAAAGTGACTCTGACTTACCAAGCAGCCAGTGGCTATGAAGCATTGGTGATGAATCTTGTAATACCGTCACAGCCAATGATGTGGATTATCAGCATCCAATCAGTACCTATACAGCAGAGGCTGCTTCCCCCACTTTTAATGTTCAGAATGGAGTGTGCTGCATGCAATGCTGCACATTCGACTTCCCCATCACTATATATACAAACCAAATGTGATCGCTTCAACAGCTGGAAGATCAGTGCCTCGGCACTGACAAAGTATGTGCTCAGATGAATAAAATATTTATCCCCAAAAAGAGTGTGGAAGGATATATGTCAACATCAGCCAGAATTAAAGGAAGCGCCAGAATATACTGCTTAATATAATTAGCATTATTATTATTATTATTATTATTTTAATCAGAACACACTGATTAATATAGTTTGAATTGTTATTATGTATTTATTAGTAATTTTTGGCAACATTATCCTGCACATAAAAACAACCTCTCTCATATTCTCAGTCGACCCCTAGAGGGCTGAGTTGAAAGGGGGGGGACACTTACACTTTACAGCACATTCTCACAATAGAAAACAAGGTCAATCCCTATTGTGAAAACAAATGGAAATGCGAATCCAATTACCCATCCAATTAGGCCATAATTAGAATAATTTCTTTAAAAGACACCACAAATATATAAAGGCCCTGTCACACTAGGACGTGTGGTGCCAGCGTCTGCGTAATGTGTTGAAATCAATTTCAAATCAAAATAGGTCGGCATACACCAAATTTTTTGTGCTGCGAGGGATGAAAATGGGCATACACACAATGTACACACAACATACACACAATGTACACACAACGTACGTAGCGTATGCAGAACATATCTTTGACCTATTGAGAGCGTTCATGTGCCTCACAAAACGTTCGGAAAATGTTTGCATACGCTGACGGTACGCTGACCAACGTTACATACGTTACTCCATCGCTAGAAGTACGGCGCATATGTTAAGTATGCTGAAGATACGGCAGGCATACGTTCGAAGTACGTTTGGAGTACGATATGCATCCGTTGGCTGTACGCGGACTGCAAATTCAGGGCCTGTCACACCAGGACGTACGGCATCAGCGCATGCCCAACGTACGACAATTTGCCAGTATGTCGGCATTCGTCGGACTTTTCAGGGGCAGGGTATAAAAATGGGCGAACACACAATATACACACAACGTACACACAACGTACACACAGCATACGTAATGTATGGAGAATGTATCTCTCATCTATTGCTAGCGTATGAGAACGTTCATATGCCTCGCAAAACATTCGCAAAACGTTCGCAAAATGCTCGCATCCGCTCACGGTACACTAACCAACGTTACGTATCTTACTTCATCGCTAGAAGTATGGCATATACGTTAAGTATGCTGGAGATAAGCAGGCATACGTTCGAAATACGTCAGGAGTATGTTTTGCAACCGTTGGCTGTACGCGGACTACACGTTCCCAACAGGCCGAACATATGGCTAATGTGTTCCAACCTATCCCAACCTACCCCTAACGTGTGCATAACGTATGCCGACGTACGTCGAGTGTATGCCGAGCCTATGAGAAATGTATCAGCCATACAGCGACATACATTGAACGTTTTGAACATGCACAACCATTTTTTAGCGGCTCGACCTACGCCGACCTATGACGCCGGATCCCCGAGTGTACTCGACGTATGCTCAATGTATACATAATGTATGACGCCGTATGCCGACGTGTTGGTCGAAAATCACATACGTCGGCATAAGCTAAGGCCATACGTCGTAGTGTGACAGCCCCTTTCCCAACAGGCTGAACATACGGCTAACATTTTCCAACCTATCCCGACCTACCCCTAACGTGTGCATAACGTACGGGGACACACGCCAAGCATACACCGAGCGTATGAGAGGTGTATGAGCCATACGGCGAGATACGTTGAAAATTTTGAACATGCACAAACATTTTTTAGCATCTCGACCTATGCCGACATATGACGCTGTATCCCGAGCATACTCGACATATGCTCAACGTATACGTAATGTATTACGCCATATGCCGACGTGTTGGTCGAAAATCGCATACGTTGGCATACGCTAAGGCCATACGTCATAGTGTGACAGCCCCTTAAGTGAGAAAATATCCTACTATTTTGAAATAATTCACGGAAATTATCTTCAAAGGAAGAACATGATAAATTTAAACTGTCCCATGTGCTATTAACTAAGAAGTTCGCTGTCATTTGTTTTGTTTGTTTGTTGTTGTTTTACATCCTACCAACATCTAACGTCATATCAGGACGACCGACTTGTGACAGTGCGCACTCATGGCGACTTTATAGTGCTGCCCCACTCAGTCACATTATCCTGACACTGAGCCAACCAGTCCTTGCCCTATCCTAATAATGTTGAGTGCCAGGCTAGGAAGCGACAAGTATCAATTTTTAAGTAATTGGTTTGACTCGATCAGGGTTCGAACCCACGACCCAATGATCTACCAACACGGGAGACGGACGCTCTAACTCATTCGGCCATCCCGTCTGGTCGCTGTCATTTAGTCCTTCGTTGATCGTTGCTTTGATCGAACAGATCTGCTTAATACTTGGTCATTGCTTCCGGTGAAGGGCTTCAGGTAGCTAGCTACATTCGGTTGTGGCTAACAGTTGGGACAAACCACTCACCATATTGCTGTGCGCGTGTTTAAGCAATACCGCATGTCCATATAGCAACGTCCGATGTCCAGATTGGGCGGTCTGAAAGGTCAACAAAATCACGCCTCAGAAGAGCATTGACCAATTTCATATGACGTCACCACGTCAGTGCGCACGCTGCTTGGCTGCAGGACAACATCCGGTCACACTGCAAACTCAATGGCTATGAGCAATCTTGATAGAGAAAAGGTGAAATATCTCTTAAACCAAACCACCTAGCCACAAACTGAACTGGAAGACATATAGAAAACATATTCAAAGAAGAGATTATATTAAATTCATAAGGTTAGGGCTCTGCATTTCTATTAATTTGGAATAAAATCGACGTATTGCACTGCGCGTACCGGCACACTCAATGCATTGTCAATGGCCGTGAGCAATCTTCATACAGAAAAAGTGAAATATCTCTAAAACGACCCCACCTAGAGACAAACCGCTTGGTACACATATAGAAAACATATTCAATGAATAGATTATATAAAATGTATAAGGTTAGGGTTCTGGATTTCTATTAATTTGGAATAAAATAGACGTTTTGTACTGCACGTACCTGCAAATTCAGTGCATTGTCAATGGCGATGAGCAATCTTCTTACAGAAAAAGTGAAATATCTCTAAAACCACACCACCTAGACACAAACCGATTGGAACACATATAGAAAACATACTCAACGAATAGATTATATTAAATTTATACGGTTAGGTTTCTGCATTTCTATTAATTTGGAATAAAATAGATGTTTTGCACTGCGCGTACGGCAAACTCAATGCATTGTCAATGGCAGTGAGCAATCTTCATACAGAAAAAGTGAAACATCTCTAATACCACACCACCTAGAAACAAACCGCTCGGAATACATATAGAAAACATATTCAACGACTAGATTATATTAAATTTATATGGTTAGGGTTCTGGATTTCTATTAATTTTGAATAAAATAAACGTTTTGTACTGCACGTACCAGCAAACTCAGTGCATTGTCAATGGCCGTGAGCAATCTTCTTACAGAAAAAGTGAAATATCTCTAAAACCACACCACCTAGAGATAAACTGCTTGAAACAGATATAGAAAACATATTTACCGAATACATTATATTAAATTGATATGGTTAGGCTTCTGCATTTCTATTAATTTTGAATAAAATAAACGTTTTACACTGCGCGTACTGGCAAACTCAGTGGCAGTGTGCATTCATTCTGCAGCCAAGCTGCGTGCCCATACCCGATGTTTACAAACATTGAAAGGTGTCTATACTGTTGGCAAGAGAGCATCCACATGCAGGTGGCGCCGAGGTGGCAGGATGGAGAACTAGGGCATATGTGGAGTAAATTCAGGGATGATATAACCGTGAGGCACTGTATAGGACACGTGCTTGTTGATATTCATATAACATACATATATGTGATAACATGAAAAATCCTCCAGGGCAACTGACACTTGTCGACACACATTGGAGGCAAAGTGGGTTGCAGGTGGTGCCACCTGTCAAGTGCGGAGTCTTATGGAGTATAACAACTGGTAATATCAATAATATCAGTAATATCAATCAATATCAATAATTAGAAAATGTCCTTCCATATTTTTATTTTCGCATAATGCATTATACATCACATATATATATACATGGACATATATATATCAGAACATATATATATATATTTATATATATATATATATATATATATATATGTATATATAGATATATGCAGCTTTCCCAGGCATGTCCTTATACCCGCAATCACACGGTTGCTTGTGACCACTTGCGACCACTTTGCCACCACAAAAAAAAGGTGTGTCACAAAGAGGTCGCAACTGGTCACAAACAGTGGTTTCAAAATGTTCTCAGTGGTCACCGAACTCCTTAAATTGTTGCAAGAAGATTGCAGCTACTGCACTGAACCTCCTTACAATCAAAATGCTTACAAGGAGATTGCAGCTACTGCACTGAACCTCCTTACAATCAAAATGCTTACAAGGAGATTGCAGCTACTGCACTGAATCTCCTTACAATCAAAATGATTACAAGGAGATTACAGCTACTGCACTGAATCTCCTTACAATCAAAATGATTACAAGGAAATTGCAGCTACTGCACTGAACCTCCTTACAATCAAAATGCTTACAAGGAGATTGCAGCTTCTGCACTGAACCTCCTTACAATCAAAAAGCTTAAAAGGAGATTGCAGCTACTGCACTGAACCTCCTTACAATAAAAATGCTTACAAAGAGATTGCAGCTACTGCACTGAACCTCCTCACAATCAAAATGCTTACAAGGAGATTGCAGCTACTGCAATCAACCTCCTTACAATCAAAATGCTTACAAGGAGATTTCAGCTACTGCACTGAACCTCCTTACAATCAAAATGCTTACAAGGAGATTTCAGCTACTGCACTGAACCTCCTTACAATCAAAATGCTTACAAATAGATTGCAGCTACTGTACTGTACCTTCTTACAATCAAAATGCTTAATAGGAGATTGCAGCTACTGCACTGAACCTCCTTACAATAAAAATGCTTACAAGGAGATTGCAGCTACTGCACTCAACCTCTTTACAATCAAAATGCTTACAAGGAGATCTCAGCTACTGCACTGAACCTCCTTACAATCAAAATGCTTACAAGGAGATTGCAGCTACTGCACTGAACCTCCTTACAATCAAAATGCTTACAAGGAGATTGCAGCTACTGCACTGAACCTCCTTACAATCAAAATGCTTACAAGGAGATTGGTGACCATTGCTTTGGTCACAAGAAAGTCACAGGTGACTGCGGGTTCTTTGGTCCTAAGTAGCCGCAAAATGGTCGCAAGCAGTCGCAAGCCTTAGTGTGATTGGGGCTTTATCGTGGTTGGACTTAAAGTTGCATAGTCCGATGCTTTTGAGTTTTTGCTATTTTCTGAGATAAATATATTATACTAATCGTTATAATCTACTGTACTTTAGCTTGAAGTAACTTTAATTTTAAAATTCCAAAATAATGTTGGCAAGCATGCCAAAACTCTGACGCAATAGACTTCAGTAGTAACAGGTTCTATTAATTGATTCTATGCAGAAACAAATTCTTAATAAGTGCACCAGTGTCTAAGTTGAATATGTAGAATCAAATCTAGGTAAGAGTTTTGTTTTTGAAAATTTGATGTTTTCATCGGACTATGCAACTTTAAGAAAGACCAACTTGACGACATCTATACACACTGTACAAACGAAGAACCAGAACCAGAACCAGCTGCGGACAACTCTTTTCCACTAAGAGAGTTACCAATGCGTGGAACAGCATTCTAAGTTATGTTATGGCGGGCCCCGAGCATTAAAAATGAATTACAAGATATGGACAGATCAAGGTATTTGTTATATACTTCTGAAGCTGCTTTGGACTGATGTCACTCAGCCCACTTCTAAAAACTCCATCTCTCCAGAGTAGTCATCAGACAATGATCTGGATGCACAAGTTTAATGATTTGTCCAGGGAAGACCTAAAAGCAACGCTAAGATTGCAATTTCTACTGTTTGATCAATAAATATATAGAAATTAAATGTCTTACTGTTTCTTGTGATTTGGCGGATACCATTTCTTGTAAGGCACGAACCGACAGGGCTTGTTCCAGTACGAACACACATACTGATATGTCGAATGGAAGTTCCTGGAAATGAAAAAAAAACAAAGAAGCAAACATTAATTCGGTTGTCTATGCAATTGATGTATGGTCAGTTGAATTAAAATAAATTGATTTAGATTCGATTCACTGAGCTGTGTGCTCACAGAGAAAGCCACTAATATGTCTAAATTTAAGGTTAGTTCTGTAGGGGACAAAATGCGAAACCAATAGCATAATTAAGAAACACAAATTTCAAGATTGGGATCTTCTTATGTTCGGAGATACACCGCCTTCATAGTTTGTAATATAATCATCTCTAAATATATATCTCTGTGAAAGGCGACTACTCTGCCTCTTTCTGCCCTCAACTGGGTCCAGTGTTCAACAGTATCCTAATTTAACAAATCCCTATACAGTAAAACCTCTGTAACCGACCACCTCCACAGATCGACCACTCCCCTATATCGATCGCTTTATTTGGGTCCCAAACGAGCACCCATACAATACCATTGAAACAATACCATTGAAACAAAAAGAAAACTCCCTAAACCGACCACCTCCATAAATGAATCATTTAAAGTTGGTCCCATAGTCGGTCGATTTAGAGAGGTTTTACTGTATATACATAATTCTCTCAATAGAGACATGCCTTTGTGTTAATAAGCTAAATTAGCAGTTTATCAATGTACGCTATGATTAAAAAATAACCAAATGCGCAGTTCAACTGTTAAAGATATGGATATAAATTATAAGTAATCGACCCTGATCTGTTACAAGAATCATTTAAATTTCAACTGTATTGTGTTTGTATGTTTGTTGCTGTTTTACGTCCTAGCATCTCGCCCTGATATGACCTTAGATCTTGCCAGGACGTAAAACTCCAACAACCAACCACCCTATGTCCGAGCAACATCTATGGTGATATCATGACGGCTACCGATTTATGACAGTGCGCATTCATTGCGACTTTATAGTACTGCCTCATTGGGAGACCAGGCTGGGAGCACCATGACTCGACAATCCATATATATATATATTATATTATATATATGAGCCTGTCTGTCTCAAAAGATGCTAGCTCTTCGTTTTTTTGTCCATAGTAATGATTGACACAAAACAGCACAGAAACGGTTACACTGAAAACACAAGGACATTTGCTTCAAATCAATATGTATTCTATTAGGTTTATGGAACACCATGTAAAAAGCAAATCAGTTTATCCTGAGCAAATGCATAAGTAGATAGTGTGTTGATCGTTACTATGGACAAAGTTTTGCTCCAAATTGCTTAGCAACTTTTGAGACAGTCTCATATATATATCAACATGTTGCGTCAATATATCTATCTATCTACCTATCTATCCACATATGTTATATATATATATATAATATAAAAAATATATATATATAATATTGATACACTTCCACATGCGGCGCATCATAGAGGGACTCTTGTCTGGTGATTATCAGGATTACAGTAGGAGGGGTGGCGAGAGTGACTGACTACCTGTGTAACCACCCACGCCAAGGACCAGGGGGTGTGGGGGGTGGGGGTGGGGAGGAGCTGAGCATATAGGTAGCCTGGAGAGAGAGAGGCCCCAGATTTTAACACCACCACTTCGGCTGCGTATATGAGTAAGCAAATCTAGGCGGGCTGCTGTGATCATAAACTGCGGAGACAGCACAGCTCGCCTCGGAACATGAAGCAAATTGAAAACTGGCAACCTGCTTCTGTAGTCTGAGTCATGTCAAGCTCATGTCAAGTCAACGAAGGGCAGCAGCAGCAGTCCCCCTGCCTCCCCACTCCCCACTTTACATTTCGATTCAGGCACAGATGACAAGATGTATTTCTTTATAATCTTCTTTTAAGGCACAGATGACAAGATGTATTTCTTTATAATCTTCTTTTAAGGCACAGATGACACCATGTATTTCTTAATAATCTTCTTTTAAGGCACAGATGACAAGATGTATTTCTTAATAATCTTCTTTTAAGGCACAGATGACAAGGTGTATTTCTTTAAATCTTCTTTGAAGGCGCAGATGACTAGGTGTATTTCTTTATAATCTTCTTTCGATATAAAACTTAATAAAATTGCCAGTAACTGAATTTCAGGCCATCGTTTGTTTGTTGTTGTTTTACATCCTAGCAATATCTAAGGTCGTACCTTTTTTTCTCCCAATCATTTTCCTCATTTGTATCTACCCTTCTCGTTCTACCCTCACCCCTAATTGTCCTCTCTTCTTCACTTTTTTTTCTGCCTTTCGCTATTTTTTTAATTTCTGCCATCCGCTTTTTGTAGTTGTTCTTTTTCTTGTTCTTTTTCTTTCTGTCTCTTCATTTTGTTCATTTCTCCTTAGTTCTTTATCTTCTTTGGTATTATTGCATTTTCTACTTCTTCTTATTCGTCTTCTCCTCATCCTTCTCGATCTTTGTTTCCTTCCGATTACCCTCTTCTTTCTCTCCTCTTCCATCTCCTACCGTTCTTCTTATCCCTTTTTTTGTTTTTTTTTTTTGTTGTTGTTTCCCATATTTTCTCTCTAAGGACATGGGATAAATCACCTTCCAAACCAACAACGCCGCCAATATAGTTGCCATGGATTGCACTTCGAATATGAGGCGAAAATAAACAACCCCAAAACAAACTATATCATACAGAAAGATATGTGCGAGCTCCAATCTTGTCCACAGGAACATACATGTGTGCTTTACCAACATACAAGAAGTATGTATACACTGACAATGGAGATTAATAATTAGGAAGGTCGGGGTGTCTCCTGGCCACGACCCCATCGTCCACGTGATCAGCAGCCAGAGGGACCAGACGGGATGGCCGAAATAGTTGAGCGTCTGCCTCCCGTTTTGATAGATCGTGGATTCGAACGTTCGAACCCTGGTCGAGTCAACCCAATGACTTAAAAATTGATACCTGTAGATTCCTAGCCAAGTGCTCGGCATTATTAGGATAGGGCAAGGGTAGGTTGGCTCAGTGTCAGGATATTGTGACTAAGTGGGATATCAGGTCATGGTGCTGGCAGCCTGGTCTCCCAGTGGGGTAGCACTATAAAGTCGCCATGAGTGCACACTGTCACAAGTCGGTACCCATCTCAATATGACCTTAGATGTGCTAGAACGTAAAACTCCAACACCAACCAACCACTAGCAGCAACCACCACCACCACTACCAACAACCACCGCCACTACCACCACCTCAACCATCACCACCATCGCCACCAACACCACCAACAACAACCACCACCACAACAACAACCACCACCACCACAACAAACTCCACTACCATCACCACTACCAACAACCTCCACCATCACTACCCACAACCACTACCATCACTACCCACAACCACCACCACCATCACTACCAACAACCAATACCATCACTACCACTACCACCACCACCATCACTACCCACAACAACCACCACCATCACTACCAACAACCACCACAACCACCACAACCACCAACAACAACAGCAACTCCACTACCAACCAACCACCACTACCAACCAGCCAACACCGCCACCGCCACCAGGACCGGGGAGTGTCTGGCCAGGGCCGGGGTCTAAATAAAGCCGGGCGGGCCTGCCGGCAGCCTGCCCGGGGTCGGCCGGCCTCCCCCACCAGCCTGCCGGGCGGCTCACATTACCCCGACACCGTCACCGCGCCAGGCAACGCAGCGACGCCCTCTCACCAGGTGGCGCCAGCGACAACTTGTATCACGTGGCCGGATGAGCAAACAAGTTCTTTTTATGATTATTATTTATTAACCGCCAAGCTCGGGAAGACGCGTGGTTTACCAACACCGTGGCAGTAGAGACTCTGTCAATCTAACTGTTGTGCCGCATCTGTAACATACCCTTGACCTCTGACCCCTGACCCTTGACCTCTGATCTCTGATCTCTGATCCCTAACCTCGACCCGTTCTTGGCTCGGTGGTTTAAAGTGGTATTTCTGGGCGAGACAGGGCGGGGCCAGGCTAGGCGGGGCGGGAGCGTAAAGTATAAACTATAAAGTATTTAGCTGAAAAGCTATGCAACTTTTGGACTAAGGTCATTCATTACATTAGGGTCATGTATGTAGTAACGTAATATTGAATGGATGATAATGATGATGATGATGATGATAGTATTTGCTAGATGTGGATTTGCTAGTACTAGTACTATGAGCCATTCTAAAATGTGGTACAGTAAAACCTCGGAGTGATATATTTACACCTTCCATAAGAATGTTCACTGGTGCATCATCATCATCATCATCATCATCATCATCATGCTGTCGGTCGCGATGCGACAAAGACTGCTTTCATTACTTGACTGCCGCTCTCCATTTACAT
The DNA here is from genome assembly GCA_030323885.1 of Branchipolynoe longqiensis. Taxonomy (NCBI): domain Eukaryota; kingdom Metazoa; phylum Annelida; class Polychaeta; order Phyllodocida; family Polynoidae; genus Branchipolynoe; species Branchipolynoe longqiensis. The sequence continues at coordinate 184,499,619 of CM059186.1, forward strand.
TTCATGAAAGCTGCCTGCAAAAGTGTTGAAGTGCTGCTGGCTTTTGCAAGTTACCAGCGGCACTCTCTCGGGGAGCAAATAGAGGTTTCACACCGGCAAGAACATGTCAAGACAGGCGCAAAACTATTTGTCCCTGCAGTGGCTGGTCGGGAGATGTTGGGAGTTCCATACATCAACCGCCCTTAATGCTGACACAGTGACATGGTTTTCTGTTTAGGGTTTGCTCCCTTAGCCTTCGGTTCTGTCAAGAACCTGTACCACAAGGCAGTGGTTTACAACTCTGCAAGGCAGGGGCGTCAAACTCCCTGAGGTATTGCTATACCTGCAATACCTGTGGTGCAGCAACGTTAACAATAACAGAGGACTGGTTATTCAGACATCCATGTGGGGAAAAAAGCTTACCTATGAAGTTAATTCAAGCACTATATTACCATAACTAGCATAGTTGTAGTTATACTGCGATAAAATGTTCCTTATGTTTATTAAGCATTTAAACGTTAGCTAATTTCAGAAGATGACGCTAAACTTGCAATGCACTATACTATATATACAGTCAAACCTCTCTAACCGACCACCTCCACAGATCGACCACTCCCCTATATCGATCACTTTATTTGGATCCCAATAATACCATTGTAAGGATATTCTAACTCCCTAAACCGACCACCTACCTAAATGGACCGCTTAAAGTCGGTCCCATGGTCGGTCGATTTAGAGAGGTTTTACTGATATATATTTATCGCACCCCCCCCCCCCCCCACACACACACACAAAAAAGGTATTGGATGACTGTTTGGAAGGGGGCGATATCAGTTTTTACTGGACTAGGAAGCTGATTTAGCTTTGCGATGGGTGTATCATAAAGAATGTCTCATCTAGATACTATTTAGGTATTCATGCTGAAGTATTTGATGATACTGAGCAATTCTACGCCTTTCTTTTTGCGGCAGTTTATAGTGTGGCAGTAAGGAAGTCATCTCCACGTCTCGGGCCTGAATGGCAACTAAGCTCAGAAAGATGAGTGATTGACCAATCTTGGTGCGTGGAGGTGAAAGCGGAGCTGCTGCTGTGATAAGGGATGACAGCTTCCTAAATCATGCCGAGTCGATCTGCCAGTTGCGTCAGCCTTGATCCATAACAATTACATCAGCCTTGATCCCTAACAATTACATCAGCCTTGATCCCTAACAATTATATCAGCCTTGATCCATAACAATTACATCAGCCTTGATCCATAACAATTACATCAGCCTTGATCCATAACAATTATATCAGCCTTGATCCATAACAAGTACATCAGCCTTGATCCATAACAGTTGTCGCGAACAGTGGGTAGGTCCTTTGGACCTACAGTAAAAACTCTCTAAAACTTCTCTAAATCAACCGACCATGGGACCAGCTTTAAATGGTCCATTTAGGGAGGTGGTCGGTTTATGGAGCTTTTTCTATCGTTACAATGGTATTGTACAGCCGATCGTTTGGGACCCAAATAAAGCGATCGATATGGGGAGTGATAGGTCTGTGCAGCAGTCGGTTATAATGTGCTGTCACATTATGACGCTTCTTGCCAACGCGCGTCGATGTGTGTCTTTTTTTGGCAAAACATCAGGGGATGTCTGGAAGCATTACGCGTGCATTAGGTGAACGTTGGTATTTGTTGATGGACGGCGACAGATGACGAGGGTCGGCAGCACGCGTCAGGGCATCGGCGAATTTCGACATGCGATGACCCGTGGGTGCCAACGTTATGGCGATGTTAGGCGGTCATCGAGATACGTTAGAAGTGCGTTGGAAGTATGTATACTTTTTGTCCACTGACGCCGCACGCATGTGAGGCTCGTTCCCACATGTTGCGCCAAACTGTTGCTTTTTTTGTCTGTTGTTGTTTTATGTCCTACCAACATCTAAGGTCATATCAGGACGGCACGCCAAACCTTTTAGTTTTTTTTCTCACAACATCGGCCGCATGTTACCAATACGTTGCACTCACGCCAAAAAGTTTGACGTCTCTCGGCGATTAAAAGTGATTTTGCGCATTGGCGGCGCGCTGGCGAGATACGTCATAGTGTGACAGGGCTATTAGAGACGTTTGACTGTATATGGGAAGATAGATACTCCCGCTCTCCACGTGTCTCCCCAGATAAGGGTGAATAGCTGGGTGGATATCTTCCTGGTGCGAAGACAAGGGGGGCGGGGGGAGGGGGGGGGGTGATGGGCGGAAGGGATCCACAAACTCAACAACCACATGTTCGACCTGGAAATCAACGGACTCCATTAGGTTGTACTTCACCCAAGCCTCACCATGCAATGACAACACACAACCATGCAACTGATGCTCTCCCTTGTCACATCAATCTTCCTGTATGTTTCTGAATCATGGATCCTCACAGCAGAGCTCCAAAGAAAAATACAAACCATGGAAATGAGGTACCTTGCAAGATGCTAGACATCTTGTTCAAAGACCATGTTCCTTATGAAGAAGTCCATATCAAGGTCCAGAAGGCAATTGGACGACACACACATCTCTTAATAATTATAAAGAGACGCAAACTGAAGTGGTAAGGCTATATTTCCCATTCATCAGGTCTGGCCAAAACCATCTTGCAAGGCACCGTGAATGGATGAAGAAAATAAGGCAGCAAGGGAAGAGGTGGGAGGAGAACATCATGAAATGGACAGGAATTGAGTACCAGAGGGCAATGGATTAAGGGGAGAAAGGAGAAAACTGGTTGCAACGTCATCTGTAGTGCTCCAAAACCCTCATGGTTAAAGGTTGATGATGATGAACGGTAACTGTGTGATCCTTGATCCAGAACAGCAACTGTGTGATCCTTGATCCAGAACAGCAACTGTCTGATCCTTGATCCAGAACAACAACTGTGTGATCCTTGATCCAGAACAGGAACTGTGTGATCCTTGATCCAGAACACCAACTGTGTGATCCTCGATCCAGAACAACAAATGTGTGATCCTTGATCCAGAACAGTAACTGTGTGATCCTTGATCCAGAACAGGAACTGTGTGATCCTTGATTCAGAATAGGAACTGTGTGATCCTTGATCCAGAACAGCAACTGTTTGATCCTTGATCCATAACAGCTGCATCAGCCTTGATTCAAACCGCCAAACATCTCAAATCTAAAATTATATTGGACAAACGATTCATTCTTACTCTGATATCACTCAATCTATGTGTATATATATACACATGAGCTTAAATGTATATATATATATATATATATAAATATATATATATATATATGCGTATGGTTTATATTTAGTGTATATATATACATATCCTGTCTCAAAATGTGAGTACTATCAACAAAATACTAACATATTAACGACAGCTTACTATTTTATTGATACTATTCACATTTTGAAATAAATATTCTCCGATCACACTGGATCCTTGGCTGTCTGAGAAGTTCTGTATGTCCTCACTACTGAGAACCTCACGCTTAACGGAACTACTAAAGCTGCATACAGCATAGTCCGATGAAACCATCAAATTTTCAAAACCAAAACAATGATCTAAATTTGATTCTACATATCTAGCTTAGATACTGATGTGCTTATTAAGCATTTGTCCCCATACAGAAGGGAATAGTGAGGCAATTGAATAGATCATGTTACTGCAGAATGCTATGGTGTCAGAGTTTTGGCAACCTTGCAACTGCACTTCAAATATCTCAAAAGTTAGCCATGTAAAATAAAAGTTACTTCAAGCTAAAGTCAGGTACATTATAACAGTCAACCTAATGTATTTATCTCAGAAAATTTCTGAAACTCAAAACCATCGACTATGCAACTTTAAGCCTGTGATAAAGTCACAGGGGGCACCACTTCCACTCTATCCGCCTCACCAGCTCTGTTTGTTTGTTGTTGTTTTACGTCCTAGCAACATCTAAGGTCATATCAGGACGGGTACCGACTTGTGACAGTGCGCACTCATGGCGACTTTATAGTGCTGTCCCAGTGGGAAACCAGGCACCGGCACCATGACCTGGTATCCCACTCAGTCACATTATCCTGACACTGAGCACACCAGTCCTTGCCCTGTCCTAATAATGCCGAGCGCCTGGCTAGGAAGTAACAACTATCAATTTTTAAGTCATTGGTTTGACTCGACCGGGGTTCGAACCCACGACCCCACGATCTACCAGCACGGGAGACGGACGCTCTAACTCATTCGGCCATCCCGTCTGGTGTAGCCCCCCCCCGGGTCCCACCACTTACGGCCACAACCTGCCACTATTGTTGCTCTGAGAATATATAAATTTGATAAAATTGTAAAGACTCTAGAATTTAACGAACTTGTGTAAAACATAGAATCGAATCAATCTGCTTTAGAACGTAGGATTCAATGACTTATCCCAGAACCTAGATTCAAATGAATTTGCATAGAAATTAATATTGAATCAATTTGCCCAAGAACCTAGAATATAATAAATTGGTCTAGAATCTATAACTTAGCGAATTTGTCTATTACTTAGAATTTAATTAAATTGTCCTAGAACATAACATTTAAAAACACAGATATATCCAGGGGAGGAAGTTGATGCATATGCTATGCGTGGACCAGGCGCGGTGGCCGAATCGGTAGAGCGCGGACCTCGCGTTTGGAAGGTTGGGAGTTCGGTTCAAACCAATGACTTATAAAAGTTATACTTGTCGCTTCCTAGCCTGACGCTCGGCATTAATAGGACACCACAAGGACTGGGTAGCTCAGTGTCCAGATAATGTGACTGAGTGGGATATCGAGGCCATGGTGCCAGCAGCCTGATTTCCCAGTGTGGCAGCACTACAAAGTCACCATGAATGTGCACTGTCACAAGTCGGTACCCGTCCTGATATGACCTTAAATGGTGCCAGGATTTAAAACTCCAACAACCAACTTAGAATTTAATTAAATGTTCCCAGAACATAGACAAATTTAACAACACAAATATCTAGCCAGGGGAGGAGGTTGATGCAGACGCTATGCGCACTGTCGTCTGGTGTCCGGTGGGCATTACCGCGGGAGCCTCCATGTGAGTCAGCTGTCCGTGATTAAACCAATCAGAAGCGCACCACTTACAGGATGCGCGTCGCAAGGCTGCCACAGCAATGCTGAAGGAGCCTTGATTAGCTTATAGCATTGCGGGAAGGCCCCTACGGAGCTGGCTCCATTAGCCCGCTTTTTACCGGAAGTGGACTCCCGCCGGCACAGTGGCCGCACTCACAACACCACCAAATCTCAGAATATAAAGAAAATGGTGGATTTGGGTGAGGTTCTAATTTAATTGTTGTTAAAACAAATTTGAGACACCTACTGCCATAAGTCTGCTGTGTATTTAATTCAAATGTCGTCATTAAAATTACAGTCTGTATTCACTGATGGTAAAGTACAATATAATATACTAACAAAATTTGGCTAGAAGGAAAAAAACACACACACAAAAACTGACGCCACAGAAATTGTGGAATATCATGACGTCCATTTGACATCTTCCGTGTCACTTTGCACTATCACTCAGGGTAAATATTAAATCGTGTGTATATATATATACATACATGCATACATACATCCACACATATACATATATGCATATATACATATAAATGTCAACCCCGTTAAACCAAGCTCGGTTAAACCAAACGATCGGTTAATCCAAACTTTTTTCGGCAGCCCGTCAAAATCCTACCATTTATCATATAAAAAAGTTGGTTAAACCAAAGTCGCTTAATCCAAATTATTGACTAATCCAAGCAAAACTGTCTGGCCCCAGGCCACTTCCGGTATGGTTAAACACAACTTTCATGTGGTTATAAGGTCATCCATCTGAGACTTTTTTTTATATGATAAATGGTAGTATTTTGCCGGGCCGCTGAAAAAGGTTTGGATTAACCCATCGTTTGGTTTAACTGAGCCTGCTTTAACTGGGGTATACTGTATATACATAAAAAACAATCAAAGTGTCCACATACATTGTATATTGCATTCATAATTCACCTGCGTTTTTGCCAAAGCCAAGTCAAAGTCGAAGCCAAAGCTCGGTTAAACCAATGATCGGTTAATCCAAACAAATTTCTAGGGTCCCTTCAAGTTTGGTTGAATGGGGTTATACTGTATACATATATACATATATACATATATACATATATACATATATACACATATACATATATACATATATACACATATATACACATATATACATATATACACATATATATACATATATATACATATATATACATATATAGACATATATACACATATATATTATGTATATATATACATATATACATATATACATATATACATATATACACATATATACACATATATATACATATATATACATATATACATATATATTATGTACATATATACATATATACATATATACATATATATACATGTACATGTATGTATATATATATGTATAGATAAACAGTCAAATATTCGCAAATAGATGAAGTAAAAATACATGTCTGGGTGAATATTCTACAATCCAACCCTTAGTGCCAATAGTCCCCTTTCAATGTTTATGAACATTGCGTATCCGCGCGCAGCCTGGCTGCATAACGAAGGCACACTGCCATTGAGTTTGCCGGTATGCGCAGTGCAAAACATGTATTTTATTCAAAAGTAATAGAAATGCAGAACCCTAAGCATATAAATTTAATATAATCTGTTCGTTGAATATGTTTTCTATATGTGTTCTGTATGAAGATTGCTCACGGCCATTGCCAATGCACTGAGTTTGCCGGTATGCGCAGTGCAACACGTCTATTTTATTCAAAATTAATAGAAATGCAGAACCCTAACCTTATAAATTTAATATAATCTATTTGGTGGATATGTTTTCTATTTGTGTCTAGGTGGTGTGGTTTTAGAGATATTTCACTTTTTCTGTATGAAGATTGCTCACGGCCATTGACAATGCATTGAGTTTGCCGGTATGCGCAGTGCAAAACGTATATTTTATTCAAAGTTAATAGAAATGCAGAACCACAGACTTATAAATTTAATATAATCTATTCGTTGAATATGTTTTTTATATGTGTACCAGGCGGTTTGTCTAGGTGGTGTGGTTCTAAAGATATTTCACTTGTTCTCTATGAAGATTCCTCATAGCCATTGAGTTTGCAGTGTGACTGTGTTGTGCTGCAGCGAAAAGGTGCGCACACTGACCTAGATACCAATGCTGACGTCATATGAAATGGGTCTTATAGACGCTGGTTAATTTCCAATCACATGTGGCGCCGCCGTGTATAGAATAGGGAGCTACAGTTCATAAATCAGTAATATAGAGATGGTGGTATGTTAGCAGACCGGGGAAGAATTGACGAGAATGATGTCCTTGTTTATATTCCCATGATGGAATTACAGAGCACACATATAACATAGTGCCTTGGCAAGTCAAATTGACAAGCAAATGCCTCCTTTTAGATCGGATGACATTGTGTATAAACAAGCTCTACTGTGATGGCCCCGAGCAGTGTCCCTGTTGGGTGTTTGGTAAGCTTCGGGCTTTAGTCACACACCGGTAAACATTGACACAAGTGTCACTGCTGGCTGGTCGGTCAGCCTTGGGCTTTAGTCACACACAGGTAAACAATGACACAAATGTTGCTGCTGGCTGGTCGGTCAGCCTTGGGCTTCAGTCACACACAGGTAAACAATGACACAAGTGTTGCTGCTGGCTGGTCGGTCAGCCTTGGGCTTTAGTCACACACCGGTAAACATTGACACAAGTGTCGCTGCTGGCTGGTCGGTCAGCCTTGGGCTTTAGTCACACACTGGTAAACATTGACACAAGTGTCGCTGCTGGCTGGTCGGTCAGCCTTGGGCTTTAGTCACACACTGGTAAACATTGACACAAGTGTCGCTGCTGGCTGGTCGGTCAGCCTTGGGCTTTAGTCACACACTGGTAAACATTGACACAAGTGTCGCTGCTGGCTGGTCGGTCAGCCTTGGGCTTTAGTCACACACTGGTAAACATTGACACAAGTGTCGCTGCTGGCTGGTCGGTCAGCCTTGGGCTTTAGTCACACACTGGTAAACATTGACACAAGTGTCGCTGCTGGCTGGTCGGTCAGCCTTGGGCTTTAGTCACACACTGGTAAACATTGACACAAGTGTTGCTGCTGGCTGGTCGGTCAGCCATGGGCTTTAGTCACACACCGGTAAACAATGTCACAAGTGTTGCTGTTGGCTGGTTGGTAAGCTTCTGGCTTTACTCTCCCACCGGTAAACATTGACACAATTGTCGCTGCTGGCTGGTTGGTAAGCTTCGGGCTTTAGTCACACACAGGTAAACATTGCACAAGTTTTGCTACTGGCTGGTTGGTAAGCTTCGGGCTTTAGTCACACACCTGTAAAACTTGACACAAGTTCCACTGCTGGCTGGTCGGTCAGCTTCGGACTTTAGTTACATACAGGTAAACATTGTCACAAGTGTCGCTGCTGGCTGGTTGGTAAGCTTCGGGCTTTAGTCACACAGCTGTAAAACTTGACACAAGTTCCAATGCTGGCTGGTCGGTCAGCTTCGGACTTTAGTCACACACAGGTAAACATTGTCACAAGTATCGCTGCTGGCTGGTTGGTAAGCTTCGGGCTTTAGTCACACACCTGTAAAACTTGACACAAGTTCCACTGCTGGCTGGTCGGTCAGCTTCGGACTTTAGTCACACACAGGTAAACATTGTCACAAGTGTCACTGCTGGCTGGTTGGTAAGCTTCGGGCTTTAGTCACACAGCTGTAAAACTTGACACAAGTTCCAATGCTGGCTGGTCGGTCAGCTTCGGGCTTTAGTCATGCACAAGGTAAACATTGACACAAGTGTCGCTGCTGGCTGGTCGGTCAGCCTTGGGCTTTAGCCTCACACCAGTAAACAATGACACAAGTGTTGCTGCTGGCTGGTTGGGAAGCATCGGGTTTTAGCCTCACACCAGTAAACAATGACACAAGTGTTGCTGCTGGCTGGTTGGTAAGCATCGGGCTTTAGCCTCACACCAGTAAACAATGACACAAGTGTTGCTGCTGGCTGGTTGGTAAGCATCGGGCTTTAGCCTCACACCAGTAAACAATGACACAAGTGTTGCTGCTGGCTGGTTGGTAAGCATCGGGCTTTAGCCTCACACCAGTAAACAATGACACAAGTGTTGCTGCTGGATGGTTGGTAAGCTTCGGGCTTTAGTCACACACAGGTAAACATTGACACAAGTGTCGCTGCTGGCTGGTCGGTCAGTCTTGAGCTATAGCCTCAAACCTGTAAACATTGACACAACTGCCATTACTGGCTTGTTGGCCAGCTTCATGATCATTGGTCTCGGCGCCGTGACCTGAATCCGTAATGGCTTCTGTGTGGGTTGGGGGGCATCTATACTGCCCTCCTCAGCCCACGGTTGAGTGTGTCACAGGCCGGGGGAGAAAGAAAGAAACAAAACAGTAATGGGGGGTGGGGCGGGGGGGGGGGGGAGAGCGCACAAAGCCGACAGTACAAACCACACAGTATGCCATTTCATCACATGTCCTTGAACCCCTATAACATATTTTGTATTTATACAAGAAGCCTTTAATGCTGCATAGTCCGATAAAGCATCAAATTAGAAGAAAAAACTATTATCTAGATTTGTTTCTACACATCTACCTTAGATATTGATGGACTTATAAAGCATTTGTTGCCACATAGAAGGGGGATACTAGGGCAATTTAATAGAACCTGTTACTGCTGAAGCCTATGCTGTCTGAATTTTGGCATGCTTGTTAGCATTAATATTGCATGTTTGCTCTTCAAATATCTCAAAAGTCTGTCATTTAAAATGAAAGTTACTTCAAAATAAGGTGAGGTAGAATATAACCAATCAAATTAATATCTTCATCTAAGAAAAAATGACAGAAACTCAAAACCATCGGACTGTGCAACTTTAAACCTTACTCTATTTTGAAGCTAATTACGACATTGGCAGCAGTATTGATTCAATTAAAAATTCACACATCTAGTTTGTGAATAATTATGGGGACATATATTTCTAAATACAAAGGCTCTCTCTCAGGGGGCTCGCCTCAATATAATTATAAGCGGACATTTTGCCAATAAAAGGTGAAGTAAAACATAGAGAACACACAAAAAGAACACCTGGCATTTGCGTCAGGAATCTGTTTCATGCATTTTATAACAGGCTGCTGGCACCATGACCTGATATCCCATTCAGTCACATTATCCTGACACTGAGCTAACCAGTCCTTGCCCTATTCTATTAAATTAATGTCTAGTGCTAGGTTAGGAAGTGACAAGTATCAATGGGAACTGCGTGCTGGTAATTGACTTGCGACGTCAGATCAAGTGCCTGACCTCTCATTACAGAGAACTGAGCTGCTCATCCAGCCCCACTGCACCGCTCCCTGCTGAGCTGCACTCAATGCCGCACAGTAGCTGCCCTGCAGCAATTCCCGCCCGCAGGTAGGCCTGTGTGGTACGCAGAGCAGCGCCAAAACAGTATATATATAGTTGGTTGGTTGTTGGAGTTTTACATCTTGGCAACATCTAAGGTCATATCAGGATGAGTACCGACTTGTGACACTGACAGTGCACACTCATGGCGACTCTATAGGGCTGACCCATTGGAAAATCAGGCCGCTGGCACCATGGCTCGATATCCCACTCAGTCACATTATCCTGACACTGAGCTAACCAGCCCTTGCCCTATTCTATTAAATTAATGTCAAGTGCTTGGCCAGGAAGCGACAAGTATCAATTTTATAAGTCATTGGCTTGACTCGACCGGGAACCAAACTGGGAATATAACAATATAATAACGATTCCCTTACTTATCTTTATGCTCGTATATTACGTTATACATCACATATATCCGGCCAACAGTAGTGGTTGGAGGAGGGTGGTCCGGCGTGAGAGAAATTGGAACTAGAACCCAGCTAACACATACAAATGGTAATGGTGCTACATAGACATCATTAGATATATATTGTGACGGGGATCATGTCGTTATTCATATTCTATTAATTTCATTATACAGCAAACACACATTATGTATATACACATACATATATATAATTACATATATATATTTATTTATACATGTATATGTATAGTTGCAGAAGCAGGAACTGACTCCCATGACGGTAGGATAGTAGGTAATAACTAATATATAGAAGAGAAATGATAAGTGGTAGTGTCCTTGTTTATATTCGCGTTATAGATTATACAGCACATACATAATACACGTGTACACATATACTGCTATGATTTAAATACGCCAGATACAAGTCAATAAAGAACCATCACACAGATTGATCCATCGCTGACTATTCTGTAATAGTGGAACAAATTATATATATATATATATATATAGATATATATATATATATATATAACTTATATATATATATGTGTACATATATTTAGCTTGTGGCGCTGTCCAACACCCCCTCCCCCCTGGGGGGGTGCTATGCTTACTTCCGTGCACACAGACCGTCGGGCATTCATTTCTGTTGGACATACATCGTCAGATCTGACATGTCTAGCACTAGCAGGCCCTTCTGCGCAAAGGTCGCCAATTGACGGTGGTCGCTGACCCCACAGACCCGACTAGCTGTTGGGTCCCCAATCCCTCGTCCGGTATAACATTCAGCATCCCTTGTGGCAGTGCTAACGTCGGGAGGCCTGACATAGCAGTACGCGGCGAGGGTACTGCTCCAATGTAGCGCACACTGTGCTGTGTTCTAGGGTCAGTTATTGAGACGATGCAGCATTCGTCGGCGTATGATCATTGTGGTGATGTAATCGGTGTATGATCATTGTGGTGATGTAGTCGGTGTATGATCATTGTGGTGATGTAGTCGGTGTATGTTCATTGTGGTGATGTAGTCGGTGTATGATCATTGTGGTGATGTAGTCGGTGTATGATCATTGTGGTGATGTAGTCGGTGTATGATCATTGTGGTGATGTAGTCGGTGTATGATCATTGTGATGTAATCGGTGTATAATCATTGTGGTGATGTAATCGGTGTATGATCATTGTGGTGATGTAATCGGTGTATGATCATTGTGGTGATGTAATCGGTGTATGATCATTGTGGTGATGTAATCGGTGTATGATCATTGTGGTGATGTAGTCGGTATATGATCATTGTGGTGATGTAGTCGGTATATGATCATTGTGGTGATGTAATCGGTGTATGATCATTGTGGTGATGTAAGAGCCACCAACACTTGCGCATATTGCCGCCAAATCGTCGAATGGATCTCATTAATCAGCGGTTACTGTGAGCTTCTGGATAGTTCTAATAAGGCAGATGTGGTGGACTATATAGTATAGATAGTATAGATAGTGTATATAGTATATATATAGCATATATACTATATATTATACATTATATATATATATTATATATATTATATATTATATATATTACATAAATTATATATATTATATATATTATTTATATTATAATAATATACATATTATATATTATATATGATATATATTAGGCCTATACATATATGTATATTGTATACATTATATACATTATATATGATTTATATAATATATATAATTTAAAATCCGACCGTCTGAGCGGGTCTGGCAGCAGTAGTGACCAGACGCAGCTGGTGTCAGGGAGGTCAGGAGCCACACACAGGAGGCAGACTAGTGGGGTATGTAGGAACTAGACTAGGCAGCAGCTTAGGCAGTACTAACTCAATGACTCTAGCACAGTAGGAGTAACTAATAACATGACAGTACAGGGTGTAGTAACTAATATATGGGAAGGTAGTTGGTCGTGTCCTTGTTTATATTCCCATAATAGATTATAGAGCACATATATATATGTATGAGTGTGTCTGTTCGTGGACACCGAGTGTCTACAAGATGACGTGTATCACTTACTCATCATTATGTACAGTGTAAACCGAATTCCTAACTAGCATACTTAATAGATAAGCCCACTTATTAGATACTTGCACATATGCTAATAAAACGGTGTGGGTGCCTTCATTTCAAAACCTGTATAATTTCATTCCTATACCCATAACGAATACACTTCATTACTTCGAACTGGATCTTAGAAAGCATGTTTTGTAGCTTACAAACGCCCCCCCCCCCCCCACACTTCCCTTCGACAGCTCTTCCGCTCCCATCTGGTATATGAGTTTTTTTCCCCCTCGCCCCCCAATCCCCCATCCCCACACTTCTGTGCAGCGTTCTTTTTCTGTGTGATTGGCGGATGGGGAAGGGAGGAGAGGGGGAGAGGGATGGGAGAGGGATGGAGGGAGGGATGCAGGGAGGGGTGGGGGAGTTATCGGTGGCAAGCTGGAAGTGGGCAGGCGCATGTAAGTAGCACTACTCCTAAAACCCGACATCGCTGTAACTCTCTAGCAAACTGCAGGTATTTAGGTGTGTGTGTGTGGGGGGGGGGGAGTCTCACTGTCCCCCTGGGTGTTCAGTGTGTGGCAAAACTCCAGACTTTATTAGTAATTTAGGGCAACAGTACAGGGTGTCTGGATACAGCATGGACGTGACCTGCCTACTTCAGCGGTACACTTATTAACCAGCGGGAGATGGGCGGCCTTTCCGCTTCTTGTTTTCCCCTTTCGTCGTCATCATCATCATTTTTTGGTTTCTTTTGCTTTTTTGTATGCATATTTTATTGTGTTTCGCCTTCAAATGTGCTAAATTATCTTCCTCCTTAGCTCCTTCTTCGGATTCTTGTTCTTGTTGTTTTTGTTCAGGTTATTCCTCTGCTGGTTGTTCTGCTGGTTGTTCTGCTGGTTGTTCTGCTGGTTGTTCTGCTGGTTGTTCTGCTGGTTGTTCTGCTTGTCCTGCTTGTTCTGTTGCTTCTTCTTCGGATGCTGGTTCTTCTGGTGCTGGTTCTTCTGCTGGTTCTTCTGCTTGTTCTTCTGCTTGTTCTTCTGCTTGTTCTTCTGCTTGTTCTTCTGCTTGTTCTTCTGCTTGTTCTTCTGCTGGTTCTTCTGCTGGTTCTTCTGCTTGCTCTTCTGCTTGTTATTTTGCTGGTTCTTCTGCTGGTTCTTCTGCTTGTTCTTCTGCTTGTTCTTCTGCTTGTTCTTCTTCTGGTTATGCTGCTGGATATTCTGCTTGTTCTTCTGCTGCTTCTTCTGCTTGTTCTTCTGCTTGTTCTTCTGCTGGTTATTCTGCTTCTTTTTCTGCTGGTTTTTCTCCTGGTAGACCAGCCGAATGAGTTCAATGTCGATCTTCCTTATTGGTAGATCCTGGGATCCGAAGCAATCTTGGTACCCGTTTTGATATGACCTCAAATGTTGCAGGGAGGAAAACCCTAGGAAGCAAGAAATTAACAACAAAAACTGTTTGGCGTTTATCTTGATATTGCCTAAGACATGGCTAGGGTGTAAAACCCCAGTCACTCACTGACATAGACCGGGCGCGGTGGTCGAATCGGTAGAGCAGGGGCCTCGCGTGCCGGAGATCGAGATTTTGATTCCCAGTCGAGTCAAACCAATGCATTTAAAATTGATACTTGTCGCTCCCTAGCCTTGCACTCAGCATTAATTGGATAGGACAAGGACTGGTTTGATCAGTGTCAGGATAATGTGACTGAGTGAGATATCAGGTCATAAGGATAGCAGCCTGGACTCCCAGTAGGGCACCAGTATAAAGTCGCCCATACTGATATGACCTTAGATGTTGCAAGGACGTAAAACTCCAACACCAAACCAACCAACTATAAAGTGGCCATGAGTGCGCACTATCACAAGTCGGTACACGTCCTGACATGGCCTTATATGTTACCAGGACGTAAAACTCCAACAACCAACCTTCTTGTTCTTCTGATTGTTCTTCTGCATGTTCTTGTTCTTCTGCATGTTCTCGTTCTTCTGCATGTTCTCGTTCTTCTGCATGTTCTCGTTCTTCTGCATGATCTTGTTCTTCTGCTTGTTCTTGTTCTTCTGCATGTTCGTTCTTCTGCATGTTCTTGTTCTTCTGCATGTTCTTGTTCTTCTGCTTGTTCTTGTTCTTCTGTCTGTTTTTCTGCTTCTGCTTTTTCTGCTTCTTCTTCCGCGTGCACCCTCCTCCCATTATACTTCTTTCCCTGCCAAATCATCGCATATGTTGATATTACTTAACCAGTACAGGGGAACTGCTCATTGCACAAGATTCTGAGACGGTGCCTGAGTTAAATAAAGCGGGCACCACCATGCTGACTAGACCGTCAGATGCTGCCGCATCAAGGGACTTGTCTTCCAGATTCCATGTTATTATGACCTATACATAACATCATTTCACTTCCTCCGACTATACTCATATAAATAGGTGCATATACCCGGTGAATGGTTAAGGGAAGTCTTCTTCCAGATGTCAACCATATAGACATTGTAAACAGCTGAAAGTTGGTCCTGGTAGAATAATCCCCACACAGACCTTTTCTGCGGAGTATGCGCAGTGAGCTGCTACCTACAACATTATTTCTTCCCACTGCCATCCCGTCCTGATATGACCTTAGATGTTGGCAAAACGTAAAACTCCAACAACCAACCGATCCCACTGGCATCAGATGGTGGCTTGCTGTTGGAAAATCGACTACAATACTTTTTTCGCAGAGCATACTACACATTGAGCTGATACCTACAACATTAGTTCTTTCATTGACGTCAGAGGACGGGCTGGGTAGTGGAAATGGTCTATTCGCTACCTTGTCCTTGAAATATGATTATTTTCAAATAGTTCATCCACAAAACACACGCGTGTACATATACATATTATATATACATATACATACATATACACATTATAGTTGGTGGGTGGTTAGTGTTTTGCGTCCTGGCAACATCTAAGGTCATATCAGGACGGGTACCGATTTTTGACAGTGTGCACTCATGGTGACTTTATAGTGTTGTTCGACTGGGAGACATCCTCCTTCCTGTACCTCACACTCGACCCCTGTGGCGCCGCCACCGGATGTTCCCATCCCCAACGGACGCAGGAGCCTCACTCGCACCGGAGGATTGTTATTCTCACATGCCACTATCCCTCATGCATAAGTTAATATATCCTACAAACATTTCAGCTAGACATTGATGTCATTGCCGGGCTATATAAACTGATGCAATCTATGTGGCCACGATGTTCACCTATTACACAGGGCAGGGTTTGAAATTTGTCATTCTGCTGTATTTAAACAGCAATCATTAGTTGGGCATTGCTGTATCCAATACAGGTGACTCTTAGGGGTGAATTGCCCGGGTCAGGATTGAGTAAATGACACAGCAATAATGGCGTGTTTATTTTTATTTTTATTTCTTTTCTTGAAGATTTATACTGCCTATCATGGATAAATCTGAATAGACTAGTTTTCACCATTAGACAGTTTGTTGATAGAAAGCCGGAGCCTATACATTTACTGACCCAAGGGATTTTTAATCTCCCACACCACATAGACATGATATGAGAGCAACCGGCCTTTGATGACACTGTAAGTTATACACAGCAGTGGAAATCCAAATTGGCAGAGGTGGGGGCATGGAGAATCGAACCACAGACCTTCAGATTAGGAGTCCAACCTAGAATAAAGTTAGACACTCTAACCACTCCGCCACAGAGAACACCACAAGGGGCGAACAGAGGCGGACATTGCATTATTTGTGGTGTACATGAAGTGTCCCTAGTATCTCCAGCCCCCGCCTCACAGCCCGATGCTCATTGCACATCTGCAGTGAATTAGAGAGGAGTTCTCTTCATAGAACATGCCAATGCTCTTTTAGTCTTAGTCTTAGTCTTAGTTTGTTTGTTTGTTGTTGTTTTACATCCTAGCAACATCTAAGGTCATATCAGGACGGGTACCAACTTGTGACAGTGCGCACTCATGGCGACTTTATAGTGCTGTCCCACTGGGAAACCAGGCCGCCGGCACCATGACCTGGTATCCCACTCAGTCACATTATCCTGACACTGAGCACACCAGTCCTTGCCCTATCCTAATAATGCCAAGCGCCTGGCTAGGAAGCGACAAGTATCAATTTTAAAGTCATTGGTTTGACTCGACCGGGACTCGAACCCACGACCCTACAATCTACCAGCACGGGAGACGGACGCCCTAACTCATTCGGCCATCCCGTCTGGTAAGTCTTAAGCCCCTGTCACACTACGACGTAATGACGTCAACGTAGGGAGAACGTGAAGAACGTTGAACTTCTCGGCGTAGTATGCAAATTTGGGCACAAGTTGAACGTGGATGCAGCGTAGTGGACGAGATCGTAACGTCGGTAAAGCGTAGTGATACCGTTATTCAATGAGAGAGGTCAACTTCATTACGTTCACGGAACGTTATGAACGTTATTCCATCGCCAGAACGACGTTACCTGATGGCGAAACGTTGAACGTACGTTCTCCTGACGTTCTCCTGACGTTATTATGACGTTATCCTGACGTTATCCTGACGTTATCCTGATGTTCCCATTACGCTGCGTGGACGTTTCCACCGGGTTTAATGTGGGTCAATGTAGTGCAACGTAGTGCAACGTAGTTGAACGTAGTGACTAACGTTTTAATAACGTCCGTTTAACGTCATTGATGTTCATTAAACGTGAACAGAACGTGCGGCGAACATAAACCCTTACGTTCAAGCTACGTCGAAAGTTTTGAACATGTCAAAAACATTGATATAACTTGACGTACCACGACGTAATATGACGTAAATCGACGTCATTCTAACGTCATTCTGACGTCATCATGCCGTAACCCAACGTACCTCAACGTAATGACAAAAAATTACCACGTTAGGCTCACGTTGGCTCGTTACGTCGTAGTGTGACAGGGGTATTAGTAGTCTCTGTGATGAATTGATGAACAGTAACAGTATGTCAGTGAGTTGGTTGGTTGTTGGAGTTTTATGTCCTGGCAACATTCAAGGTGATATTAGGATGGGTACCAATTTGAAACACTGCGCACTCATGGCGACTTCATAGCGCTGCGCCACTGGGTAATCAGGCCACCAGCACCATGACCAGATATCCCACTCAGTTACATTATCCTGACACTGAGCTAACCAATCCTTGTCCTATCCTATTAATGCTGAGTGCAAGGCTAGGGAGCGACAAGTATCAATTTAAAATACATTGGTTTGACTCGACCGGGAACCAAACTCTCGATCTCCGGCACGCGAGGCCCCCACTCTACCGATTCGACCACCGCGCCCGATCTATGTCAGTGAGTGACTGGGGTTTTACACCCTAGCCATGTCTTAGGCAATATTAAGATAAACGCCAAACAGTTTTTGTTGTTAATTTCTTGCTTCCTAGGGTTTTTCCTCCCTGCAAAATCTGAGGTCATATCAAAACGGGTACCAAGTTGCGACAGCGCGCACACATGGCGTTTTCACGGCATTGTGCGACCCAATGAGAAACCGCACCGCCGGGAACATGATCCGATAGCCCAGTCAGTCACGTTATCTTGATACTGAGCAAGCCAGTTCTTTCCCTACCTTAGCAATGCCGAGAGGAAGGCCAGATAACGACATATACCCATTTTGTAAATCATTCATTGGTTTGACTCAGTCGGGATTTGAACCTAAGACCTTCCACACTGGAAGCCATATACTAATTCGGCCATCCTATCAAGTTAGGGTCCCAGCTTGTGGCAGTACTTACTCAAGGTGGCTTAATAGTGCTGCCCACCTGGAATACCGCTTCTGTGGACTATGTAACACTTGGTCCATTTGGCCATGTCGTGTCAGAGCTGTGTTTGATTGTCCGATTAATCTCGGTGCGATCGAACCACAGGAATGGTAAGCCGTCCATTGCATGGTGTCAACAATGTCAGGTAAAGAAAGCCTATCGACCAGACCCATGGATTACCTTAGGGCAGACCGGCTGACTAATGCTGCACGCACACCAATGTGCAGCCAGGCGGGCAGGGCTGCGATGAGGGGCGGGTGTGGGGTGGGAGTTGGAGGTGGGAGTGGAGGTAGGGGTGGGAGTGGAGGTAAGGGGTGGGAGTGGAGGTGGGGGTGTGGGTGGAGGTCGGGGTGGGGATGGAGGTCGGGGTGGGGGTGGGATCAGAGTGGGGAGTAGGGTGGGCGCGTGATGGGAGTGGTTGGTTTGTTGATTGCTGGAGTTTTACGTCTTGGCAACGTCTAAGGTCATACCAGGATGCATACCGACTTGTGACAGTGCACACTCATGGAGACTTTATAGTGCTGCCCGACTAGGAAATCAGGCCACTGTTACCAATATCCCATTCAGTCACATTATCCTAAAACTGAGCCAACCAGTCATTACCCTATCCTAGTAATGCCAAGCGCCTGACTAGGAAGCGACAAGTATACATTTTTAAGTCATTGGTTTGACTCGACCAAGGGTCGTACCCCCACGTTCTACCAACATGGGAGACTGGCGCTCAACTAATGCAGCCATCCTCTCTGGTCGCGGGGTGCTGATGTTCTGTGGTGTCTCACAGCGCGCGCATCCAGACCACTCCCCGGAGACGAAGGGTTGGATGGACACTGAATAATACACACTCAGGGACAGCAGTGCATGGCTCAAGGGGATCAGATGCCGCCGTGTGTTGGTGGTGTAGTGTCGATTCTTTTATGGAGAATTGGCTGCTTTGCAGTACGTGGTACCAGGATCAAGAATACTGCATTTGGCCTTGGACAACCGCATGTGCTAGAGTTGTAAAAATATGCCTATTAAAACAAAGTAGTATACATGTATGCACTGCATGTATATATATTTGAAGAGTTCAGGCGCAACACCACGTAAACGCCAATCCAAAAATGGAGATAAACATTGGAATCAAACCTTCAAAGAATTTATTTTGTTATGATCATATGAAAGTGGAATTAATGAGAATTGGTCGTAATGCGAAGCATTACGTTTGATGCGAGAAAAGGAAGAGACCCTCCCCCGCCCGCGTGTCGCGCTGCCTCCACACCTCGGCCGACCGCGTTCCACGCCGCCACCTCCCCCCGCCCTCTCTGCTGTCACGCGGCGCTCACGCCTCGCGCGACTCCCGCTGCTCGCCACCTCTCACCCTCCCCCG
Source organism: Branchipolynoe longqiensis (assembly GCA_030323885.1). NCBI lineage: Eukaryota > Metazoa > Annelida > Polychaeta > Phyllodocida > Polynoidae > Branchipolynoe > Branchipolynoe longqiensis. Next base: position 184,519,648 of record CM059186.1, read on the forward strand.
GCCCGCCAGCATTCGCACCTCCCCTGCTGCCGCCGCCTCCTTCCCCCTTATAAGGCCGCCCGCCGGCCTTCCTCAGTCACTCACCTCCCTGCCGTCTTCCTGCCGCCTCATTTTCTCCACCCACCCACCCATCTCTCCCCTCTCTTCTTCCTCTCCCTACTGGTGGAGGGCTCCTCGGCACCCCCTCACTTACTGACAATTGATACCACATGAACTCTTTGATATCTACTCTTCTTGCTTATTTGCTTGACATTGCTCCTCTTACATTATTTACCTGTCTTTGCTCCTTACGAGCCTTCTATTGTTGCCTTCCACTGTTACTCTGTTGTTTACCCTGTATGTTCCTCTGAGGCGTCATTAAAGCGCCTCTTTTTCCACACCCGCCTTTGCCTTCTTCCTTCTCGCGCATCAAAGTTATTTTCAGTTAAAAATCTGTTATTTAACCTATACTTTTAGATTGGCATTGACGTGGTTTTGCGCCTGAATTCTTCATATATATATACATATGTTTGTATATAAATGTATACATATATATATATTTATGTACAGTAAAACCTCTCTAAATCGACCAACCTTGGGACCGACTGGGGACATTTAGGGAGGTGGTCGGTTTAGAGAGTTTAGATTATGGTTACAATGGCATTATTGGGACACAAGTAAAGCGATCGATAGAGGGTAGTGGTCGATCTGTGGAGGTGGTCGGTTAGATACGTTTTAAAGTATGTGTATATTTATGTATATAAGTATGTATATGTATATGTATATATTTATGTATATGTGTATATGCAGTGGATATGTGTATATGTGTACATATGTATATATGTACATATGTACATATGTATATACCTATATATGTATTATGTATATATACGTATATATCTATATACATATGTACATGCATATGTAACAGGCTTTAAGAACACCGAGCACAGAATAACTTTATTATCAATTCTGTTAAATGTCATCTCAATCAATACACAAAGAGAATATATTTTTTGTTTTAACCCAGAGTGACTATCATTCATGACAATATACTAACTACCCTTCTGGGAAACCTCCCACATCAAAACAACCTAATTAGCTAAGAATATTGTGGGTGCTAAAACGTTCCGTTGTCGTAAAGGTGGCGCTCCTAGTGAGAAATGTCTGCATGACTGGTGTGGTTGGTGGTGGTGGTGGTGGTGGTGGTGGTGGGGGGGGGGGGGGATAGGCAATGCAAGAGAGGCCAGCTTGGTGTATGCATGCTGACATTGGCAGTGACAGTGTATGTTAACATTGACAGTGCATGTGACAGTGATATTGCATGTTGGCAGTGACAGTGCATGTTGACAGTGACAGTGCATGCTGACAGTGCATGTTTACAGTGACAGTGCATGCTGACAGAGTATCAGTGCATGCTGACAGTAACAGTTCATGCTGCCAGTGACAGTGCATGTTGACAGTGACAGTGCATGCCGACAATTTCCAATAGAAAAGTCATGTTAACTAAGCGGAAGGTGCTGACATCTTTCTGTGTCCTCAGCACTTTGGCAGTCCTTCTCCTGTATGAGCAATATCTCACCCAGTCACACTATGCTGACACTAGTCATAAAGATTGCCAAGTAAGGTCGCGAGGAGAATTAATTGTATAAGTCTCCAGTTTGGTTTGGCTGGGAATTGATCTCATAGATTAGCATGATTAAGAGACAATGCTGTACCCAGAGACGAGTAGGACAGTTAGCATAACCTAAACCAGAATTATGAAGAACTAGCTCAGTTAAGATTTTAGCTCAACATCTTGCTAAGCCGCAACTGTAGTCTACGATGAATATCACACTTTAAAAATGCATATACACTTCACATCTCACTTAGCTGTTTACTTTTTTTTCTATAGCATTATAGATACTATTCCACTGTCGTTGGATGGATGGATGGTTGTTGGAGTTTTACGTCCTGCCAACATCTAAGGTCATATCACTGAGAGTACCACTGGAACCATGACACCATCATGTACACACCATCATGTACACACCATCATGTAGACACCATCATGTAGACACCATCATGTAGACACCATCATGTACACGCCATCACGTAGACAACATCATGTAGACACCATCATGTCCACACCATCATGTACATGCCATCATGTACATGCCATCATGTACACACCATCATGTACACACTATCATGTACACACCATCATGTACACACCATCATGTAGACACCATCATGTAGACACCATCATGTACACACCATCATGTACACACCATCATGTACACACCATCATGTACACACCATCATGAACACAATATCACATACACACCATCATGTACACGCCATCGTCTACACACCATCATGTACACACCATCATGTACACGCCATCATGTACACACCATCATGTACATGCCATCATGTAGACACCATCATGTACACGCCATCATGTACACGCCGTCATGTAGATGCCATCATGTACATACCATCATGTACACAACATCATCTACACACCATCATGTATACACCATCATGTACACACCATCATGTACATGCCATCATGTACACGCCATCATGTAGACACCATCATCTAGACACCATCATGTACACACCATCATGTACACACCATCATGTACACACCATCATGTAGACACCCTCATCTAGACACCATCATGTACATGCCATCATGCACACGCCATCATGTACACGCCATCATGTACACACCATCATGTACACGCCATCATGTACACACTATCATGTACAGCCATCATGTACACACCATCATGTACACGCCATGATGTACACACCATCATGTACACACCATCATGTACACACCATCGTCTAGACACCATCATTTACATGCCATCATGTACACGCCATCATGTACACACCATCATGTACATGCCACCATGTACTCGCCATCACGTACACACCATCATGTATACACCATCATGTACACACCATCATGTACACGCCATCATATATACGCCATCATGTACACTCAGCAGTTTCACGTGTGGCTACCCGAATCACCCTAATTCACATCCGGGTCTAAGTGCCTGCAGTAGGAGACTTGCGGGTGGGCGGGACATCCGCCCCTTACACCGGACTCCTGGGAGCCACCCGGGCTGCAGGGCACTCTGGGACAATAAAAAACAAAAACAAAAACAAGTAGGGATACGTTGCCATGGAAACTATGGCGGCAGCCTAAACAATGGCAACGTCCTACCCACATACCAGTGAGGAGTGGGAGTGCCAAGAGGTTGTGGGGTCAGGAGTTCCAGGAAATGGCAGCCATACACAAACAAGCATCTAGTTCCTCGTTGAATGCATCTTCCCACATTCCAATCATCGCGGAACCTGCGCACAAGGAAGTCTCTTTTAGAGCACTGGTGACTTGCTTGTTAGTTTTGTTAGGGTTAAAAGGTGTTGGCTAGCACCGGCTAGCAGTGGTTGCCTAATGAGTGGGTTGACAGCTAGCTGCTTTGACTGACATCTATGTTGGCTAACATTAGTTGGCTAAAGGTTGTGGTAGATGACAGCTGTTCAATGACAGTTGTGGTGGGTACGTTGTGTTGGCTTACGGGTGAGTTGGGTCTCTGAAGTTGGCTACCAGTCACGATGACTGACAGCTGCTGACTGACAATTGTAGTGGCTGACAGCTGTGTTGGCTGACAATTTGATAAAAGACCTGCTCTCTGAGAACTGATTCCTGAAAGCTGTTGTCTGAAAGCTGTTGCCTGGCAGCTGATTTCGGGTAGTTGTTCTCTGACAGCTATTTCTGGCCATTGTTGTCAGAAATCTGTTTCTAACAACTGTTGTTTGACAGCTATTGCCCGACAGATACTGTCTGACAGCCGTTGTTTGAAAGCCATTATCTGACTGTTGCTCTCTGACAGTTGCTGTCGGATAGCTGTTCTCTGACAGTTGTTCTCTGAGAGCTGTTGGTTGCTGAACGGTGGCTGACAGCTGTTGGTCGGCAGTTGTTAACTGAGAGTTGTCGGTTGAAAGTTGTGTGTCTGACAGTTGCATTGACTGACGGCTGCGTTCGCTGACAGCTACTGGCTGTTGAGTAGCTAACTAACAGTATCAGTGTGGTCGTGTGTCGCAAATAGTCTTCGGAAATGGGAAATGATCGCTAAACGCAGCTCAGCTGAGATCAATACATTTTTGTTGTTGTTGTTTTGTGATGGGTGTATTTATGCTGACCATAACGGTTAAGTCTAATGACTTGTTTTCGCCGCTAGACAGCAATAGTCTTGTGACTCCCCTTCTTTTTATCACTTTCAGTTGTTGTGTAGCTAACTACTGCACGCATTCTTTCTATGTTTGTAAGCATTCTCCCACATCCCTCAAACCTCTGTGAGTTTGTTTGTTCTACATTGGATAATTGTTTCATTACCAATAGTAAATTTGTCTGAATGTCTTCACCTTGCTGTGTTAGTGGTCATTAGGTTTTGATTTTAAGTTCAAAGTTTACCTTTTGCATGTAAAACTTTGGTTGAATTATCAGTGTATTTTCTATTTATTTATCTATCTTTCTTTTTCTTTTTAAATTCATTTTATTTGTTGTTGTCATTAGTCTAGCAGTGCATTTAGCTCTTTTTGATTAATTTTGTATATGTTTCTATTGTACATCAATTTGAGCTTCACCCGATGCCGCCGTCAATCTACACGCGCGCCACTTCCCAGTGACGACGCGAACCGGAACTAAAGGGGCAGGCCTGGCTCATCAGTGATTCCCACCTCGACGTCACCTCTGATGGGATCTCGTCTACAGAATATTACCGTAGCCTGATCCCATCGAACCAGTCGGCACTGACACCAGGCAATGTGTGTAGGTGGGTATGGGTGTTTGTGAGTGTGTATGTGTGGGTGTGCGTGGGATTAGGTATGTATGGGGGGTGTGGATGTGGGTGTGGGTGTGGGTGGGTGCTTAGGTGTGGTTGTGTGGATGTGTGGATGTGCGTGGGTGTTGGTGTCGGTGGGTGGAGATGTTGTAATGTGTGTAGCTGGGTATAGGTATGTGGGGGTGTGTAGGTGTGGTTGTGTTGGGGTTGTTGTGATTGGATGTAGGTGTGTGGGGGTATATGTAATGTGTATGGGTGTATGTGGGTGGGATTGGGTGCGGGTGTGAGGTGTCTATGGGTGTGTGGGTGTGTATGCAAATGTGGGCGTGGGTGTGTATGCGTCGTTGTGTGGGTGTGGAGGTGTGGTTGTGTGGGTGTGGCGGTGTGGTTGTGTGTATGTGGGTGGGTGTATGGTGTTTTTTTTTTGGTCTTTGTTGTTGTTTTTGTTGGGGTTTGGGGGGGGGGCTGCAAAGGTAATTGTGGTGCCGGGTGGGATACCAACGCTCACGCGTGAGATTGACAATCTTTTTTCAGCAGTGAGCTCATTATGTTCTTGTCCGCAGTGCCTGATTTTTTGTTCATTTGATAATTAACTTCATTCGCCAACACTCTCTCACACGCGGTGGCCGCTGATTGGTTCCCGCCGAGCCGCCGTGACGTCACTACCAATCGGAAGCGTCTGGCTTTGGAATATTCGACGTTCAGAGTGTTCTCTTTGCTGATTGGCCAGCAGTGTCCAGCAATAAAGGTGAGGTTGTGTTATAGCAGTGGTGCAGTGTGGAGGAGAGAGGGATCGATTATGTTTGGTATGACTTCACAAATACCAATACATTCAGTATACAACAGGATCTGTCACACACATTGGATACGCGAGCCAGTATTACAGCTAGGTGTGATTAGGTTTTTGTATTGCACAAAGATAGGACTACTAAAAAGAATTCCATCATCTCTAAGCAGATTATCTACTTAGAGATAATGGAATAATTATCGGCCCGATAAGTATTTTTCTGTTTTAATTTCTTTTTAAATATATACACAAAGAAATGTATACTCGATAAACAATTAAATCATACAAATACATACTAGTTCGCCAATTCATTATGGGCGATAATATATAAATACAGAATCGATTTGTAAAATGAAACTAGCCAAATAACCTCCTAGCACTAGGACAGCTTGGCGGATGAATATCACCCACTATTTACACGCTTTATTCATCCCCCAGGTAGGGACTCCTTTTAATCCAGAGTGTTGATCTCCTCAGGTTGCTTTATATTATACTGCTGTTAAATCTTAGATTACCTAACCAAAATGAACTGAATTAAATTTGGGGAAAATAATTACTTGATTGGTGGATGGTGGTTTTATGCGATATTCAAGGGGAAAGGATTATTTGTTTGGGTTCTACATCCTTGGTATGCAGGTATTGCAATACCTCAGGGAGTTTGACAGCCCTGCCCTGCATAGTTGTAAACCACTGCCATGTGGTACAGGTTCTTGACAGAACTGAAGGCTAAGGGAGCAAACCCTGAACAGAAAACCATGTCACTGTGGCAGCATCAAGGGCGGTCGATGTATGGAACTCCCAACATCTCCCGACCAGCCACTGCAGGGACAAATAGTTTTGCGCCTCTCTGGACATGTTCTTGCTGGTGTGAAACCTCTATTTGCTCCCTGAGAGAGTGCCGCTGGTAACTTGCAAAAGCCAGCAGCACTTCAACACTTTTGCAGGCAGCTGTCATGAAATGCAGAGAGCGGCAGTCAAGTCATGAAAGCAGTCTTTGTTGCATTGCGACCGACAGCATGATGATGATGATGACATCCTTGGGACATCTAAGGTCATGAGGACATCCAAAGACTTGGGATAGCACACACTGATGATGACCTTATAGTGCTACCCTACTGGGAGACCAGGGCGTTGGCACCATGGCTGGATATCCCACTCAGTCACATTATCCTGATACTGACCTAACAAATTCTTACCATATCCTAGAAATTCTGAGTGCCAGCGACAAGTATCAATTATGTAAGTCATTGGTGTGACTCGGCTGGTATTTAAATCCCCGAATTTCTGCATGTGAAGCCTGTCCTCTTAGCGATTCAGTCTCCACATCCTGTCTCCCAGCGAAAGGTGAAAATAATGTATTTGGTAACTTTGATTTTACTTTTTCTGCTTTATATATGTGATGTATAAGCATTATGCAAGTATAAAGCCGCATAGGGGATTTTGTATATATGTTTATTATATTATAATATTCCGATACTATATTATTAGCCAATGGGCTCTCTGCATGTATTTGCTCCTTACTCATACGGGTACCGGTGGCTCTACCACCGCCCGACCATACTTCCGACACTAATATTGTCACTTGCACCCGGAACTTATACATTTATATATATATATATTTATATATTTATATATTTATATATTTATATATTTATATATTTATATATTTATATATTTATATATTTATATATTTATAATTAAAGAACCATCAGTGATATACAAATAATAGAATTTAGCATGTTTTAAAATATTTATATCGAAAGAGAAAGTTAACATTCTGAACGGTTACAAGGTGATACAATCTGGTCGTCCTCGAGATTGGTTGGTTGTTGGGAGTTCTACGTCCTGGCAACATCAAAGGTCATATCAGGATGGGTACTGACTTGTGACAGTGCACGCTCATGGAGACTGTATAGTGCTGCCCCGCAGGTTATCAGTACCATGAACTGATATCCCACTCAGTCACATTATCCTGACACTGAGCCAACCAATCTTAGCCCTATCGTAATCCCAAGCGCCTGGCTAGGAAGTGACAATGTCAATTGTATAAGTCATTGGCTTGACTCAACCGGGAATTGAACTCCAGACCTTCCGCACGGGAGGCCTGCGTTCTACCGATTCGGCTACCACATCCGATTTCGTTGTCCTCAGGAACTGTTTAAAATTGTTTGAACAAATAATTTCGCCGAGGGCCTTCTTGTCCACTAGGTCCTGCTGCCCATCAGGGTTCATTACCGACATTAGCCTCCCAGCTCGTCACTTGTTAACAACAATTATCTCCCGGAGGAGCCAGGCCTTCTCACACCGTCGGTGGTGAATGGAACATAACCGCTACTCTTGAAGATTTATACTGCCTATTATGGATAAGTCTGAATAGACTTGTTTTCACCATTAGACAGTTTGTCGATAGAAAGCCCGAGCCTAAACTTGTACCGACCCAAGGTATTTTTAACCTCCCACACCACATAGACATGGTATGAGAGCAACTGTAAGTTATACACAGCGGTGGACATCCAAATTGGCAGAGGTGGAGGCCACAGGGAATTGAACCACCGACCTTCAGATTAGGAGTCGACCTAGAAAAAAGTCAGACACTCTAACCATTCCACCACAGAGAACATGCTACTGACCTAGATAATGGACACCAGATCCCATAAAGCAGTAGTCAGATCAAAGCATCCCATTTTCACCACCGAACCTAGATTTGATGATTGTTTGTTGGGGTGTTACATCCTAGCAACACCTATGGTCATATCAGGACGGACACCGACTTATGACAGTGCACACTCATGGCGACTTTATGGTGCTGCCCCACTGGGAGACAAGACAGCCGGCACCAGTCACAATATCCTGACACTGAGCGAACCAGTATCGACAAGTATCAATTTTGTAAAGCATTGGTTTGACTCGGCCGGGGTTCAAACTCCAGACTCCTGCGCTCTACTGATTATGATACCGTGTTATACCTCGATTTGATCCTAAACATCAAATTTAGGTACTATTGCACTCATTAAGCATTTATTGCCGCATAGAAAGAATGCTAATTCAATGTACTGCACCAAACGTTTATTTCAGTCTTTCCAGGAAATGAATAGCAAAGTCGCCAATTCAGTTGCGCCTCAAACATCCAACTTATTGGCTCATCCTGAGCGGCCAGATTGCGGGCGGGATATGAAGGTGAATCCCACTTAGCTGTTTAAGTCTGGGCTAAAAATAAATACATGCTTCTAAATTTTTTTTGTTAACCACACCTCTGGGCTTTCTACTTATCTGCACTGTGTCTGACGGTTGACGCCCGTCTAGATTAGTTATCTGTGTGGTTGGTTGGTTGTTGGAGTTTTACATCCTGGCAACATCGAAGGTCATACCAGGATGGGTACCGACTTGTGAGAGTGCGCACTCATGGCGACTTTATAGTGCTGCCCCACTGGGATATCTGGCCACCAGCACCATGAGCTGATATCCCACACAGTCACATTATCCTGATACTGTGCAAACCAGTCCTTGCCATATCCTAATAATGTTGAGTGCCTGGCTAGGAAGCGATAAGTCATTGGTTTGACTTGACCTGGAATTTAACTCCTGACCTTCTGCACGGGAGGCCCCCGCTCTACCGACTCGGCCAACATGTCTGGTGGTGGAGTAGGGGATGGAGTAGGTGGGGGTAGAGTGTGTGTGTGTATGTGGGTGTGGATGTGGGTGTGTGTTGGTGTGGGTGTGGGGGTGTGTTGGTGTGTGGGGGTAGGTGTGTGTGGTGGTGTATGTGGGTGTGTGGATGTGGGTGTTGTTTTGTGTGTTGTTGTGGGTGTGGGTGTGGGTGTGGGTGTGTTCGTGTGTGTGTGTGTGGGTGTGTAGGTGGGTGTGTGGATGTGTGTGTTTTTTGGTCTTGGTGTGTGTGTCGGGGGGTGAGTGTGTGGGTGTGGGTGTGTGTGGGTATGTGTGGGTGTGTGTGGGTGTGTGGGTGTGTGGGTGTGTGGGTTGGGGGGTGTGGGTGTGTGGGTGTGGGTTTTGTTTGTTTGTTGTTGTTTTACATCCTAGCAACATCTAAGGTCATATCAGGACGGATGTGGGTGTGGGTGTGGGTGTGGGTGGGTGTGGGTGTGTATGTGTGTGGGTGCGTGTGTACGTGCGTGGGTGTGGGTGTGGGTGTGGCCGTGGGTGTGGGTGTGGGAGCGTGGGGAGGGGGGGGGGGGCTTACCTTGAGTGCCATACTCTGCAGGAAGCACATCCTGTTGCCGAATCCCTCGGCTGCGAGACAGACACGTTCGCCATTGGTTGCGTCCTTTGACAAAGCGGCTGTCATGCAGCTCAGGCATATCATGTCCTCCTGCAAATGGTAGAAAGGAAAGGTGAGTGAATATGTGTCCGGAACAGAGAAGAATATGTGTGTAGAACATCCTTAAATGTTATCAAATCAAGTGTATATAAAGCTATTAGTACGCATCATCATATTAGTTTTATTACGCATTAGAAGCCACTCCTGCAAATGAGGAAGAAGAGAGTTGGGCTGAGTCTATTTATTATTAGTTCTCTGGCAGGGGAACTATGCGCCCCACCTACAGAAAAGAAAATTAAAGATGAAGTCACAGACACACAGTCATGTTTTGGTACATTTAGTGCTCCGCAGGTGGCGCCCCATTCGCACACTCCTGATCAAGGTGGGTGTGTGACTCCGAATATATATGCAATATCAATTGTACAATAATATAATATATAAACCTTGGATATGCTACATTACTTTATATTATTATAATACATTATAATATACATAAGCCACTCTGGCAAATAAGGAAGAAGACAGAGTATAAGCATATAATAGTACACAATTTGTGTTATATATTGTATCGTATTTGTGTTGATATAGAAGCATGCAACAGTACACAATATGTGTCATGTCTTCATATAGAAGCATCTGACAGAATGCAATGTGTCCTATATGTGATAATATAAAAGTAAAGCATGTACCTATACACAATGCTATATACTATGTTCAGACAGAAGCTCATGACAGTACGCAATGCCTGGTTTATAAAAGAAGAGCTCTTTGCGAAAAATGCGATAAGCACATGAAGAGTTCTTTTCTAAAAAAAATGCGACCTGAAATGTTCCCAGGACGTAAAAGTCCAACAACCAACGAACCAATCCACACAATCGGGGCAGCGGGCCGCTAATGGTAACGTCTTATGACGGCAGCTCACACGTGAATAACTCACCCCTGCCTCTGCACATAATGCGCACAGTCCGATGGTTTCGTTTGTTTGTTGTTGTTTTACGTCCTACCAACATCTAACGTCATATCAAGACGGGTACCAACTTGTGACAGCGCGCACTCCTGATGACTTTATAGTGCTGCCCCACTGGAAGACAAGGCCGCTAGCACCATGACCTGATATCCCACTCAGTCACATTATCCTGACACTGAGCCAACCAGTCCTTGACCTATCCTAATAATGCCGAGCGCCAGGCTAGGAAGCAACAAGTATCAATTTCTAAGTCATTGGTTTGACTCGACCAGGTTTCGAACCCACGATGCCACGATCTACCAACACAGGTACGGCAGCATAGTATACGGTTCCGGCAGCATAGTATACAGTTCCGCAAGGAAATCATAATTTGGGCTGCTAGACATGATCCACCACCAGGGACTGCGCCTGGCCCTTGGGGCCTTCCGCACCTCACCGATTCAGAGCCTTTACGTCGAAGCCAATGAACCATCACTTAACAACAGGAGAATCAAACTGGCCATGCAATATGTAGTCAAGATAAAAACTAATGCATCGAATCCTGCACACAATTGTCTATTCGAGCAACATGACGAATCCAGGTATGAAGCCAGGCCAAATTACATCCGGCCACTGAGGCTCCGAATGAAACCTCATTTGGAGGCCTTGGGCGTGGATTTGGATGTGTTGGAGGATGCCAAAGTCCCAGAACATCCCCCGTGGTCATTGAGAAAGCCATCGGTTATCCTCCGACTCACGGAACTGAGGAAGTCTGGGACACATCCACTCGAGTACCAAGGACTGCATGCAGAGATTCAAGGCCAGTTTGCAGACCACCTCTCCATATACACTGATGGTTCAAAAGACCAAAGCCGGGTAGCTGCTGCGGCAGTCTGCCGACGGGAAAAATTTGGTGTACGTTTGCCCGATCAGAGCTCGATTTTCACTGCAGAAGCCCGAGCACTCCTTCTCGCGTTGGAGTGTATCGAGGTATCCAACCACACTAACTATGTTATATACAGTGATTCGTTCTCTTGCCTCCTGGCTGTTGCTGGACTGAAAACGAATCACCCTATTCTAGCAACGGTCATTTATAAAATGAACCAACTGACAACGGATGGGTATGACATCCACCTGTGCTGGGTGCCTGGCCATGCCGGCATACAAGGAAACGAACGAGCTGATCGGGCTGCGAAGAAGGCCCTGAACTGTGATCTTGAACCGTGTCTGATCCCTCACTCTGATCTGAAACCACTAATAGCCACCCACATAAAATCCAAATGGCAACATGAGTGGGATGAAAACATTAATAAACTTAAAGAAATTGAACCATCTGTGGGAAAGCCACCACAGACTCATGCGGGAGGTCGGCGGGACCAAGTGGTCCTTAGCCGCTGCCGTATTGGCCACTCGTGGCTTACACATGCTTTTCTGCTCAAGGGGGAACCTCCCCCTGAATGTATTGGGTGTCAGTCCCCACTGACACTCAAACACATTTTACTAAGTTGCGTTGATTTTTTGGCCCTGCGCCAACAGTTCTACACTGCAGACAGTATGCATGACCTTTTTACTAAGGTAAAACAGGAAAACATTTTAGCCTTTTTGAGGGCAGCTGGACTGTACCACCTCATATAGTTTACTAAATAGATTCTATCAATTATTAATAAAACTTTTCTTTTTCTATGGGAATTTGTTTCCCTTGACCACAAATATATGATTGTGAGCTTTCTAATTTAATGAGTGTCTATTGGCACATAATTGATTGTCTGCTTTTACATGTAAAAGCGATGGTTTGAACAAAAAACAAACATTTCTCGCCGTGAATATGGCCTATGCTGCCGACACGGCGTAAAACAACCACCAATCAATCAATCAATCAAACCAACACAGGAGACGGACGCTCTAACTCATTCGGCCATCCCGTCTGTTCCCCGATGGTTTCGAGTTTCTGTCATTCTGTGAGATAAATAATATATTAGGTTGATCATTATAATCTACCTTACTTTAGTTTGAAATAACTTTGCTATAAAATGGCTAACTTTTGAGATATTTGAAGTGCAAACATGCTAAATTAGTTTTGACAAGCGTCCTAAAACTCTGACACCATAGGATTCTATTAAATGTTCAGTATTCCCTTCTGTGTGGCGAAAAGTGTTTTGATAAGTGCACCAGTATCTAAGTTAGATATTAGGAATCAAATCTACATAATTACTTTCGTTTTGGAAATTTGATATTGTCATCGGATGCAGCTTCAACGAGCAGCTCGAAAGAGACGACGCCCTCAGAGCCTTCTTCGCGTAAAGAACTTAATGAGGGAGCCTAATTAGGTCAGCATTTCTTCGCCCTCATTAATGATTATAGCGCGCAATGGAGCGCCTGACTCATTCCAGTTTGTTAATATTGAGTGTTGAAAAAAACACTAAAGAAGTTTGGGTAGATAAAGGATGGATCAGGGAACCCTGAAGTCTTGTCATATCAGGCAACGTCTTATGAAATCATTTAGTGCTTATTATTTGCAACTGAGCATCTGAACTCATGAGACAACCTGCTGGTGCCTACCTACTTATTAGGGGAAATAATGTGATATTTGTAACATAAAATGTAGGTAATATTCTTCGTTTAAAAAAAAAGTTATGCTTTCATCGGACTCTTGTAACTTTAAGAGAGTATGGTGGCGGGCTGGGGCTGGGCTGATGAGGAGCTTCGTCAGATCATTGAGGCCATGCCGTGCCGTGTCGCACCCCGCCCCGCCCCGGCCCCACCCTGCCCCACCCTGCCCCGCCCTACCTCGCCCTGCCCGCCCTACCTCGCCCTGCCCTCCCTCCCCCCCCCACCACCACCCCCCCACCACCACCCCACCCGCCCCCGCCCCCCTCCCCCGCCCCCGCCCCGCCCCCGCCCCCGCCCCCGCCCCCGCCCCCGCCCCCCCCCCCGCCCCCACGCGTCGTGCTGTGCCGGAGGTTTCAGGGTCTGGCAGGGCGGAGTGGGCTGGGTGGTGTTGTTGTCGCATGTTATTGATCATCCTTCAAGGATGTAGTAGTATAAATAGCTGACAGCCTGATTGAAGTGAGCGACCCCAACATGGGCGGGGAGCGTCTGTGTGTCCGTATGTGTGGGCGGGGGAGGGTCTGTGTGTTTTTTTTTTATTTTTTTATTGAGGCTGTATTTATACTGTCCATAGCATATAAGCCCGGGTACCCAGGCTTGTTTTCAATGCTGGCCAGTTGTAGTGTTGGTGTTATCTTACCACACAGTGGCTGCTGATAAGGTATTTGATTGCCTGCATTTCAGTAGCAGATAGATAATTGGTTGGTATGGTTAATAGCCTATGTTAGTTTTTTTTGATTTTCTTGATATATATGTATTTATTTGTTCTACTCTTATTACTAGACTAGCCTACTCTTATTTACATATCATAGGCTTGTACATAGCTGTGTGGTATCTGGCTACTTTTGGCATGGTTACCTTCCATTGGGCGTCCCACTGGTGGGCCGTGACATATCACATGCCCCTTTGCAGTGCAGCTGTGTATATATATGTGTGTGTGTGGAGGGGGTGCCATTCACCTTCTCCTCAGATGCTGAGCTATTTCTACCGCACACCGGAAGTGCTCCATCCGCACAAAACACCGGGGCGTGATGATATATTTATAAATGAATGTTCACTAGCTACATATATACAGCTGTGACAAATAGAAACATCTGCCATCATGAACGATTGGAGCCCACACACTCTCCGTGCATATATTCAATTTAAACCGTGTGGCAGTATAACCAAGGACCAGCTGGAGAGTTCAGAACCAGGCGTCATTGTCTCTACCCAACACCTTTTGGGTACAATCTACATCGTCTCATTCCAGGCGCGGTGGCCGAATCGGCAGAGCACGGGGCTCGCGTGCGGGAGATCGGGAGTTCGGTTCCCGGTCGAGTCAAACCAATGACTTATAAAATTGATACTTGTTGCTTCCTAGCCTGGCACTCTGCATTAATATGATAGGGCAATGACTGGTTAGCTCAGTGTCGGGATAATGTGACTGAGTGGGATATCGGGTCATACTCATAGTGCAGCGGTCTGATTTCTCACTGGGGCAGCATTATAAAGTCACCATGAGTGTACACTGTCACAAGTCGGTACCCGTCCTGATATGACCTTAGATGTTGCCAGGACGTAAAACTGCACCAACCAACCAACATCGTCTAGTATAGTACACTCAGGTGCCATTCATGGTGTGCGTGGGCGGGAGGTGGTGGTTCTGTGGGGGGAGGGGGGGGGCTCCACTGATAGTCTCGAGGCACGAAGGCAAGTTGCTACGCACATGCACAGAAGCTATCACAGCCATTTGCTTAATGAGGTCCACAGCATTACAGGTCTGGATAGGCTATCCTATTGTATTTGTATTAGACAATACTTTGGAGCTTATCCTATTGTAATTGCATTAGGCAATAGTTTGGGTCTTTATCCTATTGTATTTTTATTAAGAAATACTTTGAGAGATGATCCTATTGTATTTGTATTAGTCAATACTTTGAAAGATTATTCTATTGTATTAGGCAATACTTTTAAAGGTTATCCTATTGTATTTGTGTTAGGCAATACTTTGGATGGTCTATCCTATTGTATTTGGTAATACGTTGAAATATTATCCTATTGTATTTGGCAATACGCTGAAATGTTATCCCAAAGTGGCCGTCCCGTGGTATCCAGCATCAGGGAGAAGGTCTGTCATGGAGAGGGCAAAAGAAAAAGAATGTGTTATGAGCCTGGAACTAGAATAAATCGACGTCTACCCCGCGATAACAGACAGCTCCACTTTCATATCTCCATAAGTTTTGTTCATGATAACATAATGGCATTTCCAGTTGGCTTTCCGGTTATAATTGAATGTTCTTGTAACTCGTATTTAATTTAATGTTCTCGTACGTTTCTTTGTTCGGCTCTATCATAAAGGAAAATAATATGAATAAGCAATGCTTAGGACTGACCCCCGCTTGAGCTGTTTGGTGCCTCAAAAATGGTGGCCTCCATAGGGGCCGTCATTTGCAATTGAAAAGAGCCAATCAGAGCTGTTCTTTTCAATTGTAAATGGCGACTCCCTATGCTGTTTCCGGTTATTGGATTCTAGTGAATTCATTTCTTTTTTGCCTGTGTATTGTCTTACTGTTTTTGTATATATATTTTGTCATGGGGGTGATGAAAATGGGAAATACTGCGCCTAGAGCGGGACTCGAACCCACATCTCTTTGCATTCCGGGCCAGTGTGCTAACCATTACACCACCTAGGCTCCCTGATATCAACACACTCCCCATGCCTACCTGATGTTCTATGTGGTTACTTGCCTGAGAGGTCAGTGCAGACCACTACACTCGTCCCTGGATTGTATGATCTTGTAATGCTTACAATTACATACATTTACAAATATCCATGCAGTGCCTTACACAGGGTAGGTTCAACAACCATAAACAGCGCAAAGCTTGTACAGGATCCTGATCACGGCAACCAGTGTCATGGGGGTGATGAAAATGGGAAATACTGCGCCTAGAGCGGGACTCGAACCCACATCTCTTTGCATTCCGGGCCAGTGTGCTAACCATTACACCACCTAGGCTCCCTGATATCAACACACTCCCCACGCCTACCTGTCTATGTGGTTACTTGCCTGAGAGGTCAGTGCAGACCACTACACTCGTCCCCCTGGAATTGTAAGTCTTGTAATGCTTACAATTACATACATACAAGCAATGCACCCACACATACACAGGGTAGGTTCTACAACTATACAGCGCGTAGCTTGTATAGGATCATGGTCACGGCAACCAGTGTCATGGGGGTGATGAAAATGGGAAATACTGTGCCTAGAGCGGGACTCGAACCCACATCTCTTTGCATTCCGGGCCAGTGTGCTAACCATTACACCACCTAGGCTCCCTGATATCAACACACTCCCCACGCCTACCTGTCTATGTGGTTACTTGCCTGAGAGGTCAGTGCAGACCACTACAATATATATATATATACATTATATATAATAGTATAGTTATACGAGTCTTACCTTGGTACAGATGATGGATAACTGTTGTTTTACCGAGGTATAAGCCTCGGATAGATGTGGGCTAGGGAGAGGTAAGCACGTCCGGTACCAGCAATCTTAACCTACTTATTGAGGATAAAAATGACTTTCAAACAATGGGTACTATTACTTTACCGAAAAGGTACACCAACCGAATAGATGTGGCAGGGTGTGGCGGGAGGGCCCTAGCCCACATCTATCCGAGGCTTATACCTCGGTAAAACAACAGTTATCCATCATCTGTACC
>CM059186.1:184537293-184561092 GCA_030323885.1 Branchipolynoe longqiensis
TCAACAAAACAACTCAAATGTTTAGGGTTTATTCTGGATACACAGTCCCTTACAGTGTCGATAACAGAACAAAAACTAATTAAGTTTATGACTACAGCGACTCAGCTTATTAAGTTATCAAAGCCAAAAATTAGACAGGTTGCTGTTCTTATTGGCATAATGACCTCATATGCACCTGCTGTGTTATATGGGAAGGCCCATATTAAGTCGCTAGAAATAGATAAAAATTTAGCGTTAACACGAACTAAAGGCAATTTTGAGCGAAAGATGTTTATTTCGCAAGAAGGGTTACAGGATATTGGATGGTGGATGCAACATATAGCAAGTTCACCAAATCCAATCCGCATGGCGGAACCTAATACAGTAATTACTACTGATGCTTCGTTAGAAGGTTGGGGAGCTCATCGAGATGGGGTCACAACAGGAGGTAGATGGCTTGATGATGAAAAATCAGACTATATTAATGCACTAGAATTGCGTGCTATTTATCTGGGCTTACGTAGTTTAGTAAAGATAAATAAATCACAGGTTAGAATACTAACTGATAATACTACTGCCATGGCATATATTCGTAACATGGGTGGAACCAAATCAAAGTCTTGCAATCAGTTATCTAAACTGATTTGGAACTGGGCACAGGCTCAACAAGTCTGGCTGACTGTAGCGCATATTCCAGGGTCACAAAATACACTTGCAGATTATAAAAGTAGAAATTTCCATGACCATTTAGAGTGGTCTCTCTCTACACATTTGTTTAACTTCGTTTGTGAAAAATGGGGTACACCTGAAGTTGACTTATTTGCATCACGAAATAATAACAAGTTACCCTGTTATGTTTCTTGGCATCCTGAACCGGATGCTTGGAAAGTAGATGCGTTTGCTATTACCTGGGAAAATAATTATTTTTATATTTTCCCACCATTTAGCATTATCAGCCGAGTAGTGAGAAAAATCGGCTTGGAAGGGACACATGCGATACTGGTGGTGCCCGATTGGGACACGCAACCTTGGCTGCCAGCAGTTTCACAACTGGCAAAAGATCATATACGATTCCCAAGAAAACTCGGGAATCTGACGCACCACGGACCGCTAGTGGTTCACGGCGACGTGTCAACGACGCCCCTATTGGCATTCCTTTTCTAAGGAAGCAGCTACAGCAATTTGGATTGGACAGAATTACTGAGGATAGGATAGTATCGGATGCCTGGAGGCCAGGAACTGTCAAAATGTATACAACCTATTTAAAGAAATGGGGTGTACATTGTTTGTTAATGAAAGTTAAGCCAACAAATCCAAAGATTTCACAAGTAGCTCGGTTTCTTCGTTCTCTAGAGGATGAAGGACTTTCCTTTGGATCGATTAATGCGGCGAGGTGTGCGTTATCAATTATATTACCTAGAATTGATGGCGAAACAGTTGGAAAACATTATGTTATTTGTTATTTACTTCGTTCAATTTATCAAAGGAATCCTCCAAAACCAAAGTATAGTCGGTTTTGGGATGTTTCTATAGTATTTAAGTTGTTTCAGGCTTGGCCTCACAACTCGTGGTTAGATATAAAACAGTTAGGTTTTAAGGTCGCGGTCCTGTTATTGTTAGTAACCGGACACAGAGGACAGACGATTGTTGCTTTATCCTTAACTGGATTAGAAATAGACAAGCAACAAGCTACGTTTGATTTAGAAAAATTGCTTAAATCGAACACGTTAGGTGACCCTTTATCAACGGTTCACTTAGACTGTTTTCCGAATGATCGGAAATTATGTGTTGTGTCGGCCATACGGGCTTATATATACAAGACAAAGGATTTACGTGCATCACAACAACTATTAGTGAGCTTTATAAAGCCACATAAGGCGATTTCACGAGACACACTTGCCAGATGGACAATTACGGTGTTGAAATTGGCTGGAGTGGATACGAGTAAATACTCTTCCCACTCAACTAGAGGAGCCATGGTCTCCAAGGCACGGGTGCTTGGTATTTCTGTGAAAAGAATACTAGCGCATGCAGGCTGGAAGACGGCTAAGTCGTTTGCAAAACATTATAATAAACGACTAGAAAAGCCTACCGGCGTTGCAAAGCGTCTTCTCGCCAACTAACAAGAATAGGTGAGAACAAAAATTTAGAATGTTATAATAATAAGAAAGAATGATATTAAGGATAAAAATGAATTATGTAAAGGTCTCCCTAGCCTGAGGCTAGCCTGAGGCTGTTTACCGAGGTAAAATAGTATAGTTATACGAGTCTTACCTTGGTACAGATGATGGATAACTGTTGTTTTACCGAGGTATAAGCCTCGGATAGATGTGGGCTAGGGCCCTCCCGCCACACCCTGCCACATCTATTCCGTTGGTGTACCTTTTCGGTAAAGTAATAGTATCCATTGTTTGAAAGTCATTTTTATCCTCAATAAGTAGGTTAAGATTGCTGGTACCGGACGTGCTTACCTCTCCCTAGCCCACATCTATCCGAGGCTTATACCTCGGTAAAACAACAGTTATCCATCATCTGTACCAAGGTAAGACTCGTATAACTATACTATATATATATATGATGGTAGCATAGTCCCGACGAGCCTTTGCTATGGCCGCTGTGACTCTGGGTGGTGGGCGAGGATTAGGTTAAGTGCGGCTGGGAAATGTAATCACTACCTTTTCTTTTTTTGGGGGGGGGGGGGTTGTAACCTTATGACGGTTACCAGCTGCAGAACTCCAGCAATATAGAAAAGTCCAATCTTTGGTTGAAGATTAGTCTTCAGGTGAGATGGTTGTAGAAGCTGGGATGTCTTTACAACAATCAAAATGGCGAAGCGTTGGGGTGGCCCTGAATCAATCTGGTCAGGCGATAGCAGAGCACTTGTATCCAGTAACAGCAGCAAGGGTTCAGGAGGAACGGACGGGTAAAGGTGGGTCCAGCAGGTTCCAGCAGGTTCCAGCTGAGAACAGGTGCATCGTTCAGTGAGAGAAACGATAAGGTACAACTCCCTTGGTCAGGGGGAGAATTAAGCCCGGGAGAAAGGCTTATTGGGGGAGATGTGTGGGTGTGAGTGGGAACCGGACGTCTGAGTGTGCATCGTTCAGTCTCGCCATACACCCCAGCCAATTTGACCCTCACCTGACCTCCTCTCGAGTGCTGACGTCAGAGCCTGGAGGGGAACGCCAAGCAAACAACACCACTGCACCCCCCCCCCCGCCTCCCACCACCACCACCCGTCACTCTCCATTCCCGCTCCCACCACCCTTGAAGACTGCTTTCTAACAGGTCCGCCGCATAAACCTACATGTTTGCACTGTCCCCTTCTCCATACTGCTCTGTATATGACCAACTATTGCATTTATATCTATGTAACTTTGTGTACGTCACATGGGGGTTCCTACCTTTATTATAACCAAATTATAGATAACTATTCATATTTCTGTGCATATGGTAGCATTTTTAGCTTTCCCATAACCATCAGTCTCCCGATTGGGACGGTCCTAACATCCTAAACTGAGTCATGTTAGGACCGTCCTTTTTGTTCAACAAAACGGCTGTCCATAATTATCAGTCGCCTCCTCCAGCCTTATATCAATGGAAAAATGCGACTGATGCTTTTCTATTCGCATCACCTTGTCCCGGCTGTCCGTAATTATCAGTCGCCTCCTCCAACCTTATATCAATGGACAAATGCGACTGATGCTTTTCTATTCGCACGGCCTTTACGCATTACGCATTACGCACCGATCGCTACATGGAGCGATCGGGATAATGAATTTCTGACGCATTCGCATTCGCATTACGCATTACGCGTATATGGAATGTACCTCATAGGTTTCAAGGCATTTCGATTTTTTGTCGCATTCGCATTCGCATTCGCATTACGCATTACGCGTATATGGAATGCGCCCTTTACCCGCCATTCACCACAACTCACCCCCATCTAACCCCCCACCCCCACCCCCACCCCCGCCCACAGATGAGCCCATGGCAGAAACTGTCCATCGGCTCGCCGACAACGCCCACAATGAGTAACTCACGAGACGACTGAGTTCGTTCCAAAATGGACTTATTTGAGCAAGGGACCCGTCGGCGTTGCGCGGCCGGGCTGGTTAGTGGGTGGGTGGGGTGGAGGAGGGGGTGGAGGTAGACGAGGAGGGGGGCGAGCTAGCTTTAGGTGAAACGGGCTGGATGCCGGTATCCCCCCCCCCCCCCTGGTTTGAGCAGGTTCTACTTGTTTTACCGGAAGTCACTGGTGCTGTAGTTCGAAAACACCGGAAGCGAGCGGCTGATTTGTTGCAATGCATGTGCAGAATGGCATGGCGGGTCATTGCACTATTGTTGTTGTTGTTGTTGGGGGGGGGGGGGGTTAATTTCGTAGTGAAGACCAGATGCAGTGGATGAATCGGTGGAGCGCAGGCTTCGCGTGCGGAAGGTAGGGAGTCCGAATCCCAGGCACGTCAAAGATCATATCAGGATAAGTACCGACTTGTGACAGTGCACACTAATAGTAACTTTATAGTGCTGCCCCACTGGGAAACCAGGCCACCAGCACCATGACCTGAAATCCCACTCAGTCACATTATCCTGACACTGAGCTAACCGTGGGTTCGAATCCCACCATCTACCAAACCGGGAGACCAAGGCTCAACTCATTCGGCCATCCCTTCTGGTTGGCAAATCAGTAGTTGCATACTTTTCGGTGCTCTCAGCAGGAGCAGGACGTAGCTCGGGCGGTAGCGTCTCATCCGATCAATCCTGCTCAGTGGACACATTTGCAGTTTGGGCTATTTCCATTCAAACCAGTGGTCCACAACTGGTTCATCAAAGGTTGTGGTATTTGCTGTCCTGTCTGGGGGAAAGTGCATATAAAAGACCCCTTGCTGTTTATCGGAAATAGTAGCCTATGTGGCGGCAGTGGGTTTCCTCCTAGGAAATATGTCAGAATGACCATGTTTAACGTCCAATAGCCAATGATAAAAAGTAATGTTCTCTAGAGGCATCGTTAAATAAAATAAACTTGTTTGGTGCTCTCAGTGAGGCTTGAAAAGAAGAAAAACGAAACAGTATGCCCCGAAGCAAACACCATTAAGTGCACAGACATGCCTCAAGGCATGTTGCAGATGGAAAGCGTTATCGTGACGCAAATGCACGTCTTTACTCGGCTTCACTTCAGCCAAAGCTTCTGAAGAGATTCCTTATTCTTGGGGGTTCGGTCCCTAGAGAGATGCAGGCAGGATCCTGGTCTAAAACCAGTGCGCCTCTTATCTGGTAATCTTAGATGTACGCCAGTAGAGACGACACAACCCGCACCGATAGCCTCGTTCCCATGATAGAATCTGTCCATAGTGCCATGGCATGTTCAGTGTTAAGGAGATAAGCGATTTGTGGGTCTAGTGGTCTAGTGGTCTAGTGGTCTAGTGGTCTAGTGGTTGGGATGTATTCCTATTGGCCTGGTGGGGGGATGGTGGGTGGGTGGAGGGTTTGTGTGTGTTTGGAGAGGGAGATGGATGGGGGGTGGGGGAGGATTTCGGGTATAGTTGAGATAGCTGTTGCTCAAGTCTTCGTCAGTCAGGCTGGAGGTCTTTCTGAAGAGTTCCCATTTGACTGTAGCGTGTTGAAAGGTAGGCTGAGCGTAATGGATGTGATATAATCCAATAGACGGGTTAATAATTCCAGCCGCATGGTGCATTGTGGGATGCGGAAAAGCAAAACAAACCTGCGCAAAGCACATGATACACGTTCAAGCAGTAAGTTTCGCTGCTATGGAATCTGTTGGTTTCAGCACATTTCAGCTGATGTTTTAAACGTTGAATACTAACTAAAAGAATATACATAAAGAAATTAAGATGTGAATCTTTTATCTAGTGTTGCATTTACATCAATCTAATCCAGTAATCGGCACGTCTTATAGACCTATTTCATGTGACGTCAGGATAGGTATTTAGGTCAGTGCCCGCGCAGCTTGCCTGCAGGACAACACAGGGTCACACTGCAAACTCAATGGCTATGAGCAATCTTCATACAGAAAAAGTGAATTATCTCTAAAACCACACCACCTAGAAGCAACCCGTTTTGAACACATATAGAAAACATATTGAATGAACAGATTATATTAAATTGATAAGATTAGGCTTCTGCATTTCTATTATTTTTGAATAAAACTAACATTTTGCACTGTGCGTACCGGCAAAATCAATGCATTGGCAATGGCCGTGAGCAATCTTCATACAGAAAAAGTGAAAGATCTCTAAAACCACACCACCTAGAAGCAACCCTCTTGGAACACATATAGAAAACATATTCAACGAATAAATTATATTAAATTTATAAGGTTAGGGTTCTGCATTTCTATTAATTTTGAAAAAATAAACGTTTTGCACTGCGTGTACTGGCAAACTCAATGGCAGTGTGCCTTCGTTCTGCAGCCAAGCTGCATGCGCATACACGATGTTTATAAACATTGAAATAGGTCTATACCATCTGCATTTAGATCTAGACAAATCTGGTCACCCAGACTAGTGTTAGAACTATAGCCAGAGTCAGCTTCCTTGACCTGCTAACAGCAGACGACATTTCCAATTTAGCTGCAATAAAAATTGAACTTAAAAGAAACTGACGAAGCGATTAAATAATACGCTTCGTTGGAATCTGCCCAGAAAGCAAGGCGGTTGGTTATCTCGAGTGAGGACGCTATGACGTCACAGCCTGGTCAGCGGGCCCACAAGGTCACTGTAGGCCACTGTAGGGCACACGGTCATCGTTGGCTTGTGCTGTATTGGCCAAGTTCCTGGCGATAAGTGCGTCCAGCTCTCCATGAATCATCAATTCACTCACACAGTTACGTCAGCCAAATCAATAGAGTGTCTCCCGCCACGCCCACACCCCACACTCCCACCCACCGTCTCCACTCCTTGCGCTCTGCCACGGATGTACGTGGGTGGCGGTGGGTGGCGGTGGGTAGCGGTGGGTGGCGGTGGGTAGCGGTGGGTAGCGATGGTAGGGAGGGGGAGGGGGAGACCGGGGAAGAGGCCGTGTGCGGAACGCCCGGTGAGGAGTGACGGGAGAGAGGTCGGTGAAGGCGGGGGATGGGGGGGGGGGGCGGGGGCCGGGGGAGGATGCGGGGAGTTGCCGTGGCCCCCCCCCCCCCCACCCACACACACACCCGCACACTCATCTCCTCCGACAACATAGCCACAACTAATATACATGTATGTATACTCATTGCCCGACATACCAGATGGGCTGGCTGAATCGGTAGAGCGCAGGCTTCCCGTGCGGAAGGTCGGGAGTTCGATTCCCGGTCGAGTCAAGCTAATGACTTACAAAATTGATGCTTGTTGCCTCCTAGCCAGGTGCTCGGCATTATTAGCATAGGGCAAGGACTGGTTGGCTCGTTGTCAGGATAATGTGACTCAGTCGGATATCTGGTCCTGGTGCCAGCCACCTGGTCTCCCAGTGGGGCAGTGTTATAAAGTCGCCATAAGTGCGCACTGTCACCTCATCGAAACTAGGCCGTTTCAAGCTACGCAAATTATGTCATGTCATTTTTATTTGATCTCAATAACTGTGAATAAGTAAATGTGTTCTGGCCATGTTATACTTATACTATTGTTATAGCCTCTTTACGGAGGAAGCAAACATCGAAAGACAACTGGAAACTAACCTCTAGTCTAGATAATATTAGTAGAATGCATTATGCATCAAGTATGTCCTTATGTATATTGGATTGATATTGTGCATATTGTATACATTGTATATTACAATATGTGTTAGTGTTTCCTGCTTTACAATAGTATAAGTCTTCAGAGGACAACTCTCCATTCAGAGCAATGTTGTCATAACACAGCGGGTGTCCTGTCGTAAGAGCGACCGTCAAATAAGACAAAAGCAGTTAGTAAATTTAACCATTGTTTGCCCATCGCCAGGGTTTGCTGATCACAGGGGCCTTTGAAGACTTGTCCTACTGTCCTACTATACTACACACTACTACTACTAAGTACTAGATGCCTCGACTACACAGGAACAGAGGGCCTTTAGTGTTGACGGACTCTAACACTAACATCAATGATTCTGCTCTACTACAGAGTACAATCTTTGCTATCAAGTATCATTAACAGCTCGATATAGATACACAGCTACCACCACCCTAACCGAGATTTAACCATAACACAAATCCACAGAGCCTACGCTGTCTCCAAATATATATGTTGATTTTGATGTTTGGTGCAAGCAAAATGCATGTTATTGTGATAGTAAATGTGGACAAATATATAAACATGATCTATAAGGTCCTATGTCAATATCTAGATAGGACAATGACTGGTTTGCACCGTATCAGGTGAATGTGACTGCGTGGGATATCAGGTTATGGCACTGGCAACCAGGTCTCCCAGTAGGGAAGCACTATAAAGTCGCCATGATTGGGCACTGTCACAAGTCGGTAGCCATCCTAATATGGCCTGTTTGTTGTTGTTTGTTTGTTTGTTGTTGTTTTACGTCCTAGCAACATCTAAGGTCATATCAGGACGGGTACCGACTTGTGACAGTGCGCACTCATGGTGACTTTATAGTGCTGTCCCACTGGGAAACCAGGCCGCCACACCATGACCTGGTATCCCACTCAGTCACATTATCCTGACACTGAGCACACCAGTCCTTGCCCTATCCTAATAATGCCGAGCGCCTGGCTAGGAAGCGACAAGTATCAATTTTAAAGTCATTGGTTTGACTCGACCGGGACTCGAACCCACGACCCCACGATCTATCAGCACGGGAGACGGACGCTCTAACTCATTCGGCCATCCCGTCTGGACGTAAATAAACAACAAACGATCAAACAAACAAACAAGTCACAAGTCGGTACCCGTCGTCATATGACCTGATATGTTGCTAGGACGTAAGACAACAATAAAAGAAAATCAAAATCTTGAGTTTGATTCAGACGTCAACTTTTCAACATCTTCAATGATGATACTAGCGAAGATTGAAGATTTTTTTAAGTTGGCTTCGGTCGTGTAAGTGGGGAGCAGGACGTAGCTCAGGCGGTAGAGTGTCCACCTGTGAAGGTGTGGATCATCCAATCGATCCTGCTCAGTGGACCCATTTGAAGTTTGGGTTATTTTCCATTCCAACCAGTGGTCCACAACTGGTTCATCAAAGGTTGTGGTATATGATGTCCTGTCTGTAGGAAAGTGCATATAAAAGACCCCTTGATGCTTATCGGAAAGAGTGGCCTATTTGGCAGCAGCGGGTTTCCTCCAAAGAAATATGTCAGAATGACCATATGTTTGACGTCCAATAGCCGATGATAAAAATCAATGTGCTCTAGAGGCATCATTAAGTAAAACAAGACAGAAAGGTCCTGTAAGTGCATCAGAGACACACACACACAGACAGAGACACACACACACAGACACACACAGACACACACGTAGACACAGAGACACACATACACACACGGAGACACACACACACAGACACAGGTTTATATATACCCAAAGGCAAAGAGGAGCCGACGAGACGCCGACGAGTGTGTGACGAGTGCGTAACGGCAACGACGAGTGTGTAACGGCAATGACGAGTGCGTAACGGCAACAACGACAGCAGAATGTGACCGTGACATGACCATAATGTGACTGGGACGAGTTCTGAAGTCGTCGAGCTACGTCCAACTTTTTCAACATGTCGACTTGCCGACGAGAGGCAACGAGATGCGACGAGAGTGGACGAGTTGCGACGACAGCGTAACGAGACCGTAACGAGATTCGAACGAGATCCGACGAGTTCCCAAAAGTCCAACTCGTTGGTCACTCGTCGCCCTTGTCGTCGTAGTGTGACTGCAACAGTCTTACCGGAGTGGGGCGGGGGCGGGGGTGAGGCGGGGAGGGCTGGGGGAGGGCAGGGGTGGGGGTCGTGTGCCACTAGGGGGCGGCGATCAATAAGGCGCTGCTGCTACGCCGTTTATTGGGCCCAATCTCTACTTCTCTACCCGGCGCCAGGGTTTCTTGTAAGGCTGTTACTATTCACTTTACAAGCAATTAGGTTCCACCTTCAACGATTTGCTTTACAGAACGCCTCACATTCAGTCTGAACTGCTGGGGCTGGGAGGTGGGTGGCGGGAGGAGGGTGGGAGGGGAGAGAATTAATGCACTGGCATTCAGGTTTCTGTCCGCGCCAAAACTAATGGAGGCGAAAATATATATAAATGCAGCTCGTCACCTGCCGTAACCTAGGCAACCTATATTAGTTTGCCGCTAGGGCCAGCTGTCGCCTGGAGGTGTCCTGTCTCAATCGGGCGTACTACCGAATAAAGGCCGCCTCATGTTACTTGGTAATTTGACTAGAATGATCTCGATCGGTGCTGGCGATTAAGCGCGGGAAATTGACAAGTTTTCTTATAAATTTAACGGATATTTTGTTAGTTTTTTTTTTTTAACAGAATGGTGAATCTAGAATTTAAACCAGGATATCTCAGGAAGCCAACTTAATTGCTACGATTATAAAGGTTTATTGCTAGGTGTGGTGATGATGCCCACAATACACTACACGAGTATGTGTCATAAATCCTACTAATCGAGGCTAGGGGTCTATTCTAAATGCATGCTTCCCTCCTTTCCAATATGGGTGGCAATACGCAGTGCGACTGGATTGCAACCCTCAAGCATAAATAATATTGGTATAATAGATTATACGTCACATGAGAATATATCAGCGAAACCAACTAATGGTGCTGTCACATAACGACGCATCGCGCAAACGTACATCGACATATGTGATTTTTTGCTGCTATGTTGGGATATGTCGTTAGGTGTTATGCGTGTGTTAGGCGCTAGTTGGTATAGGTCAATGTACATCAACGTTCATCGAGATACGGCGTCGCATGTCAAGGGGTCGGCAAAGTTTTGTGCATGCACAAAACATTCGACGCACGACAATCTTCAACAACATGTGGATTTTACGTCCGCCGTACATTATGTATGCATTAGGCATACGTCGATGTAAGTTTGACGTACATTGCACTATGTTGCACTATGTTGACCTACTTTAAAGGCAGTGGGAATGTACAGTCTGCATACTGACAACGTATGGATAACTTACACCTAACATACTTTTAGCGTTTCTCCAGCGTGTCTTGACGTATGTAACGTATGACGCATAGTTCTGATGATTGAATAAGGTATGTAACGTTCACCGGCGTTCTGTGAATGTACCGTGAGCATAATTCGAGCATTTTTCGCCGGGAGGTACGTTAGCCATACGTTAGTCATATGTTAGTCATACATTGGTCATACACTGTGTATACGGTATGTATACGTCCAACTTTGGCCCCCACGCTGAAAAGTTTGATGCTTCTCGATGTAAAAAAGTGATTTTACGCATTGGCGGCGCGCTGGCGAGATGCGTTGTAATGTGACAGGGCCATAGCTTCAGCTCACAGGCCATGGTGTGTGGAGATGGTGCTACTCTGGTGATGGAGTCTGGTTCTCGTGCTGCAAGTTCCCACTCAGGTGCAACTTTTACATGCTTACCTCAGCCTTGCCCGAGTCGATGTGCATGATGCTCTGTTTACACAGCACCCCCCACGTGTATATATATATATACATTGCCTACTGGCCATGCTGGATCCTTGGACTTGATACTCGCTCAACAGGCACAAGTTCTATTCGGGCAACGCTTTACTTTTAAACCCAGCTGAACCCATCAAAGTTAAAGACCCAGTCACACCTACCCGGATCAGAGGTCGGACGAGCCCCGGACCGTCATCCCGGGTGGTCCGTGGCGATCCGGGGTGATCTGTGGCTCGTCCGTGGCTCGTCTGTGGTCATCCGGCGTCATCCGGCTTCACCCGGGGTGATCCGTGGCTGGTCTGGGGTCCGCCCCGGATGTTTTAAAATGTTTAAAACATCCGGGGAGGTCTGGGGCATCCGGGTTCGATCCGGCATGGTAGTAGTAGTAGTAGTAGTAGCGAAACTGCCCCGGACCACCCCCGGACAGCCTGGACAGGCCTCAGACGACCCCCGAGCAGCCCGGACAGGCCCCAGTTCACCCTGGACTACCCGGACCACCCCCGGATCGCACCGACCGGGTAGGTGTGACTGCAAGGCAAAAAACGACGAAAACAGCCATTTTATCTGGGGCGGTCCGGGACAGTCCGGGCGACTGGCCCGGGGGTGGTCCGGGTCAAAATCGGGGGCACGTCCGGGTAGGTGTGACTGGGGCTTAAGGAAAGCTTTCTGCATTAAAGCAGACTTAATGCAAAACCCACTGAAGATACCATACTACCTCCCACCCACGCCTCCCCCCCCCCTTCCTCCCGCCCCCGCAACTTCCAATTTAGTAAGAGGGGGACGGGGTTTACTACTAGTACTAGTACTAGTAGTCTTGGTAGATAATGTGACTGAGTGGGATATCAGGTCATGGTGCTGGCGGCCTGGTCTTCCAGTGGGGCAGCACTATAAAGTCGTCATGAGTGCGCACTGTCACAAGTCGGTACCCGTCCTGATATGACCTTAGATGTTGCTAGGACGTAAAACAACAACAAACAACAACAAAGTAGACTTGGTGGACGTAACGGACTTACTGAACTTAGTGGACATATAGTAGATATAGACTTAGTAAATGTAATAGACTCATCAGACTGGAAGACTGAATTATGTATAATCATTTATGGACATGATAAAAACACAAACATTCCAATGTCAAGATTATGGACAGTTTGCAAAAATTAACTAACATACCTCAGACTTCCTTCCGATAGTTCGACGTCAATCCGAAGCAACATTTTAGACTTGGTATGCCTAGTGGACATAGTGGGCTTAGTAAATTTAGTAAAAACCTGGTAGACTTAGTAGACTTGGTAGGATTGGTAGACTTGGTAGACTTGATCGTCTTGCCAGCCTTGGTAGACTTTATGCCCCTGTCACATTAGGGCGATTCTCACCGGCGTGCCACCAAATTGCAAAATAAGTTGTACGCGTCGAGACATGTCCAACTTTTCGGTGGTTTGGGAAAAAGTTTGACATCAGCGCAGCGTGTTAGTAGTGTGCGGGCAACATGTGTCGACGCGTGGCGAAACATGTTTCTCGCAATGTATGCCATACGAGCCTCCGGCGCGCACGTCGTGTGCATAGCACTCGCTTAACCTTATTCCAGCGGTCGCCTAGCGACCGGCGGCAACGAGCGACGGATGTGTTATGGAGTAGTCACACTATGACGTGTATTCCGGCGTGCCGCCAACGCGCTTAAATATATTCAACGCGTCGAGAAGCGTCAAACTTTTCGGCGAGTTTGGAGAAAACTTGACGTGTTTCTGGCGCGTTATTGGCGCAGCGCCAACGTGTTCCGTCGGTGGGAAAACAATGCCGCTTGACCCAATTTCGCCAGGTTCCCACGTTGTGGTATCAGCGCATTCTCTCTGTTTCTCTGTCTCTGTCTGTGTCTCTGTCTGTGCGTATGTATATGTCTCTGTCTGTGTCTCTGTCTGTGCGTCTGTCTGTGTCTCTGTATGTGTCTCTCTCTGTGTCTCTCTCTGTGTCTCTGTCTGTGTGTATGTGTCTCTGTATATGTCTCTATCTGTGTCTCTGTATGTGTCTGTCTCTGTCTCTGTCTCTGTCTCTCTCTCTCTGAGACACAGAGACATAGACACACAGAGACACACACACAGCACAGACACACAGACACACAGAGACACATACATAGACACACACACAGACACAGACAGAGACACATACATAGACACAGACAGAGACACAGACAGAGACATATACAGAGACACATACAGAGACAGAGACACAGACAGAGACAAAGACAGAGACACACACAGACACACACACATACCCACACAGACACACACACAGTGACACAGACACAGACACACAGAGACATACACACACAGACAGAGACACATACAGAGACACAGACAGAGACACATACATAGACACAGACAGAGACACAGACAGAGACACAGACACACAGAGACACACAGACAGACAGAGACACACATAGACACATACAGAGACACATACATAGACACAGACACAGACACATACAGAGACACATTCAGAGACAGAGTCAGAGACACATACAGAGACACATTCAGAGACACAGACAGACAGAGACACATACAGAGACACAGACAGAGACACATACAGAGACACAGACAGAGACACATACATAGACACATTCAGAGACACAGAGACACACACACAGACACACACAGACACATAGACACACACAGACACATAGACACACACACATAGACACACACACATAGACACACACACAGACACACACAGACACAGAGACACACACAGAGACACACACACAGCAACGTACGAGCAACGTTCCTCCAACGCGCTTGTACGTCCTGCAAACGCGCCCGTAACGCGCTACGCAACACGTCGGCGCGCGTCGCCAAGCGCCGAAAGTTTTGTGCTTGCAGACACATAGACACACACACACATAGACACACACACATAGACACACACACATAGACACACACAGACACACACACACAGACACACACAGAGACACACACACAGCAACGTGCGAGCAACGTTCCTCCAACGCGCTTGTACGTCCTGCAAACGCGCCCGTAACGCGCTACGCAACACGTCGGCGCGCGTCGCCAAGCGCCGAAAGTTTTGTGCTTGCAGACACATAGACACACACACATAGACACACACACATAGACACACACACATAGACACACACACAGACACACACACACACACAGACACACACAGAGACACACACAGCAACGTGCGAGCAACGTTCCTCCAACGCGATTGTACGTCCTGCAAACGCGCCCGTAACGCGCTACGCAACACGTCGCCGCGCGTCGCCCAGCGCCGGAAGTTTTGTGCTTGCACAAAGCTTTCGGCGCTGGGCGACGCGCGGCGACGCGCGGCGACGCGCGCCGACGTGTTTGTTCAGACCTACCTGTCACTCAAAGTGTACCGACGTGTACCGATGCGCCGGTAACGCGTTTGTAACGCGTCCCGACGCGTCCCGACGTTTCGCCCAAAAACCCAACACGTTGCCACGCGTTGTCCAACGCCGGGCCAACACGTCGTAGTGTAAGGTTTCCCGACGTGTGTGGCGGAGATAAGCCACCTGGTCGGTAGGGTCAAGTCAAGCCAACGTTAAGCGAGCACCACACACGCCGCCAACACGTCCAACCCGTAGAGAAACGCTGGAGAAACGCCAAGAGCGCGTCCGCTACACGTTAGGCAAACGTCGATGGAACGTTACCGACGCGCTGAGGGAATGCTCGCAGTCGTTCGAAAAAATATCAACGTCAATCGACGTTAAGCAACGTCCGAGCAACGTTCGTCCAACGCGCTTCTAATGTGTCTCGACGTCCTCCTAACGTCCCCATAACGTCCACAACCACACGTTGACGCGCGTTGTTGGTCGTCGTAAGTTTTGTGCATGCACAAAACTTTCGACGTGGCACAACAATTTGCATAGACTTTATTGACTCGGTAGACTTAGTGGACTTAGTGAACTCAGTGAACTCATTTTTAGCGTTCCTGCAAAATAAGCCATATGGTATAGGCGCTGTGGTTGGGATACTACCCCTACCCACCCACCCCAACCAACGCACCCCACCCACCACCTCCACCTCCTCATCCGGTGAGATTATGACCTTCCCACACTCGGCACTGGCAGAGAGATCCCTGCTGATGGCTGACTGGTGCAACACCGCCCTGCACTGATGGAGCTTGTCTAACCTTGCTGAAACCCGGCTGATCCCGGCGTGTCGCTACCCCCACCCGACCAGCTCCAGGTACGGGCGGAAGGAACCAGCGAAAGAACTTGGTCAATCCGGCGGAATGGCGTCTTAATAGCCAGTGTTTTCGACCCGATTTTCCGCCTCTAGTTTCCTCCACCACAGAGTGCATGTCTTCATCGAACTGACGCCTTTGGTGCTGGGCGAAGGCCGGATGTCGTCTGCTCCCATCAATCATATATATGTATATATCTGTGTGTATATATATATATGTGTATATATGTATGTACATGTATATATCTGTATATATGCTTACATAGTAAAACCTCTCTAAATCTACCGACCATGGGACCGACTTTAACTGGTCCATTCAAGGGGGTGGTCGGTTTAGAGAGTTAGAATATCCTTACAATGGTGTTATTGGGACCCAAATAACGCGATCGATATAGGGGAGAGGTCGATCTGTGGTGACGGGGGGGGGGGGGTCGGTATAGAGAGGTTTTACTGTATATATATGTATATATGTATACATATATACACATATATCCGTATATATACATTTATGTATATATGTATATGCCTACATATGTATATATGTGTGAATGTGTGTATATGTGTATATATGTATATGTCTATATATATGTACATGTGTATATGTGTATATTTCTATGTATGTGTACATGATATTTGTATATATGTATATTCATATTATGAATGTATTCAGATATGAACATATACAGTCAAACCTCTCTATACTGACCGCTCCACAGATCGACCACTCCCCCTATATCGATCACTTTATTTGGGTCCCAACAATACCATTATAAGGATATACTAACTCTCTAAACCGACCACCTCCCTAAATGGATTTAGAGAGGTTTTACTGTATATATATATATACATATATACATTTCCCCCACAGGCTGCTCCAATCGCAAGTAATAACTCGTCAGCACATGATAAAATTAGAATACCTCCTCCCTTACCCTCCCATCACCCCACTCTTGCTCTCCACCTCACACATGTCCTTGTCAGCCGAGCCTCTCCTATCAGCATCACTCCTTACAGGTGAGTTGGCAATATCCCACACCTACCTTCTCTTGGCTCCAACTTCCAAGCCACTAATAATAAATAACCCGGTCGGAAGCCAATCTTCCAACAGGTAAATATTTACCGAAGGGAACCCTAACGACTGATGCTGATGAATGCAATGCGTTGCAGTGACCGTCATTTCATGACATTGGTGGTTGCCATGGATACACAATTGACCAATACTGTGCATGGCTTAATGGGATAAGTGACCTTTGCCTCGCCTGGGCCCGTATGCAGGAGTTGGTGGTAGTGAGCCAAAACGGTGGTAGGCGGGAATCCCCCGGGTAGCGGCGAAAAGTGGTATGCACAAGTCGGTGATAGACCTAACACCAAAAGCTTAAACGGTGTTACACTACCTCTGAAAAAGTGGAGGTATAGCACTGTTTACAGCAGTGTAAGGTATCAAATCTATTCAATGGTGTCATATTTAACAAAGTTACATAGTCAAATAGTGAACTTTTATTAAATTAACCCTAGAATCGAAGCGAGATTAACGCTGCCGCCGCAACGGCGGCGATATTAATATTTATATTTTCGAATCGACGAATGTAAAGTACACAAATTGCCGCCGCCGCAGCGACGTCAATATCCATACTGTCACATATCAACAAAACACACATTGTCGCCGCCGAATTGGCAGCTATATATTAGGCCCAAATCTATTAAATGCTGTCATATTTAACAAAATTACATATGCCATAAGTGAAATTTAATCAAATTAACCCTAAATTCGAACCAATATTAACTACGCCGCCGCATTGGCAGTGTTATTCATATTGTCGAATGGCGGGATTTCCCAAATCTATAAATAACTTCACATTTAGCTATAATGAAAGTGTTACGCGCTCCTGCATACCACTTGACATACTTCCCGAGCTCGGTAATAGCTATACGGTGATATGCGGTAACACCAAAAGCCGCTACCCTGATACCACTGACTCCTGCATACAGGCCCTGGTGACCAATACTGGCATTTCTTGTAGTGATAGGAGAAGCCAAGCTGGAGGTGACGGTGTGTGGATAATTTACAGTATTGAACCAATGCTGGACTGTGCATTAATCAGATGCATTCAGCAAATGCAATATTCAATAGGTACTGATATGATAGGCGGAATCAAAACACATGCATTGTATTGTATTTCGGTTATTCATTTGAAAGTGAGCAGAATGACCGTTGGCTCGTGGTGCGGAGGAGGCGGAAAGGAGAGAATGCCCGCTCCGCAGCGAATATTATGGACAGAGAAACATTAAGGGGGTTACCCTTAATCATATCCACATAATAAATTACATTGCATAGTACATTGTATCTATATGTATATATATTTATTTATTTATTAGCGAAACATTTAAATAATAACTTCGCATGTCGGTTATTTTGCAGTTATAAAATAATTCTTGAAGATTTATACTGCATGTCATGGATAAGTCTGAATAGACTTGTTTTCACCATTAGACAGTTTGTCGATAGAACGCCTGAGTCTACACTTTTACCAACCCAATTGATTTTTAACCTCCCACACCACCTAGACATGGTATGAGAGAAACTGGCCTTTGATGTCGCTGTAACTTATACACAGCGGTGGAAATCCAAATTGGCAGAGGGGGGGGGGCATGTGGAATCGAACCACCGACCTTCAGATTAGGAGTCCGACCTAGAAAAAAGTCAGACACTCTAACCACTCCGCCACAGAGAACACCAGTTGCACTTGCAAATTATACTTTCACAAGTCATACATAATGAAATTGATATATAGTGAAAGTATTGTCCAAATGTGGGGTTAGTTTATATAATAAGATATGTATGCTATCTATTTTTATCTATATCTTTTTATATATCCCTCTCTCTCTATCTCTCTCTATCTCTTTCTCTCTCTGTCTCCCTATATACAGATGAACCTCGATCCAACGAACACCGATGCAACGGATTCCGGATCCAATGGACACAATCCGCTAGAGTGAGCTAGGCTCCCACACATGTGTAATGCATACTCACACATATGCATACTCATTCACACATACAAACATACCCACATAGTGCCATGCACACATAGTGCCATGCACACATAGTGCCATGCACAGAGCCGTGCAGGTTTGTTTGTTAAAAGTTAACATCCTAGCAACATCTAAGGTCCTGTTTTCCACATTATCACTATGGCACCTATAGATAAAGCAATTTCGTCGCTGCAACGGACAAACAGCTTGAACGGACAACTGCTTCCCCCTATTAGTCCGTTGGATCGAGGTTCATCTGTATATATATAATATATATCACTTTTACTGTCTCTATCTATTGTCCGTCCTGATATGACCTTAGATGTTGCTAGGACGTAAAACAACAACAAACAACTATCTATTGTTACACCGACCAATATGTGGGTTTCCACAGTAACTATGTATAGCCATTGTACATTTAAAAAACCTGCTATAGCAGTGAAGCAACATGAGCTAAGTAATCAGTTATGGATGAATGTACATTGTCAATGATCCGAACCTGGGATTGAATTCAACATTAGTTCCGTCGGGATTGCAATGTACATGAAAAGTCACATTGAATAGCTTGGCCTAAACTCCAATACTATTGTGCATTGGCCACTCAGCCTGACGTCGTGTAGTCATAAGGGGAATACTTGACAATATATAATTGGAGACGTCAGGATGTTATATTTGTGTTGGTTTTAAAAGATATAAATATAAGCTAGCAAACACTTTTGATGTCCCGTGCGCCGCCCCATCCTTAATTCTGCCCAGCTGGGCCCTTATTCATGTAGTGGTGCGAGGCGTAGCCGGTGCTACACGCTAGCTCTGGGGTAGCTATCCATGGCTAGCGGCGGGTTGGAGAAATAGGTCAAGTCGTATTCACCAATGTCCAAGCCGCCGCAGATAGCTAACCGTGAAGTTATTTATAGATTTGGGAATTCCCTCGAGTCAAGGATATGAATAACGCCGCCAATGTGGCGGCGGCGTTAATATCGGTTCGAATTTAGGGTTAATTTAATTAAATTTCACTTATGGTGTATGTAATTCTGTTAAATATGACAGCATTTAATAGATTTGGGCCTAATATATTGCCGCCGATATGGCGGCGACGGCGGCGGCCATGTTTATTTGATGTTGGACAGTATGGATATCGACATCGCTGCGGCGGCAGCGATTTGTTTACTTTACATTCGTCGATTCGACAATATGCATAACGCTGCCAATGCGGCGGCGGCGTTAATATTGGTTCAAATTTAGGGTTAAATTGATAAAATATCATGTTTAGGATATGTAATTCTGTCAAATATGATAGCATTGAATAGATTTGGGCCTAATATATTTCTGCCGATTCACCAGTGGCAGCGGCGGCGATGTGTGTTTTGTTGATAGGCAACAGTATGGATATCGACATCGAAGCGGTGGCGGCGATTTGTTTACTTTACATTCGTCGATTCTACAATATTAATATCCCCGCCGATGTAGCTGCGGCATTAATATCAGTTCGAATTTAGGGTTAATTTGATCAAATTTCACTTATTGAGTATGTAATTCTGTTAAATATGATAGCATTGAATAGATTGAGACCCACACATGCACACTAACCGGCGTGGCTAGCAGTTAAACCTGACTTGAAAGTAGGGTAGCTTAGCCTAGGCTACGGTCGGCGGCTAGCACTGGCACAGGCACATGAATACAGATTTTCCACCATTAGCCGTGTGGGGCTACAGTAGCCGCGCTTAAGGCCCTGGCATCAGCACATGAATACGGGCCCTGAGCTAGGTACCCTTGCTTTGTAGCCCAACCGGGTAGCAACGGTCGGCAGAAATGGGTTAACCTGGGAGGTGCAGGTGGTTGCAAAGGGTTAACGTCCCGGCAGGTGGTGCCCTCTAACGGAACCAAAGGCGGCCGGTGGTGAAGGGACCAGTCTGAGCCAACTGATTCCATACGGAGGTGGTGGGTAGCAACGGTCGGGGTGGGCGAAAATGGGGTAAACTGGGAGGCGCAGGTGGTTGCAAAGGGTTAAAGCTGCATAGTCCGATGAAACATCACATTTTCAAAACAAAAACACTTATCTAGATTTGATTCTACATATCTAACTTAAATAGTTTAGTAGGCTGCACTGACCTCTCAGGCAAGTAACCACATAGACAGGTAGGCATGGGTAGTGTGTTGATATCAGGGAGCCTAGGTGGTGTAATAGTTAGCACACTGGCCCGGAATGCAAAGAGATGTGGGTTCGAGTCCTGCTTGAGGCGCAATATTTCCCATTTTCATCACCTCCATGACACTGGTGCAGTGACCAGGATCCTGTACAAGCTATGTGCTATGGTTGTTGAACCTATCCTGTGTATGTATGTGTAAGTGCATTGCATGTGTGTATGTAATTGTAAGCATTAAATGACCATTTAATACCCCTGTCACACTACGACGTAACGAGCCAACGTGAGCCTAACGTGGTGATATTTCGTCATTACGTTGATGTACGTTGGATTACGTTATGATGACGTCATAATGACGTTAGAGTGACGTCGAGCTACCACATTACGCGTCTTACTCGAGTACGTCAGTTTGGACATGTTCAAAACTTTCGACGTATCTCGACGTGAATCCGCTACGTCGGGATGACGTGACAATGACGTTGGTAAACGTTCCGCTATCGTTATAGCAGCGTCAATGACGTTAGAGTCACGTTATGTCACTCAGAGCGACGGCCGACTTTGACCAACGTTTCAGTTAGCTAGCCCGCCGTCGACCACGCTCGCATACCGTTAGCCCACGCTTAGCTATGTCCATCACACTACGCTAGGCTGACGTACCCGACGTTACGTCGACGTTACTTTCACGTTATGCTCACGTCAACTACGTGGCATTCACGTCCACAATTTGCATATTACGCCGATAACTTCGACGTAAAATACTTATTTTCACGTTCTGCCTACGCTGACGTTGTCACGTCGTAGTGTGACAGGGCCTAAAAGACTTACACTTCCAGGGGGATGAGTGTAGTAGGCTGCACTGACCTCTCAGGCAAGTAACCACATAGACAGGTAGGCATGGGTAGTGTGTTGATATCAGGGAGCCTAGGTGGTGTAATGGTTAGCACATTGGCCCGGAATGCAAAGAGATGTGGGTTTGAGCCCGCTCGAGGCGCAATATTTCCCATTTTCATCACCCCCATGACAATACTAAGGCACTTATTAAGCATTTGGTGCCACATCGAAGGGTGTACTGAGGTAATTTAATAGGATATGTTACTGCTAAAGCCTATGCTGTTAGTTTTGGCGTGCTTGCCAAAACTAATTTGACATGTTTGCACTTCAAACATGTCCAAACTTTGCCATTTAAAATAAAAGTTACTTCAAACTAAAGTAAGGTAGATTCTAACAATCAATTTAATATATTTATCTCAGAAAAATTACAGAAATCCAAAACCATCTGACTATGCAACTTTAACCTTCGGGGAGGTGGTGCCCTCTAATGGAACCAAAGGCGGCCGGTGGTGGAGAGGAGACCAGTCTGAGCCAACTGGTTCCATACGGAGGTGGTGAGTGGGTGGGTAAACTGCCGGTCACTGTCAGAGCAAGTCCATCTGTCAACCCGCACGTCAACGTGGGCGCTGGGTCTGACCTGACCGGGTAGACTAGCGCATAGGGCGTCCGCTTCATCGCACAGCCTGTTGGTCGTGGGGTCGACTCCTGACCGAATCAAGTCGAAGCGTTACAAAAACTATGTGTACTTGTCAATATTTTATTTTTAACCCAATAAGGCAATAGCATTTATTTTGGAATATTAATTACATATAATGAGTTTAATTGTTTGAAGTTATACACTTTAATATAAGAGATTAGCATTATAATTTGAGTATGTATAAATTGTATAGTAGATAGTATACTTTGTTGTTTTCTTTTTGGTACATTAGTTGTTTAAGCAGGGGGAATTTCAATTGTGGACAATTGGTCTTCCTCATTCCACTGCTCCTTGCCCTATCCTAATAATGCCGAGTGCCTGGCTAGAAAGCAACAAGTATCAATTTTTAATTCATTGCTTTGACTCGATCGTGGTGTGAACCCACGACCGCACGGTCTACCAACACGGGAGACGGACACTCTAACTCATTCGGCCATCCTGTCTAGGTGCAGTCTGGATAAATTCTATAATAGATAGTATGCTTAGTACAGTATGGATAATGTTCCTACAAAATACTCCTTCTCGTACGCACTGTGGTACTGGTAGGGATACTACCCCACCCACCTACTGAGCAGTACTAGGACGAGCAAAGACTGACTGTTAGGCTGGTGTTAGGCTACTGCTAGGCTGCTGTTAGTCTACTGCTAGGTGCAGCTTAGTGCTTCATACTCATAGCAGGATAGATTTAAACTGTATTGGTTAATTCGAACTTTGTAGTTTATGCTAATGCATCATTACTTGGGTTTAGTATTGTGGAATTAAGTCTAAAATGACGGTAAAGGAGCGGGAA
Organism: Branchipolynoe longqiensis; assembly: GCA_030323885.1. Classification (NCBI taxonomy): domain Eukaryota; kingdom Metazoa; phylum Annelida; class Polychaeta; order Phyllodocida; family Polynoidae; genus Branchipolynoe; species Branchipolynoe longqiensis. Next base: position 184,560,555 of record CM059186.1, read on the forward strand.
TATCGTGTAACCGATCATGAATGTAGAAATTGGAAAAGGAGGAAGGTTGAGGCATGTAATAGAACACAAATGTAATGTGTCTACAACATGTTCTACGAGACGAATCGGCTCAGCATGAACATACCGGGGGAATAGTCACCAATGCGCGCGCTGGCCAGTCCCAACCGCCGTGGCGCCACCGTCGCAGAGCGGGAATTCGCACAGAAGGCCAGTGATTGGCCAATAATCATAGCACACAATATATAATAATAATAATAAATATGCAAGCTTCATCGCAACAATCAGTGCATAAGAAAATAGGCAAGTAATTATTACGTCCATTTATATCTGCATAACTAGTTATACTTCTTATAGTTTAAGTTGATAGCAGACGACAGATGTCCTATCAGACGTCACTGCATAATACATATTAGAGGTGAATGGGGAATGACGTCATCAGTATCCGGCAAGGCAAAAAGAGCTGGAAGTGAGGTCGGTCAGATGTAAATCCTCCCTTATTTCCCTTGAACACAGCCGCCTGACCCAATGGTCTCAACAA
>CM059186.1:184561590-184577034 GCA_030323885.1 Branchipolynoe longqiensis
ACTTTAGTTTGAAGTTCTTTGATTTTAGATGGTTAATTTTGGAGATATTTGAAGTACAACCATGCAAAATTAATTTAGGCAAGCACACCAAAACTCTGACACCATAGGCATCTGCAGTAACAGGTTCTCTTAAATTGCATCTGTATTCCCTTCAGTGTGATGACACATGTTTAATAAGTGCCCCAGTATCTAAGTTAGATATGTAGAATCAAATCTAGATAATTGTTTTGGTTTTGAAAATTGGATATTTTCATCGGACTATGCAGCTTTAAGAGATGTCGGCAGGACATAACACCCTCACCCCCCCCCCCCCCACAAAAACACGCACAACACACAACAACCCCCCGCCCGCACACGCAACCGAATACAAAATTTGTAAAGACCACCAACAAAAACAAAGTAACAGAAATATTCCAACATATATTAAGGCCCTGTCACATTACGGCGTATGGCGGGAGCGTATTGAAAACCTATGTCGAAAATGGGAAAAAGCTGCGAGTGCCGGCCTATCGTGACCTTTGGTGACCTATCGGGTGTTTTTGAGCATAGGCGTAACCTATGAGGAGCGTACGAGGAGCGTATGAGAGCGTACTGTGACATTTTTTGACGGTTTTGATTGGCATATGGAACCTATCCGTAGCGTATGCGTAGCGTATGTGTAGCATATCCATAGCATATGCATAGCGTATGCATAGCGTATGAGTGTATGAGTAGCGTATGAGTCAAGATCGATGTCGAGACCTATGGCATACGCTTGGAATACGCTGTGCATACGCTGTGCATACGCTAGGAGTACGTTCCCATACGTAACTCGTAGGTTATGCATACGCTACATACGCTAGAGATACGCCGGTGACGCAAGTTGACCGTATGCATAACCTACGCCGGCGCACCCCTAGCATACGAGGAGCGTACACCGGCATACGAAGAGTGTATACTGTCGTATGAGTAGCGTATGAGTAGCGTATGAACCATACGCTCCCATAGGTCGAGATTTTTTGAGCATGCACAACAAAATTTGGACGGACGGACGGGAGAAAGTGTATGGCGGCGTACAACGGCATAGGCCGGCACATGCCAGGAGGCAAGAGAACGAATCACTGTATATAACATAGTTAGTGTGGTTGGATACCTCGATACACTCTAGCTTATGGCGGTGTATGGCGGCGTATGCCGACGTATATGACGTAACGCGCCTACGCCGCCGTACGCTCCTGCAAAAAAACCTAATGTGACAGCCCCTTTACGAATAGCATTGTGGGTTCTTATGCACAAAAGTTGGTCTTCTTTGTCCACAGCAGCTGTCAAGGTGACACTCTCACCTCGGGGTCACCCTCTTCTCACTAGTCACATCCCGTTACTCAGTTACTCACATGTCAAACTGACGACCCACGCATGCGCACACATAATATACACATCCACACGCATGCTATACATATACATACTTGTGATATATATACACATAGATATATATATATATATATATATATATATCTATGTACAAACTACAATGTACATAGATAATATTTCGTAGGTTCTCTACATATCTGTATAAGTATATATATATATATTATATATATGTGCTCTACAATCTATTATGGGAATATAAACAAGGACACTAGATCTATCTTCAGTTCCCTATGTTATAGTATACTCACTATATCATATCCTATCTAACTGTCCCTGAGTCGTGACAGTATTGGCTACACCGGTGTCGCGGTTCAGATTCTCAGTGGCTTTAGAGTCTACGCTTAGGGTTCTGCGCATGCACATATTCGATTAACACAACCCGGGTGACTCGGGTCACCCGAGTTGCTAGAAATTCAAATAGAACACCATGAGTGGAGTTGACAAAAACATGTGCCGTGTGCAAAAAGTCCCCACCCCAGTAACCCACCTCTTGGCTGGGGTTGGCTAGGAGCGATGACGTCACATTTGTGCATCCAAAAGTTGCTTGGGTCACCCGAGTTGATTAATCAAATATGCTGAAATTCCGTTAGATTTTGATGCATGCGGAGAACCCCGAGCGTAGACTCTAAACCCACTGAGAATTTAAACTGTGACACCAGCGCCACTTGTGAGGGGCTCTAAGCGCTGTATACCAGCTGCATCTGGCCGTTATCGCCTATAGACCCCTTTGGACGGTCATATATACTCATAAATATATATATATATATATATACATATATATATATATATATATAATCATATATGAATATGTGGTATATGCTTGTTGGCATTTTACGTCCTGGAAACATCTAACGTCATATCAGGATGGGTACCGACATGTGACAGTGCACACCCATCGCAACTTTATAGTGCTGCCCCACTGGGAGACCAGGCTGCCAACACCATGACCCGATATCCCACTCAGTCACATTATCCTGACACTGAGCCAACCAGTCCTTACCCTAACCTAATAATGCCGAGCGCCTGGCTAGGAAGCAACAAGTATTATTTTTCGAGTCATTGGTTTAACTCGACCAGCCCACGATCTGCCAAAGTGGGAGACGGACACTTAACTCATTCGGCCACCCCGTCTGGTCGTACTTGTATTATGTGAATATTTAGAACACATATTGTCCTATTACCATCGTATATGACCGCGTCTGCAGCACAACACACATTTACCTGCAGCTATGGTATTTCTAAATTCTACCACAGTATTTTGAAGGAGGAGGCGTTTTGGATCTCCGACACTCATACACACACACACAATTTGCTGAGTCATCTGACATCGCAGTAGCCCGCATGATAGAAAGAACGCAAACTCCTCCTGTCCCAATTACAGCTGTGGCACGTGGACATTGTGATTGCTATAATGGCTAATTAAATTCCAATTACCAATACTGCACTTCAACTGATCCCACAATGCTTTGCGCAATGATACGTAACAGGACCCGTGCACATCCACGAGAGCGCCCTGCCACTCGAGGGGGCATTCATAAAGTAGTAAATAAAACCAAAACCGAACTCTCTTTTTTTTTCAATTTAAATTTTAGCCGGAAAAAAACAAACACAAAAACAACAACGCAAACAATCTTCAGAATTGTGCCTATGGCTAACAATTATTTCCGCGTCAATTAATATTCCATGCATGGCTAGATGCACTGCACAGAGAAAGACAAGCTCCAACATAATGATGCCAGCAGACCAGAAATAACCTATTTTACAACAATGCGCAAATCATTATGGGATGGACATATCACATCGATAAATGAACATTTACCGTCCTAAGCACTGCTGAGTGTAAAATGTATGACACAAGGCAATGGGCTAAATGAATGTCCACAAATATTTGTGAGCTTCCCCCTCCCCTTCCTTTATCTCTTTCTGTACCTAGCTGTTTCTCTCTCTAACTCTCTATAACTCTGTATTGCTCTCTGACCTTTCACTTCTTTGTCTCCTTTCTGTTCTTGTCTGTGTTTCTGTGTCTGCTCCTATTTCTCTATGTTTCTGTTTGTCTGCATATATACATATATATATATATACATATACATAATATAAATACATATAAATACATATAAATACACATAAATACATATAAATACACATAAATACACATAAATACATATAAATACACATTAATACGCATAAATACATATATATATATATATAAATACATATAAGTACACATAAATACATATAAATACACATGAATAGATATCAAACATAAATGCATGAACAAATATATATATAACTAAGTATACATGTATATATAATATATATCGCTCTCTGTCCCTCTCTTCCCCTCTGGCTGTATGCTCCTCTCTATGTACCTCCCCTTTCCCTGTCTCTGAATCTCTCGTCTGCCCCTCTGTCTCTCTCTCCCCAAGCTATGATAAATATAGATGTATAATTAAAACTTGACGACGCTAATCACATTACACTGTGTATTTTCTGCTGATGAGGAATTGCAGGGCCTATATGCCTCACTAAGTGGTCACTCTATATGCAAGCTCCGCAATCAGAGTTAGAAAGAAAAACCCCAGAGCCATGATGCATCGGCGCCTTTTCCCTTACTTTTCTTAGTTGCTTTCAATTTTAAATCTCTGCGGAAACAGACATCTCACACCGGCGACTGCTCCCTCTTCATGGGTCAGTAACTACAGTAAAACCTCCCTAACCGACCACCTCCACAGATCGACCACTCCCCTATATCGATCGCTTTATTTGGGTCCCGACAATACTATTGTAACCATATTCTAATTTCCTAAACCGACCACCTCCCTAAATGGACCACTTAAAGTCGGTCCCAATGTCGGTCGATTTAGAGAGATTTCACTGTAGTACTTAAAGTTGCATAGTCCGATGGTTTTGAGTTTCTCACATTTTCTGAGATAAACATATTAGGTTGTTCATTATAATCTACCTTACTTTAGTTTGAATTAACTTTTATTTTAAATCGCAAACTTTTGAGATATTTGAAATGCAAACATGCTAAATTAATGTTGGCAAGCTTGCCAAAACTCTATCACCACAGGCTTCTGCAGTAACAGGTTCTATTAATTGACTCAGTATCCCTTTATATGTGATGACAAATGTTTAATAAGTGCACCAGCATATAAGTTAGATATGTAGAATCAAATTTAGATAATGGGGGACCTCCGACTTTTTAGTTCAAGTTCCTGCCGTTCGCATCGCCACTGAAGTAGTGGGCCTATAGGGCACACTGTAACACTGCAAATTCAATGGCTATGAGCAATCTTCATACAGAAGAAGTGTAATATCTCTAAAACTACACCACCTAGAGACAAACCACTTGGTAGACATATAGAAAACATATTCAACAAATAGATTATATTAAATTTATCAGGTTAGGGTTCTGCATTTCTATTAATTTTGAATAAAATAAACGTTTTGCACTGCGCGTACCGGCAAACTCAATGCATTGTCAATGGCCGTGAGCAATCTTGAATTATATTCATACAGAAGAAGTGAAATATCTAAAAAACCACACCACCTAGAGACAAACCGCTTGGTAGACATATAGAAAACATATTCAACGAATAGATTATATTAAATTGATAAGGATAGGGTTCTGCATTTCTTTAATTTTGAATAAAATAAACGTTTTGCACTGCGCGTACCGGCAAACTCAATGCATTGTCAATGGCAATATCTCTAAAACCACACCACTTAGAAACAAACTGTTTGGTACACATATAGAAAACATATCCAACGATTAGATTATATTAAATTTATAAGGTTAGGGTGCTGTATTTCTATTAATTTTGAATAAAATAGACGTTTTGCACTGCGCGTCCTGGCAAACTCAATGCATTGTTAATGGCCGTGAACAATCTTCATATAGAAGAAGTCAAATATCTCTAAAACCACACCACCTAGAGACAAACCACTTGGTACATATATAGAAAACATATCCAATGAATAGATTATATTAAATTTATAAGGTTAGGGTGCTGTATTTCTATTAATTTTGAATAAGATAAACGTTCTGCACTGAGCGTACCGGCAAACTCAAGGCATTGTCAATGGCCGTTTATGCCCACTAGTACCGATGCGCCACCAAGTGTCGGAAAAACTAGCTAGCCCACATGTCCCCCCCATTGCTTTGGTTTTGAAAATGTTATGTTTTCATCGGACTATGCAGCCCACTGAGACAACAAACAAACTCCGAATGTAACTTATGAATGACGTCTCAGGTGGGATTCCATCATCACACGACCGAATATGGTTCCCCACAAAAGCCTGTTTTATTTAACGACACCTCTAGAGCACATTGATTTTTTTATCATCGGCTATTGGACGTCAAACACATGTTCATTAAGACACATTTCTTTAGAGGGAACCCGGTTATATGTACAGTAAAACCTCTCTAACTGACCACCTCCACAGATCGACCGTTCCCCTATATCGATCACTTTATTTGGGCCCCAAACGATCGCCCATAAAATACCACTGTAATGAATAACAAAACTCCCTAAACCGACTACCTCCCTAAATGAAAAGGACCATTTAAAGTCCACTTGCTGTCCGGACCGCACTCTGTCCACACCTCTCTCTATCACCTCTCCGCCGGCCATGCTCCTCCTCGATATGTCTGAAAAGAGTTCCAGGAGGGGGAGCCCGCCGGCATTTCACTTTCTACTCTTACTCTGTCCGTGTCTATGGCTTGCTGGATGGTCACCATAGAGCAAATAGACACGGTCCTTTGACTCAACTCTCCTCATTTTGATTTCTCCCAGGCACACTTCTTCCCCTGACCAGGGTAGTTGTGTTCTTGGGTGGGGGCCTTCACCTTTACGATTTCTCTGTCTTGTTCTTGTTGCTGGAACGACCGCTGCTCCCACCTTTGCCCGCCTTCCTCAAACCCCTGCTGCTGACCGGATTCAAGTGCTACACTACACTACCCCTACAGCTCAACTACATGCCGGACCGAAGAGATTCGCTGCTGCCCCAACGCCTCGCCGTTACAACGTTGTGAAGATGTCCCCAGCTTCTACAACACTCCCTACTGAAGTTAGGCCAATTTATCGGAGCCTCTGTACCCAATTTTGCAGTTCTGCAACCGGTAACCGTCGTAAGGTTACAAACACTCCCAATCATCATCATTTAAAGTCGGTCCCATGGTTGGTCGATTTATAGAGGTTTTACTGTACATATAAATATATACTGTTGTAAGCAGAGGGTGTACAGAAGAGAGTGAGCCTCATCCACCTGCCTCCACCCTCACCCGCACCCACCCCCGCCCCATTCTCTACATATACGTGTACTAGTTGGCAGTGTGATGTGCAGACTTGTTCAGGTGAGTTTAACGGGGGCAGACAAGTAGGTGAGGCTCACCCACCCCTCGCAGCCTCCTCCCCTCACCACGCAACCACCGTCGGCACCACAAACCACGAGTATGCCACCTGGAGGGGCCAGTCACAAAGTACAAACGCACTCCTGCACCGAGGGAAGGTCGAGAGACCTGTCACCAGGGGCGTAATCGATTAACACGACTCGGGCGATTCGGGTCACCCGAGTCGTCAGAATTTCAAATCGAACATCGCGAGTGGAGTTGTCAAAAATAAGTGCCGTGTGCAAAACGACCCGACCCCAATAACCCACCTCTTAGTTAGGCTTTGTTAGGAACGATGACGTCACATTTGTGCTGGTACCGTCCTGTAGGATTGAATGGCTACCGGTACCAGTCCGACATTTTTGTTGTTGGTAATAACACAGATTAATTAAATGGAAATATAACTAAACTATGCAATCATAAAATACTTTAAATCCTATTTTGCTGTAGCTATATCGGTTATTAAATAATTAAAAAAAGTTTTGGATTAAGCCACCATTTTTTTTCACCCCGAGTGTGGAGAAGTGTATTCGATTATTCGACCCGAGTCTGTAGGATGTGCGCATGCGCCAAAAAGTGGCTCGGGTGACCCGAGTTGATTAATCGATTACTCCCCAGGGTTGCCAACCCTTACGGTTTAAGCCGTACGGTGTACACTATTTTATGTCCCATCATCATCCCCGCCACCCACCCACCCATCCAGCCCCCTCCTCTCCCTTTTCCATGAAGAATGTAGAAATCTATCACTGATGTGTCTAAAATGCACCACAGAGCATCTAAGATTTTAAAATTGTTCTGGAACACCCAATATAACATCCCTTAAAGGGACCAGATATAGGTCGCTGAGACACTACCCATACTCCAACAAATGCTATCCAAGCATACGTTTGCCAGTTTTCAGTTTATGCAACTACATATGTGGGGGGAGAGTGCTGACATTGGTTGCTTCTGTTGTGTTTTATTTAGTCCAGCAGCACTGACACTTTTAGACAACCATATAGAGAAAACGTTTTTAGAAATTGCAATCTAAAATGATAAATATAAAGTTCAAATGTTTATTTATCATAACCAGCTACTTTTTGTGTGAAGAATTGATTAAATCATGTCGATTAATAGACTTTAAACATTGAATTGAGAGCTTTCTGTGGCTGTCATCTTGGTGGTTGGCATGGCTTCCCATGTGTGTGGGGAACCCCTCTAGGTCATGTGATGAGGGAATCTCACCTATGATGCATTCATACATCACAGACCTCAACTCTCCTCCCACATGTTCAGTGGCATGAACTGAACAAACTAAGCAAAGGTATGTTTGGAGAGCTTTTGATGCTGGATTCGTTTGTATCTGGGTGAGGTATAGCCAGCGACTTTAAGATCTTGTGCTTTTTCATTTCACAATGTTGGCAACCCTGCCTGTCAGCATAGATGGACAAACTTCATTAGGATTGAGCAGAAATGTAGGCCACCTTAAAGTTGCATAATCCGATAAAAGCACCAACCTTTCGAAAGCAAATCACTCATCGAAATTTGAATCTACAGATCCAGTATATATATTAGTTCATTTATTAAGAAATTGTGGTACATAGAATGGGATACTGACATTACTATGTCAATTTAATAGAACCTGTTACTGCTGAAGCCTATGGGGTCAGAGCTTTGACAAACATGGCAACATTAGTTTGGCATGTTTACGCTTCAAATATCTAAATTAATCAATTAAAATCAAAGTTACTTCAAACAAAAGTAAGGCAGATTATAAGGCTTAACATACAATATATATATAAGAGAATGATAGAAACTCAAAACTATCAGTTTGATAGGTTTGAATTTCTGTCATTTTCTGAGATAAAGATATCAGGTTGATATTATAATCTATCTTACTTTGATTTGCGGTAACTTTTATTTTAAATGGCTAACTTTGGAGATATTTGAAGCATAAACATGCAAAATTAATTTTGGCAAACACCCCAAAACTCGGACACAATAGGCTTATGCAGTAATTGGTTCTATTAAATTGACTCAGTATGCCCTTCTATGGTGCAACAAGTGCTTAATAAGTGTATCAGTACCTAAGTTAGATATGTAGAATCAAATCTAGGTGAGTGCGTAGGTTTTGAAAATTTGATGTTTCATCGGACTATGCAACTTTAAGCTATTTTTTAATTCCCAATGCTTATTAATGATGAAAATAATGTTCTTATTTGTAAAATAAGGACCCTGTCTGCATAAATTTGGAGGCATAGATTATATGTGATGGTTGTGCATAAAGGTGGGCAGTGACCAGCTACATGCATTAGTTATCACTAAATAGAATAACCAGGGCCACTTTCAAGGTACGCCTCGGAGATATCCAGGACGTCGCACTAGTCTGAACGATTTGAGCTGTCTGGTGCCTTGAAATTGGTTGCCTCCATAGGGAGCAGCCATTTGCAATTGAAAAGAACAGTTCTGATTGGCTGAAATCACTGACACTAGCGGCCTTGGAGGCGCTTTTTGGCTCCTATCTGAAAAGTAAGACGTCTCCGAGGCGATTCTGAGGCACACCCTGAACGCAAATAGGCCAAAAAACGTCGCGGAGCCATCTCCGAGGTGCCTCTGAGGCGTATCCTGAATGCAGCCCAGGGATGGAATAAGAACTAAAATGCATGATTGACAATTCTACTTTTAGATGTAGTATTAGTAAATAAGTCAAGCCTCATAATATTATGATATAACAATGTGAACCATGGAAACGTTCTGCTATTTGATAGTCCCCTATACATATCTGATATTACTGATTTCCCATATTTGGGAGAAGAATCTCGGAGGAAAGTGTTAGGAATTTGTGGACGAGGGAGGGACTGACTGAGGGGTGACAAAGTAGGGCATATTTGCGTGGCGTCATTTATGGATCACCCCCCTATAAATCAGAATGTTCTCTGAAGGCGTGACCACAGGAACTCTGTCTCGTTTCACACACAGCTAACACACACGCGCTACTCTTAAGGAGATAATATTTTAGTCGCAGTATGTATGTGGTATATATAATCCATTATGTCATTATATAAATAGCATTTTAGTGTATTTTTTCACTCGCCTCTTTTTATTCATCGATAAGTCCCTTGCGTCAAATGAATGCAGTTGGTTGTTATTGTTGTTGTTGTTAGTATCACGACCTTATGCTGTGCCTGAGTTTAGCGGGATGGACGGAGTGAAGGAGGGAAGGAGGGAATGTGGGAGGAGGGAAGAGGGGGAGTTAGGGAGGGAAGGGTGGAGAAGAAGGGAGGGAGGGAGAGGGAGAGAGGAAGTAAGGAAGATATAATGATGCAGGGGCAAGGGAGAGCGGGTGAGATGGAGAGGAAGAGCGAGAGAGGGGGCAGAGGGAGAGAGGGGACAGGGGGGAGAGAGGGGACGGGGGAGAGAGGGAAGGGGGTGAAGGAGAAAGGGACTAAAGGGAGAGAGGGGACAGGGGGACAGAGGGCACATAGGGATAGATGGGGCAGAGGGAGAGAGGCGGAGAGGGGAGGGAGAGGGGGAGAGATGAGAGAGGTGGAAGAAATAGAGAGTTAGGGCCAATTACGGAGAGGGAGGTAGGGAGGGAAGGGAGGAGGGGGAGAGAGGAAAGGGAGTATGGGGGAAGGGAGGAAGGGGAGGAGGGGAGGAGGGGAGGGAGGGAAGGGGAGGAGGGGGGAGGGAGGGAAGGGGAGTAGAGAAGGAGGGATAAAGAGATACACGGAGAGAGAGGGAAGGAAGGAGAGAGGGAGGGGGGAGAGTGAGAGAAGAGAGAGGTGGAAGAAATAAAGAAGTCCAGTTAGGGCCAATGGGACGTGGTTTGTCAGTTACTCACTAAGTGATTGGTTAATCTCTTAGACCATGACAACTGAACTCATGTCACAACGGTCACCGATTCGTCGTGGCTTTATCTATATTGAGATCTTAAAGAAGTTTATCAAGAGAGTGGACGATCATACTCTCCATGCATGGATTTGAAAGCAAATCAGAACTCGAAGAGCTTGAGGACCCCCCCCCCCCCACACACACACACCCCTAACACAAAATATAAAAAATATATTTGATTTAGTATGGGGCATTTAAAAAATATTTTAAGGTGATGCTGGCGATATAATATAAGAATTGACCGGACCGGTTGGCCGATTCAGGAAGAGCACTTTCTGGCTTCCGGTGTGGGAGATAATCAGTTAGAACCCCGGCCGAATGACTTACAAAATTTGTACTTGTTACTTACTAGTGAGTATTGGTGCTCGGCATTAATAGGATAGGGTGTGCTCAGTATCAGGATAATGCGACCGAGTGGAAAAGCAGGTCATGGCGCTGCTGAACCTGGTCTCCCAGTGGGGCAGCACTATAAAGTAACCATGAGTGCATAGTCACAGGTCGGTTCCTCCCTTGATATGACCTTAGATGTTGCTAGAATTTAAAACCTCAATAAATAACCAACACACATCATAAGGAACACTGGACCACAGATCTCACAGCTTGCATACTATTCTAAGATGGTGTCATGTCTGAAAAACCAGACATGTATAATAAACATACATGAATGAAAAAACAACAAAGGGCATGTTTCGCAATAGATTACTTTGCTAAGAAAACATCTGTAGGTGGCATCGCCGCGTGTCCTGTAGGCAATCTCCACTTTGATTTCAGTAGTCATACGTATCCATTTTTGTTTTGGTAGGCTGTACGCCCCTTGCCGGTGTGAAACCTCTATTTGCTCCCCGAGAGAGTGCCGCTGGTAACTTGCAAAAGCCAGCAGCACTTCAACACTTTTGCAGCCAGCTTTCAGGAAATGAAAGACCGACTCATGGATGCAACTCTCACAGCAGAGAGCTAAATGGAGAGCGGCAGTCAAGTAATGAAAGCAGTCTTTGTCGCATCGCGACCGACAGCATGATGATGATGATGACGCCCGTGAGTGCCACCGTATATTCATTCCCACATGGTCACCCACCTACAGCCTTAGTCACACCTACCCGCCGGATCAGGGGCCGGACGAGCCCCGGACCGTGATCCGGCGTGGTCCGTGGCCATCCGGTGTGATCCGTGGCTCATCCATGGCTGGTCCTTGGTGATCCTTGGTGATCCGTGGCTGGACCGGCCTTGTCCTGGGTCTGCCCCGGATGTTTTAAAATGTTTAAAACATCCGGGGTGGTCCGGAGCATTTTGCGATCAAGGCTCGATCCGGCATGATCTGGGAGTAATCCGGGGGTGGTCCGGGTAGTTTGGGGATGGACCGGGAGTAGTCCGTGCCTCGTCTGGGTCAGTCCAGGGTCTGTTGCTCGACCTGATTATCGCTATTTGTTTTAGCCATGGTTTAACCCATACAAGCCCAGACTTGGCGGAATAGCATCGATGTAGCTTTAAACCAATCTCGGGGCCTTCACTTCTTGCCCTAAGATACGGTCAATGTACATGCCACTTCAATTTAACATGCTTTATAGTGATAGTAAATCTCATCAATAACAGTAACAGTATTTGATTTAAGGCAGTGAATAGTGATTGTGTCACTACCCAAACCAGACTGGCTCATTTTTGACGCATGCGCAGACGACGCTGTTGGATTCTGACGCATGCGCAGAAGCGATATTTGGGAAATGAGACTTGTGGGAAATGAGACGCTGACACCGGGGCTAATCCATGTAGTCCGGGGGTTGTCTGGGGCTCATCCGGGGTGATCTGGGCTTGTAGTCCGTGGCTCGTTCGGGTATGTGTGACCGCAAGGCCAAAAACGACCAAAATAGCGATTTTATCTGGGGCTGTCCGGGACAGTTCGGGCGACTGGTCCGGGGGTGGTCCGGCTAAAAATCTGGGGCTCGTCCGGGTAGGTGTGACTGGACCTCAAGTACCAATGAGGCTCAATGTTGGTTAACGTCAGTGATCGGATGTGAACTTGCGGTTTCACTGTGATACTGGCCAGCAGCAGAACGGTAATTAATCACAGCACAAAGCTACACGAGGTTGGTTGGTTGTTGGAGTTTTACGTCCTGGCAACATCTAAGGTCATATCAGGATAGGCACCGACTTGTGACAGTGCACACTCACGGTGATTTTATAGTGTTGCCCCATTGGGAAATAAGGCTGCCGGTAAAATGACCCAATATCCCACTCAGTCACATCATCCTGACACTGAGCTAACTAGTCCTTGCCCTATCCTATTAATGTCGAGCGCCAGGCAAGGAAGTGACAAGGATCAATTTGATAAGTCATTGGTTTGAGTCGACCGGGAACCAAACTCCCCCTTCACTTCAAATATCCTCAAAGTAAACTCTGTAAAATAAACTTTACTTCAAACTGAAGTAAAATTCAAATTAAATTAGATTATTATTATTCCCAATCTAATATAAATATCTAAATAATTGAATGGCCCAAACTCAAAGGCATCGGAGTATGCAAGTTGCAGGGGCCACGGCTATGCTATTTTGGGAGCTAAGTTAGTGAGTGAATCTATCTTGCACTGTTTGTAAAACTGCTTTGGGAAAGCAGACCTGGAAACTGGCCAACTCAGCACTGCCAACACCACCTGCTCGTAAACAAACTGCACAACAAAAACTATAGACATAAAAAAACAAACCCACACATACATTAAAAAACAAGCAAAAAACAACAAAAATTATAGTCAGGGCCTCCTCTACCTCCCTTTAATTCATGACTTGTTGGCCAGAAAACCTTTAGCCTAAATTTATTTGTAATGTAAATGGTTCCGTCCAGGATCTTCGAACAGATTTAAAGTTGCATAGTCTGATGGGTTTGAATTCCTGCCACATTTTTAGATAAATATATCAGGCTAAGCATTTTAATCTACCATACTTCTGTTTTAAGTAACTTTAATTTTGGAGATATTTGAAATGAAAAAAAACCCACAACATTCCATATCCGTTATCCATGTCTGCGAAGGTTCCTGTCACTGATTTCACTAATAAAGCACATATGATATAATATGATATAATATGATATAATACGATATAATACGATATAATACGATATAACACGGTATAGCATGATATAACATGATATAGTATGATATAATATGATATAATACGATATAATATGGTATAACATGATATAACATGATATAGTATGATATAATATGATATAATACGATATAATACGGTATAACATGATATAACATGATATAGTATGATATAATATGATATAATATGATATGATATAATATGATGTAATATGATATGATATGATATAATATGATATAGCAATATACCGGTGGAAGGTACAGGGGGAGAGAAGGTTCTAGTAGCTTTAGGATTATTAGCTTAAGATACCAAAACCAATTTGGGGTCGAGGTTAACTGTAGTGGATAGGCTGAGACTTCCATGTCTAGTCTTTTTAGTTTATTTGGGGGTAAATAATTTGATTCATATATATTTTTTGACAGTGCCGTAGACAAAATCTTTTACTGCTTTATAGAGTAAATATAGATATGTATATGTTAATATGTATATAAATATATAGACCTAGTAGGTCAACTGATAACACTGGGCACTTGGAGAGCTGCTGAAGCAAATTTTGAATAAATTTCTTTTCTCCTGTGTGAGAGGCGCGGGGAGGGGGGGGTCCCTAATACACTCAGCACCCCAATGGGGGGCACTCCACCAGTGCGCAGTAAGGAGGAATCAGAAATAGGACATTGTTGCCCTAGAATTTATACTCATATAATTCGCTATTCATCATATATTATATATTAAATGGATTAACACAAAGTAGGCCTATAGTGAAAGCTGGATTTTGGACTATTTGCAATCAACAACAACAAAAAAGGCCATAAACAAGAAGCAAGAAAACCAAAATTATTACTAAAACTAAAATTAAAAGATTTGAATCAAATCGGACTAGCGCTGCCCAGCAGTAAAAACAAGTGTTAACACACTTAATTATCCGTTATGGGCAGGGTAATTCAATTCATCACACACAAAAATAATAATTATATATATATTTATATATATATATATATATAGTAAATATATATAGTATATATATATATATAATATTCGGGTGTATATCATTTTGTCTGTGAATGATACGGGTCACAAACATACATATATATTATATACATATATATCTATATATGTATATGTATATATATATATATATATGTATATACATAACCGGATATATAGGTGCACATATATCGGGTGTGTGTCAGATTATATATGACATGAATATTACCGTGTGGCGGGGAGTTAGCGGTAGGCGGACAGGTGTCAGTAACATGCCTGAATTAAACCTGACGTCAGGGTGTGAACTCAGCTGACCTAACACGACAGCAAGGCAGAACAGACCACGCCCCAATGTAATAATTATAGCTGATCCTGAAAATCATCACTACTGATATGTGTATGCCTATGTGTATGTATGTATGTATGTATGTATGTATGTATGTATGTATGTATGTATGTATGTATGTATGTATGTATGTATGTATGTATGTATGTGGATGTATGTATGTATGTATGTATGTATGTATGTATGTATGTATGTGTGTGTATGTGTGTGTATGTGTGTGTGTGTATGTATGTATGTACGTACGTATGTATGTATATATGTATATATGCATAGATTAGTTAGCCGAATCTTACCTGGGTATAGATGATGGATAACTATTGTTTTACCGAGGTAGGAGCCTC
>CM059186.1:184577534-184786754 GCA_030323885.1 Branchipolynoe longqiensis
GTGCTGGCGGCCTGGTTTCCCAGTGGGGAAGCCCTAAAAAGTAACCATGAGTCTGCACTGTCACAAGTCGGTACCTATCCTGATATGACCTTTGACGTGGCTGGGATTCGAACTCCAGACCTTCCGCGATTATGGAGATCTTATTTTGTGCATGTGGACTGGAAAATTGTCGCTTGAATTTGCAGTATATCATTTATGTCATACTTATGTTTGTTTCCTTTGTTTGTTGTTTTACGTCCTAGCAAAATCTAAGGGCATATCAGGATGGGTACGGACTTGTGACAGTGCACACTCATAGTCATAGCGAGCAGCATAACCGAATATCCCACTCAGTCACATTATCCTGACACTAAGCCAACCAGTCCTTGCCCTATCCTAATAATGCCGAATGCATGGCTAGGAAGCGACACGTATCAATTTTGAAGTCATTGGTTTGAACCCGTAGGTTCGGATCCCACGATCTACCAAGACGGGAGACGGATGCTCAACTATCCCGTGTCGTCATACCTGTAAGGATGACACATATTGTCTCTTGTTTGGAGGCATTAATACTCTGGGTATGATTTACTATTGTGTCAATAGTGGACTTGGGATTATGTAGATGATGGTTTCTAGAATACATTTGGATGTCTTAATCAATTATAGCATTGTGGTTAGTATATATTTTTAACCGTTCGCTATTGTATTCCTAATTGTTTCCTTAAGATTTCCATAATTTTCTGGGTGAATGTCCTGGCCTGCTGTGGGCTGCCGCCACCTCTCGTCCCGCCGCCAGATGACCGCCTTCATATGATGAAACCCGGGCTAAGGGCGGATAGCCAGAGTTGCATCTATGATGGGATTATCCCTTCCTGCATTTAATATACCTATATTTGTTATTTACGTAGTTTACTGGCTCTCCTCCCCGCCGTATTTAGTTGTATGACTTCAGGTGATTCAAAAACTAAGCAGTCGATGTACTCCGCTCCCGCTGTCACTTATAAACACCCGAGATGTTATGTACTCATTTATATATTACTAATGCGATTCATGTTTGGATTAGGAAGGTGGTTCTTGTTTTGCCAGAGGGCGGTGATAGGCTTCCTACAGCCCGCTGGATGGAAGGCCCTTAATAATAGAGATAATAAAGGATCGTTGTTAAAGAGTTGACCATAGCAGTTAATATACTAAGGGACTGGAGGATAGTAAGGAATGCAAAGAACGTTTCAATCACTTTTAAGAGCTCACAACTTTATTTCTGTTCCTACTGATACAATCTAAGTTCACCAGTCATCACCAATATGAATCAATACATCCCCTCCGATCTTTTAGAGTTCATGAAGTTTTGAATTTCAACAATTAAAGCCTAAATGTCGTCTAAATATCAGAGCATGCAAAACACGTCTGGTGGTTCCGAGCCCGACCACTCGACCATTCTACGATGTTAGGATAGTAGCACGGGACTCCGTGGCACATCTCCTAGCAACAAGTTACAGCAGTGAACCCTTCCCCGCATTTGATGGCCAGTGCGGGCTTGGCTTGGCGAGCAGCCCTATTTGCAAAATCCGGGCCACTCGACCCAAGCCCGCACCGGCCACAGCTCGATTATAGTCTCGCCCACTTCATATGCATTATTAGGTCAGTGATGTGTTACTGAATGAAGGCTATACTTTGTTGTTTGTTGTTGTTATTAATTAATACCTCAGAGGAATTAAAAAGACAAGTCACCAATGAAGACGCACATATTATATACCTGCATTACAACAAGAAGTGTAAATGAAAAACAGAAAATAATTGTTTATGCAAACTCATATTCAAAGTATTACCTTTCAAATACAGTAGCGAAAGTTGTGACGTCACATAGCCGATGGCAGTGCAGTGTGCATGTGGTTCTGGGCACAATATGGATGTCAGGAACAGGTGCATCTAATTATAGATGTTTGTATATTTAGTTCACTGTTCCGTATATAGAATGTTTTGCCTATGTTGTGTGGTGTGAATCTATCCTCTGGTATGTATATATATATATACCGTATATACGCGAATATAAGTCGACTTTGAGTATAGGTCGATGGGTATTTTGAAAGAAATAATGGAATTAGGCCTAACCCGACTATAGGTCAAGCTTAATTTTATTTACTGACAAACTAAACTTCATTCATACATGTGCAGAAATATTCAACAAGATGACAACATCATTGGTCACACAAAAACTTTCAAAGTCAGCCTCGTCATCTGACTCCTCCAGTAACTCCGGTACCTGCTCATGACTAAGAGCGTCACTGTAAATATTCATCACCAGCATCAATGTCAATGTCCTCAGAGTCATCATCACTGACTGAGTCAGACTCATCTTGCCACAAAATGATGTCCTGGGTGCCATCCATGCTCCCTCGGGGGGTAGCACGAGTATAAGATGACCTCAAAATAGGAGATTTTTTTGGTGGTAAATTTTGTGGACTTATATTCGAGTATAATATCACCATATGCAAACTCCAAGATGAAGACAAGATCCGGAATTGCACACCTTACCAGAGAAGATGGCAGTCTCACCGCTACAGATAAGGACAAAGCAGAAGTGTTAAATAAATTCTTCTCTTCAGTTTTTATGAGAGAAGACATAACCAATATGCCAAAAATCCCAGATACTAAAACAGATGTGATCTTGGAAGATACAGATTTTACCGTAGACGAGGTAGCTAATAAGTTATCCAGATTGAATCCAAATAAAGCTGCAGGCACGGATGGAGCATCCCCGAGAATCTTGAAAGAACTACACACTATAATAGCTGAACCACTGTACAATATATATAGAAAATCAATCGAACAAGGGAAACTACCTAGAGGCTGGAAGATCGGCTATGTGTCCCCGATCTTCAAGAAAGGCGACCGACATCAGGCTAAAATTACCGACCCGTAAGTTTAACCTCAGTCATATGTAAAACACTGGAGTCTATAATACGTGATAAGATCATGCACCATCTCGTCCAGAACCAACTATTGACAAAGTTCCAGCATGGTTTTGTCAAGGGGAGATCTTGTGTAACCCAGATACTGGCAGTTCTAGACAGATGGACAGAAGCACTGGACAATGACAGCAACGTAGATTCAGTGTACTTAGATTTTGCCAAAGCACATGCACCAAGATGGAGAAGAAGTCCAGCTCCAAGTGACAGAACTAGAGAAAGATCTTGGCATATACATGGACATCGGACTCACCTTCTCATATCACAGTAAACAAAAGGTGAACAAAGCGAACAAGCTTCTAGGCATGATACGCCGCTTGTACACGTATCTAGACAATGACACGGTGAAGACACTGTACACGTCACTGATCCGGCCGCACCTTGAGTATGGCAACACGGCTTGGACACCAAAGTTCAAGAAGGACATGTCAATGATTGAGAGTGTACAGAGACGTGCTACAAAGTTATCACCAACCATAAGAGAACTACCATACGAAGAACGTCACAGGATTCTCAACCTACCCAGCTTATACTACCGAAGGGCCAGGGGAGACATAATAGAAGCATTCAAACACGTCACTGGAAGATATGCGGTTGATGCTAGATACTTGAAGCTGGCCAACTGTAAAACTAGAGGTCATCGATACAAGCTGAAGAAGGAAAGAGCAATAAAACCTGTCAGACATTCTTCAGTAACAGGATAGTAAATGCCTGGAACGCACTGCCTGAACATGTCATAGAAGCGCTTTCCATCAACGCCTTCAAAGGCAGACTGGATAAGCATTGGAGGGGGCTGCAATATTGCACTCATCCGGTACTCGATGCGTTTAATCCTAGTAAATCAAATTTTGACATGCATCGACCTGATACAGGCTTATACACCTAACAAAATCAGAAGCGGATGAGTATGAGATGAGTGAGTATGAGTATATACATCGTATATATATATACAACTATATCAACTGGCCCAGGTTTACACTATGCCAGTGTACAACCGCGAGGTATACTTTGAACTGCAATGGTGTGCACACTTGTGCTGGTCTATGCGGTTTACATCTTCAACCTCCACCTCATTTACACTGTAAATTGCAAGCAGGTATACCCCCGCCCCCCCCCCCCTTAACCATTCCACATCCGGTTTGGCAGTGAGAGGATACCGGGCGCGGTGGCCGAATCGGTAGAGTGCGGGCGTCGCGTCCGGAAGGTCGGGGGTTCGGTTCCCAGTCGAGTCAAACCAATGACTTGCAAAATTGATATTTGTCGCTTCCTAGCCTGGCGCTCGACATTAATAAGATAGGGCTAGGACTGGTTAGCTCAGTGTCAGGATAATGGGACTGAGTGCGATATCAGATCATGGTGCCTGTGGCCTGATTTCGGAGTGGGGCATCACTATAAAGTCAGCATGAGTGTGCACTGTCACAAGTCAGTACCCATCCTGATATGACCTTAGATCTTTCCAGGAAGTAAAACTCCAACAACCAACCAACCAGTGATGGTCAAGGTTGTCACCACATGTACAGGCCTTTCCAACGAGCGAAGGAATTGCATTAAGCCGGTAAGGGCAGGGTGGAATATATTGTAAGTACAACGATTCTACCCTGCTTAATGAGCTATATTCCTTCTCTTTTTTTCAGTTTTTTTTTATGATGGGATGCTTATGCTGTCCATAGCATATAAGCTCGGATGATCGAGCTTGTTTTCAATGCTGGGCAGTTATTGGTCTGTGTTTCTTAAGATTATGGTTTGTGGTTAGTGATCTATGTTAGTTTTTTTGGATTTTCTTGGTAAGAGACTTCCTCTTTTTATTTTTTCTTACACTTAATTCTAGACTAGCCTACTCTATTTACATATTATAGGCTTGTACGTAATAGGTAGTTGGTTTATGTTTGAATTTGATGTCATCTGGCTGTTTTCGAGCACGGGGTTACCTCTCATTCCTATTTAATAAGACCGAGTTGAACCGATGACTTACCAAAGAGATATCAGTCGGTACCTAGCCTGCGCTCGGAATTAATATGATAGACCTAGGACTGGTTTGTGCAATATCCGGATAATGTAATGGAGTGAGATATCGGATATCAGATATCAAACCAATTGTAAAAATATACGGATTTTCGGTTAAGAATTATATATTGGCAGAGAGCATTATTATTCTTGGATGCTGGAGTGGGACTGATAGTATGTAAACTAAAAGTAAACTAAAGTCAACAAAAGTCCACTCCCATTGTACATGATACTGAGTGAGGTAAACTATATGTTATCTACTAAGAGTGGAGTTGATGGAAATGTACATGATGCTGAATAGAGTAAACTATCTGTTATATATGATGTTTGGAGTTAATGAAAAGAGTTCCTTTGTAAGAAACAGTACATGATGGTTGAAATGTTCTCTTGGTGTTCATAAAGAATACAAAAGAGGAAAAGAAAGATTTTACTATATATAAATCTGTAACTATTGCAACATCCTGTCCACCCAAGACCACCGACTGACCCTCCAGCCTCATTAGCATATGTATAGAGTGCACCACCTGCAGATGGCTTGAGTGACAGCCCCTAATGGGGTGGTCACCCACCCAGTCTGTGGGGAGGTGTCTCATTGGCTGGTTGGGGAATGTCTGGTCACCTGACTCTCTTGGCCTATCCTGACCCACACACTAGTCTCAGCTAATTAATTATTCATAAGTTTGCTTCAGACACACTGAAGGAGAATCACTCTCAGCCTGGCTCTGGAGTGAGACACACCTACTCTAGAGCAGGACCCCAGACACTCTGTCTGATGCTATCAAAATTCAGCTATTCTAATTGAGTGTACACACAGCCATAGGACTCCTGTCCCATGGGCTGTAGGCACTGTTTGCAGTATACCGGTTAATGAGACAATGAGACATAGTGTGGGCAGTATAGGAGGAGTACAGGTGCTAGGTCACATGTAAGGGGGATGACAGGAGTTGCTGCCAATAAAGCACAACTTATTCACTGTTCATCCTTGTGACTAGTTTTCCTTCCTCTTTCCAGACATGGTTAAATTGATTAGGCTAATTGCATCACAGGTGAAATGAAGGGGGAGAGTTTTGTAATCACATAGGGTTCTCACAGTGGCAGAGACCCGTGTTTTTATACAATGACTTAATAATTGATACTTGTTGCATCCTAGCCAGGCGCTCAGCATTATTAGGATAGGGCAAGGACTGGTTGGCTCAGTGTCAGGATAATATGACTGAGTGGGATATCAGGCCATGGTGCTGGTGACCTGGTCTCCCAGTGGGGCAGCACTATAAAGTTGCCATGAGTGCGGACTGTCACAAGTCGGTACCCATCCTGATATGACCTTAGATGGTGTTGGCGGCCTGGTCTCCCAGTGGGGCAGCACTATAAAGTTGCCACGAGTGCGGACTGTCACAAGTCGGTACCCATCCTGATATGATGACCTTAGATGGTGTATGTGGCCTGGTCTCCCATTGGGGCAGCAGTATGATATCAGCATGAGTGTGCACTGTCATAAGTCCTGATATGACCTTAGATGTTGCTAGGACGTAAAACAACAACAAACAAACAAACTAAGTCAGTATGAACGCGGATGTCTCCAGGATGCATAACTCTAACAAACAAACTATATCTAATAATAATAAAACAAAATGGGGAAAATAAACTGATTGGTAATTTGACAAGAAATTTGAGAGGATAGTTTGAGAAAAGAAATGACTGCTTCCATTTCAAGACCTTTAATTATTTGTCGTTATTTTGGTGGGAAGGGTGGGTGAAAGACCCCCCTGAACTGTCCAGACGTGAGGAATAGAGGAGTGAGCCGAAGTAGGTCACTGAGGTGCACGCGTGAGCAGCTCAGACTGGACTATAAATAGACATGCGTCAGGAACTCGTGAATACCAGATTACTGTTCAGACATCGAAGAAGACACCAGGCAGAACCGGAAAGGCAAAGTATGGATAATGTTGATATATTTCATACACACCGGCATTATTTATTAATATCAAGACAATATTTTTTCATCAAGATAACTAATGGCAAATATGTGTGTAAGGAAATATGCTAAAATTGCTTCACCACCCAAGATTTTCAATGCTGGCTCAAATCGGAAACCCAAATACCTCAAACGAACAATAATTCTTAACTTAATTCCAAGGAAATTTCTTTTTACTTTCTTTCGTGGAACAATTACTTTGTTGTGTAGTTGTAATACTACAATTGAAATTTAGAGCCAACTATACTAATTTCCACTCTCTGGAATTTGTTTATGTCGACCGTGAAAGTTGTGTTGAGCAGCATTTGCATGACATATAGTGATAACGTTCTGGACTGGCTGTTTATTTATCTGGGTTTTACGTCCTAGCAACATCGAAGATCATATAAAGACGGGTAGCGACTTGGGACAGTGTGCACTCTATGCGACTTTATAGTGCTGCCCCCACAGGGATATCAGGCCACCAGCACGATGAATCATATCCCAAGCAGTCACATTACTTTAATACTGTGCAAACCAGTCCTTGCCCTATCCTATTAAAGCTGCATAGTCCGATGAAGCATCACATTTTCAAAACCAAAACATTCACCTAGACTGTATTATACATATCTAACTTAGATATTGGTGCACTTATTAAACATGTGTTGCCACATAGAAGGGCATACAAAGTCAATTTAACAGAACCTGTTACTGCATAAGCCTATGGTGAGAGTTTTGGCATGCTTGCCAAAATCAATTTAGGATGCTTGCACTTCAAATATCTCAAAAGTTAGCCATTCAAAATGAAAGTTACTTCAAACTAAAGTAAGGTAGGTTATAACAACCAATTAAATATATTTATCTCAGAAAAATGGCAGAAATCCAAAACCATCGGACTATGCAACTTTAATGCCAGGTTCGCCACCGACAAGTGGTTTGACTTAGTCGGGGTTTGGACACATGACCTTATGGTATGGGAAGTCAGTCAGCCAGCACTCTTACCGATTCTTCCACCCATTCTAGTGCTTTGGTCCTGCTAGCCCATATAACATCAGATGCGTGGAATACACATGCATTGAACTTGCCTTGTAAACTCACACGGCTATTTGTTGGAAGGTCTATAGTTTGTTCATTTTTGTTTTACGTCCTAGCAACACATAAGGTCATATCAGGACGGGTACCGACTTGTGACGGTGTGCACTCATGGCGACTTTATAGTGCTGCCCCACTGGAAGACCAGGCAACCAGCACCATGACCTGATATCCCACTCAGTTGCATTATCCTGACACTGAGCCAACCAGTCCTTACCCTACCCTAATAATGCCGAGCGCCAGGCTAGGAAGCAACAAGTATCAATGTTTAAGTCATTGGTTTGACTCCACCAGGGTTCCAACCCACGACCCCACGACCTACCAACACTGGAGACGGACTCTCTAACTCATTCTGGTCGGAAGGACTATATATGTGCTATATAAACTATTAGATGAATATAAATAAGAAGGGGACGCAAATGTTTATCATTCTTAATATAAGATTAATAATTATTACTGTTATCCATTTTGCTATTTCGCCTTCATTCATTCCTGCATTTAGAACGCAGTGTCCTAGCAGTGCGATTTCCAGGTGGTCCGCAGAAGGAATAAAACAAGATCGGAATAAAACGCTATAAAACATAATATATTTTAATATAAACAGATATTTGTAATCTCAGGTGGTATGCAGCTGGGTACTTGAATATGGGTCACTCTCCTGAAAACTGGCCAGAAGTGTCACCAGTGGTCACATGGAGAGTTAAAATCTAATATTTTAATTTTAAACATTTTGTTGTTGCAAATAAAAGCTGGAAATCTCCCCATGACATCTCTCTAAAATATAAAATGACTAGATAAAAAATAAATTAATCATGATTAAGCCATGTCTTATGACAGTATAACATGTGTTGCTCAGATGTAACACATGTTTAGAAAACCACACAGTCTGCTTAATAAAAATCTAAGCAGAATTATATAATTTCATACTTAGGAGCTACCATCGGCTCTCGATTCGCTCAGCCTAGTCCGAAAAGATTTAACGGAGATCTATCTCTCGCCAGGAGATCCACAAACTTGACCACAGAACCAGCCGTCGGGGTTTATCAGTTACCAGCCGTGAGACTGGAGTAAGGCAACCCGCTCCTCACCGAGCTGCTCATGAGCAACATGAGCAATACCAGATGCCCCGGAAGTGAGTCATGAAATTCGATAGGGCTTTGCCACTTCCGGGTAGTATGTATGTAATGCTCCACAAGTCGATCATTACCGCCGCCAGGGGTCACCTTGGGCATGGGTGTGGGGAGGGGGTGGGTCCCTCCACGTGTCCAGATATTGGCAGTGGTCCAAGGTCGGCGGTGTATTTGCCTTGAGCCCGAGGTCATTGTGTCACCGTGCGCATCATTCCTGCGCAGTTTAGCGCTAAAGTGGCATTTGCTATGGTGCCACTTTGACACAATTGGTTGGTTGGTTGTTGGGAGTTTTACATCCTGGCAACATCTAAGGTCAGGTATCGACTTGTGAAAGTGTGCATTCATGGTGATTTTATAGTGCTGCCCCACTGGGAGACCAGGCCGCCAGCACAATGACCTGATATCCCACTCAGTCACATTATCCTGCCACTGAGATAACCAGCCCTTGCCCTGTCCTAATAATGCCGATCGCTTGGATAGGAAGCGACAACTATCAATTTTTAAGTCATTGGTTTGACTCGACCAGGGTTCGAACCCATGGCTATATTTTGGCCTGGCGCAGACTATACACCGGCATAATCTGGCGGGGGTTCTAATCTGGCCAATTACACCGGCACTACCCACCTACCTTCAATTGATAGCTTGTAAGATTTTAGCGTTGGGCGCTTAGAAATGCGGGGCCAACAGTCTACACTACTTTTGCTATTAGCTTAATCCTGCACAGGATACCTGTTGTCAATTGATAGCTTCTAAGCATTTAGCGTGGGGCATTAAAATAAATATGGGGCCCATAGTCTACACTACTGTTGCTATTAGATTAATCCCGCATTATACGCCTATCGTCAATTGATAGCTTGTAAGCATTTAGTGGGTGGGGGGCGGTTAAAAATGCAGGGCCCATAGTCTGCACTACTGTTGCTATTAGATTAATCCCGCATTATACACCTATCATCAATTGATAGCTTGTAAGCATTTAGCGGGGGGCGCTTAAAAATGCAGGGCCCATAGTATATACTAATTTTGCTACTAGCTTAATCCGGCACTTCGCACCAATCGTCCATAATAGTATGTATCCCCTCCCGCATATTTAACATATCTAGCCTGACCCTCTGCCCTTCCGCACCAGTATTGCGTTCCAGCGTCCTTGAACTGACCTCCAAATAAGACCTCCACTTTCACTTCTAGTCGCCTCCACCTCCACCTTCACCCTCCCCCCATGCCCCTGCCCCTCCCCCATGCCCCTGCCCTTCCCCCACCCCCACCCCTCACACACCGCATTTGTCTCGCCCCGTTGACACCCTCCCCCTCCACAACAGCTCTTCCTGGCAGCCTTCACACATCGATGTGCCATCCAAGCTCGCCACCGACCAGCGGCTCGTCAGCTGTGCCTTGGGTTGCTGACCTCCCGACGTCCGTCCTGATTTGACCTTAGATGTTGTCAGGATGTAAAACTCCAAGAACCAACCAACCTCCCTAGCCTCACCTATACATGTTGGATAAGTGCATTATTGGATAAATGTATTATCCTATGGTGGTGTTTAAGAATATATATATTCCAGCCGTTTACCCATGGCGCACAGTTGAAGCCTTTTATTTGTAGTTACTTTACCTTAACTTGAATTGTTTTTATTTAGTGTGTGAGGGAAAATGGAGTTTAGATAACAAATAAACAATCTCACTGAGTTTGACCAAATTCATATGGTGATAATTAATGCTTAGTGTAGGGGGAGGGGAGTGGACTTGAGAGATAAAAAAAATACATCACTGAATTTAAGAAAATTCATTTGGAGTGAAAAGGACAGAGCAAGTCCTAGAAGTCACCGGTCACCCACCTTGTGTTTTTATGTGTGTGTGTGTGTGGATATTCACGCATGTAAAGTAGGCTATCAGTTAGCAACACCTGACGGGTCGCCCCAGACATGCCGATGCGCGGTGAAAAGGTTGCGGGGCGGGGCGCATGCTCAAACCACCCACGTGATGAGTTCAGCCTCTCAGGTATGACTCTAGCAGTGAGACGAGCACACGCTTACCTTTGCACTGTCCTCTGCTAAACCTAGATGACTGTAGCACATGCTCGCTCTCTCTTTTTGGTACTGTTAATCTAAAGCCCAGTTACACTACTGCTTGCGACCGATTTTGCGCCCACTTTGCGCCCACTTTGCGATCACTTTATGATCACTTAATGACCACTTTGCGACCACTTTGCGCCCACTTTGTCACCAGCCTGCGACCACTATGTGACCACTTTGCGACCGCTTTTGCGCCCACTTTGCGCCCATTTTACAATCACTTTATGACCACTTTGCGACCACTTTGCGCCCACTTTGTCACCAGCCTGCGACAACTTTGTGACCACTTTGCGACCGCTTTTACGGCCATTTTACAATCACTTTATGACCACTTTGTGCCGAACTTTGCGCCCACTTTGCGCCCAATTTGAGACCACTTTGCGGTCACTTTGGACCAAAAAACGCGCACAGTCGTCACCAGCGACTTTGCGCCCAACGCAATGGTTGCCGACCTCTTTGCGACTAAAATGGTCACAAGGAGAGCGGTTAAGCAAGTATATACGTAGATAGATGGACATGCAGAAATATTCCCCTGCATGGTAATGCCGTTTATATATATATTATATATATATATATATATATATATATACATATATATATTATATATATTATATAAGCATTGGCACCTAAAGAAGTTGCCGCGTCCCCCGGCTGGTTGATCTCAATGTTGCACACGCAAGTTGCGCCCTCTGGCGTGGTTCTACGTCCCTAGAAGCTGCAGCGCGCGGCGGATATTCACAGAACTTCTGTCCTTGCCCTTGGGTGAGTTTTGTGGCTTGTTTATTTGTTCGCGTGTTTGTTGTTCCTCGTCACCTGTATATGTTATCTAAACATCCCTCACGTGCCTCCCTCCCCCGCATACCCTCCCTGAACTCACCCCTCCCATAACCCCTCCTCCCCCAGGGTCGTAGCCAGCGGCGAGGAAAGGCATGGAGGTTGCCCCCCCCCCCGTAAAAAAATAATACCCACTAAAAAAAACACCACATAGCACCACAAAAACAAACAAACGATTAAATAACGTCACAATTCACTGTTCATTATTATTGACATTTGAAGTATGTAACCTCCCTGAAATGGCTGGAAATGACATTTAATAGCCTCTAGATTTCAAATTTTCCTGGAGAGGCAGGTATACACCCTGACCCTGCTGGGGCCTCGAGCCTTCACCACTCGTTAATTATAAGAATTGATCTAAGTCCTAAACACAAATTCCTAGCTCCGGTGTCGCAGTTTCAGCGCCCGGTTAGTTTCAGCGCCCGGTCAGTTTCATGCACATGCGTCAAAATCTAACATCATCATCACTAACCTTATGAATTTAATATAATGTTTTTGGTAAAGATGTTTTCTACATGTGTACAAAGCGATTTGTTTCTAGGTGGTGTGGTTTTAGAGATATATCACTTTTCCTGTATTTTCTGTATGAAGATTGCTAGCGACCATTGACAATGCCTTGAGTTTGACAGTACGCGAGTGCAAAACCTTAGTTTTATTCAAAATTAATACTGATCAAAAACCCTAACCGTATAAATTTAATACAGTCTTTTTGGTAAAGATGTTTTCTATATGTGTACCAAGCGATTTGTTAATAGGTGCTGTAGTTTTAGAGATATTTCACTTTTGCTGTATTTTCTGTATGAAGATTGCTCACGACCATTGACAATGCCTTGAGTTTGAGTCTATACGGGCGGTGGAAACTGACCGGGCATTGAAACTGCGACACCAGCCTACCTTCCCCCACGCCCACAATACACTCACCCCCTGCACCCCCCTCTGCAGCCCCGCTGTACCCCCTCCACCTACCGGCGCCTCCTCGCGCTGGGGCGGCAAGACGCTCTGCCAAACGCGCGCATTTCTCCCAGGCCTTGGAGGTTCTATTTACATCTTACCAACCATTTGCTCTTAAGCTAGACCGATTAGAAATAAATGCAAGTACCGCTTGCACTCTACGGTATGCTTCATTCAACCGCCTCGGGAATATGGACTAAGAAATCACTTTCTAATGCTATGTGTGAGCTTAATTCTGTCTTCAAAATCTTGGATTAATAATTAGATGCATTCGTGACGTTTGCGGTTTAATGAAGCTAGAATTGTTTTTTGTTTGTTTTGATTTCCACAAAATATTGTTCTTTCAACAGCGCCTACATATGGAAACTTATGATTAGAATACGGTGCTGGGTATAAAATATTGTAGTGGTCTGCACTGACCTCTCAGGCAAGTAACCACATAGACAGGTAGGCGTGGGGAGTGTGTTGATATCAGGGAGCCTAGGTGGTGTAATGGTTAGCACACTGGCCCGGAATGCAAAGAGATGTGGGTTCGAGTCCCGCTCTAGGCACAATATTTCCCATTTTCATCACCCCCACGACACTGGTTGCCATGATCAGGATCCTGTACAAGCTTTGCGCTGTATGGTTGTTGAACCTACCCTGTGTATGTATGTGTTAGTGCATTGCCTGTATGTATGTAATTGTAAGCATTACAAGACTTACAATTCCGGGGGGACGAGTGTAGTGGTCTGCACTGACCTCTCAGGCAAGTAACCACATAGACAGGTAGGGGTGGGGAGTGTGTTGATATCAGGGAGCATAGGTGGTGTAATGGTTAGCACACTGGCCCGGAATGCAAAGAGACGTGGGTTCGAGTCCCACTCTAGGCACAATATTTCCCATTTTCATCACCCCCATGACAATATGGTATTAGATGGGTTAAGTGCCTGTCACACCTTACCGGATTGAGCAATGGAGATAACCTGACAAAGAATTTTCTAATCCAGTGGTGTTTGGTATCAAAAAGTATCGAAATGTGTTGAAATGTTGCGCTATTGGGTCAAAGGGGCCCGGACGAAAATAATGCTAAACGGACAAGGAACATACATTAACAAATAACCACCAGATGATAACCAGATGACAACGGAATGTCTAACAGACGGACCGAACATCAACCAGACACGTACCGGACTGTAATGGACGCGCCGAAAACATATACTGACCGGATTCGCGCAACACCATCAACGGACTATGCAGGAAGCAAACCGGAGACGTAATGGATGGGTAACAGACATGAACCAGACAAAACAGACTAAACGGACTTAAACAGGACACCAACCATACACGTCAGTCCAGCGGTGTCCGGACATTGATGTATTTCACGGGACAGTGTCTGGTTTCTATCCGTTTCCCCAATCCGGTAAGGTGTGACTGAGCCTTTTTTTTTTTTTTGTGACAAGTTTTTTATTCTGCCCATAATGTGTAAACTCCCGTGAGGGTGCTTGTTTTCAACGCTGGACAGCTGTGATACTGGATTAGTCTGGTTCCGCACTCAGGAGTCTTTACCTGATCTTTCTTGGGCCAACGTTTTGCGGTTTTGGGTGTTAGTAGTTTCTATATTAGTTTTTTTTTAATTTTCAAAGTTTTTTCCTAACCTGTATATGATAACTTAGCCTACTATGTACATCTACGCAGATGACTTACAAGCCTTTATGAATTGCACCTGTCAGACAAGGTATTCATTTCAAGTCTCAAGTGAGTTATAAATTTCAGCTGCCCTACGAGGTATGTATTTCAATTGTAATGCGCATGAGTAAATTATGTAGTCTTTGTAGGCAAATTAAATACCACATGTGAACAAATTGTGTAATGCTTGAAAACAAATGACATAGCCATTGTAAGCAAATTTGATAGCAAATGTAAGCAATTTACATAACGTTTGTAATCAAATTACATAGCAAATGTAAGCACTTTACATAACGTTTGTAATCAAATTACATACACCTTGTTAACAAATTTGGCAGCACATGTAAACAAATTTGCAACACCAATAAGCAAACTGTGTTGCTCCATGTACCAAAATAGGGACACTTGCAAGCTAATTATATAGTGTTTGGTCAACAACTTGCGCAATGCCCATAAGCAAATTGGGTAGCGCCTGTAAACAAAACAGAGGCTAATTAACAGGGTGCTGCAGACAACTGGCAGAGGACGGCGTGTGATGATTGATGCTGGTTCCCCGTCCCTCTAGAAGGACGAGCATCTCACTGGTTGTGTGCTTGGTGATGTGTGAGCAGCTCACTGGCTGTGTGCTTGGTGCTTTGTGAGCAGCCCACTGGCTGTCTGTTTGGTGATTTGTGAGCAGCTCACTGGCAGTTTGCTTGGTACTTTGTGAGCAGCTCACTGACAGTGTGCTTGGTGATTTGTGAGTAGCTCACTGGCTGTGTGCTTGGTGATGTGTGAGCAGCTCACTGACAGTGTGCTTGGTGATTTGTGAGCAGCTCACTTACAGTGTACTTGGTGATTTGTGAGCAGCTGACTGACAGTGTGCTTGGTGATTGGTGAGCAGCTCACTGGCAGTTTGCTTGGTGCTTTGTGACCAGCTCACTGACTGTGCTTGGTGCTTTGTCAGCAGCTCACTGACAGTGTGATTGGTGATTGGTGAGCAGCTCACTGGCAGTGTGCTTGGTGCTTGGTGATTGGTGAGCAGCTCACTGGCAGTGTGCTTATTTAATTCTGAGTAGCTCACTGGCAGTATGCTTAGTGATTGGTGAGCAGCTGAGTGGCAGTGTGCTCGGTGATTTGTGAGCAGCTGACTGGCAGTGTGCTTGGTATTTGTGAGCAGCTCGGGCCTCTGCTTCGGGAGGCAGGCTGGTGGTGGCTATTTGCGACCAGGTCAGTCAGTGGTGGCTTCACAGTAGAAACCACGTGCACACGCTTATCCGCAGAGCGAGGCATAGAGGAGGTTAAAGTTGCATAATCCGATGGTTTTGAGTTTGGTTCATTTAATATATTTTTGTAGATAAACATATTACATTGATCGTTATAATCTACCTTACTTTTGTTTGAAGTAACTTCGCTTTAAAATGGCTAACCTAGGAGATATTTGAAGTGTAAACATGCTAAATGAACGTGTGTGAGTGATTGACTTGGCTTTACGCCATGTCGGCAGCAATGGCCATGTTCATGGCGAAGCTAAATTAACTTTGGTGTGCTTGTCAAAACTATAACCCCATAGCCTTCAGTAGTCTATAGTTTTTGTTGTTTCACGTCCTAGCAGCATCTAAGGTCATATCAGGACGGGCACCGACTTGTGACAGTGCGCACTCATGGGGACTTTATATTGCTGCCCCACTGGGAGACCAGGATGCTGTCACCATGACCTGGTATCCCACACAGTCACATTATCCTGATACTGTGTAAACCAGTTCTTGCCCTATCCTAGTAATGCAGAGTGCCAAGCTAGGTAGCGACAAGTATCAATTTGATAAATCATTGGTTTGACTCGGCTGGGACACGAATCCCGACCTTCCACACGGGAAGCCTGCGCTCTACCGATTCAGTTAAAAAAATAAATGTAATATTTCCATCAGACTATGCAGCTTTAAGGTTTGTTGCAAAACAAAATGGCGATGATGCATGGTCTGCCATTGGCTGACTCACCTACAA
Organism: Branchipolynoe longqiensis; assembly: GCA_030323885.1. Classification (NCBI taxonomy): domain Eukaryota; kingdom Metazoa; phylum Annelida; class Polychaeta; order Phyllodocida; family Polynoidae; genus Branchipolynoe; species Branchipolynoe longqiensis. The sequence continues at coordinate 184,594,165 of CM059186.1, forward strand.
TGAAGGTGAGTGGTGCCCAAGCATTCGCTCCGTTGGGAGGAGAGGGTGGCTATTTATGGACGAGGGCATGCACATGTTTCCCTGCGGCCAGTTTTCTAACAAATGACCTGCGTTCCTAGGATATAGTCGGACGGGATGGTTCAGCAGACATAGCACCCCACTTCCCAGGCGGGAGGTCATCGGAACGGGCAGCAGGTCGACGAGATCGAACGCCAACTTAGTTCAAGCTGAAGAGTTGCTAAATTCACACGTGACTTTACTTTGTCTGGCATAGCGTAAAAGGATATAATTTCGTGCAGTGAGAAATAAAGCATGGGGCACCAATGGGGCAACACTATAAATCACCAGGAAAGTACACCGTTACTATCTGAAACATATCCTGCTATGACCTCAAATTTGGCTAGAACGTAAGACATTAATCATTCACATGTATATATGTGGGGTATAAGTGGTAATCGAGTATAAAAGCACGGAAGGTAATTCTAATATTATTATAATGTATGTTATTATATATAACTAGTTGATACTCTGTGCATCCTGACCACCATGCTCCGACTGGTGGCGCCGCCACCGGCCTTCCTCATCCCTAACAGACGAGCTCCTATTTTCATTCTCACCAACAAATATATATGTATTATAAATATTGTTTATATTAATATAAAGGGGTGGATCATTTAGCCACTATGTATTTCATTGATTAAATACGGTATGCAGGCCGGCTCCTCACTTATCACTTGTGGCGTCCCCGTCTGGTATTTTTGTGCGGAAAAGCTTATAAAACCACGACACGCGTCTCCGATTTTAGTTTAATTAACAGGTAGGTCTATATTGCTTAGCCGGAGCCTTTTATGCAATAAATTAGCTTTCATCCTATACTCGTCTCTCTCCTCATTTTTCCTGTTCTGCAGAGCCTGCATTAATAATATATGTAGTAGTCTGCACTGACCTCTCAGGCAAGAAGCCACATATACAGGTAGGGGTGGGTAAGGTGGTGACATTAGAGAATCTAGGTGGTGTAATGGTTAGCACACTGGCTCGAAATGATCCCTGCTCTAGGCGCAATATTTCCCATTTTAATCACCCCCACGTCACTGATGCCGAACCAGGACCCGGTACAACTACGCGCTGTATGATCATTGAACCTGCCCTGTGTATGTGTATATGTAAGTGCATTGCCTGTATGTATCTAATTGTAAGCATTAAATGACCATTTAAAAGACTTACAATCCTAGGGGGACAAGTGTATTAGTCTGCACTGACCTCTCAGGCAAGGAGCTGCATAGACAGGTACGCATGGGTAGGGTGCTGACATCAGGGAGCCTACGTGGTGTAATGGTTAGCACATTGGCTCGAAATGCAAGATATCTGGGTTAGATTCCCGCTCTGGGCGCAGTATTTCCCATTTTCATCACCGTGACGACATATATGTATATATATATGTGTATATTTGACTGCATAATGTTAACACTTCTTTTACCACGAATATTACATGTTGATCATCAACATATTTCAGAAATACAAGCAAGGGCCAAAACTGGTGATGGTGGTAAGAAGTGGCAGAGCGTTAGGGTAGAAACTAAATTGGACATAGTAAAACAGCGAAAAAGAGGCTGGAGCCTCTACACAATGTTTATTTTTACTGGACATGGAACGAAATAGATTTATGAACAGTACCATAGTTAGTTTATAAGTAGAGTAGTAACTTTATGGATATATAATGAATGGACGAGGCTATTCGCAGAGCTGTTCTGCTCAGCGAATTAGCACAAGAATAACATAATTTGATCTGAAGCAGTCAAATATTCATTGACATTGTGCTTGTTGGTCAATTCTGTTTTATTAACGTTTGCTTGCCCGTATTTACTCCGGTGATAGTGTACTTTCCCACTCGCCTGCTCATTTTCTTCAATTTTAGCACTATCTCATCATTAAGTCATGCTCCTAAATAACATAATTATGGATAGTTGTCTTAAATATACTTATTATATCATTATGTTGCCTGAGTGACCCCATGGCTTTGTTATTCTGTATTTCTATTAATTTTGAATATACCTTTGTTTTGCTGTCGACACCATTTTCAGTGCATGCGCAGTCGGATTTACGAACTAGTCTATTGGTTGGTTGTATCTCTGTGAATTAGTGTTGGTAGCTTTAATTCGCAGACGCCAAAACGTCCACATCGTTTTGTCAAAAAAAAATTAAATTAAAAAATAATAAAGAGAGAGAGAGAGAGGAGGCATGTAGTAGTCCGGAGTGTCGAAAACTCAAGTCTAAAATGTGTAAAAATCCACCAGCTTAAGCTTAAGCGGCCCCCTTAACCCCCTGCCGAAATTAGGAGTACACATCGTTAAAGGTCTAGCTACGCCCCTGATAATGAATATATAACGGAAGCTGCTGCACCAACGTGCAGTGCATCCTGAACTGTAGTGAGGCTGGGTGTGCAACCGAAACTCTCCCCAGATAATAATGCAGGGAGAATATATAAGCTAGGCCTACATTGAAGTGAACCATCACTAGGAGTGTCCGTAATGACGCGGTTTAATGGCGGATTTCACAAGAAGTTGATGTGTTTCCGCCTTCTTCCTTTTGGGATCAATTAGGTTACAGCCTTTTAAGCGCACTGTCATACGCTATGTGCAATAACATTAGGAAAACAGAGTGTACATAGAAGAAGCCAGTACATAGAAGCCGATGCACAGAAGAAGCCAGGAGCTAGATGAAGCTAGCGTCTAAAAGTAGCTGGCATCTAGAAAAAGCTGGCACCTAGAAAAAGCCAGTACCTACAAGCAGCCGGTACCTAGATGTCGGTGCCTAGATGAAACTAGTACCTAGATGAAGCTGGTTACCTAGATGAAGCTGGTACATTGATGAAACTGGAACCTAGATGAAGCAGGTACCTAGATAAAGCTGGTACCTTGATGAAACTAGTCCCTAGAGGGAGCAGGTACATAGATGAAGCAGGTATCTAGATGAACCTAGTACCTAGATGAAGCTAGTATCTACATGAAGCTAGTACCTAAATGAAGCTAGTACATAATGAAGCCAGTGGCCAGATGATGATAGTACCTAGATGAAGATAGTGTCTAGATGAAGCTAGTACCTAGATGAATCTAGTACCTAAATGAAGCTAGTACTTAGACGAAGCCAGTATCTAGATAAAGCTAGTACCTAGATGAAGCTAGTGCCTAAATGAAGCTAGTGCCTAAATGAAGCCATTGTCCAGATGAAGCCAGTACCTAAATGAAGCCACTGCCTAGATGAAGCCAGTACCTAAATGAAGCTAGTACCTAAATGAAGCCAGTGTCTAGATGAAGCAGTACACAAATGAAGCTAGTACCTAGATGAAGCCAGTACCTAGATGAAGCTAGTGCCTAAATGAAGCCAGTCTAGATGAAGCTAGTATCTAGGTAAAGCTAGTACATAGATGAAGCCAGTACCTAAATGAAGCCAGGATCTAGATGAAGCAGTACATGAATGAAACTGGTACCTAAATAAAGCCAGTGTCTAGATGAAGCCAGTACCTAAATGAAGCCAGTGCCTAGATGAAGCCTGTACCTAAATGAAGCTAGTACCTAAATGAAGCCAGTATCTAGATGAAGCAGTACATAAATGAAGCTGGTAACTAAATGAAGCCAGTGCCTAGATGAAGCCAGTACCTAAATGAAGCTAGTAGCTAAATGAAGCCAGTGTCTAGATGAAGCTGGTACCAAGATGTAAAGCTAGTACCTAGATGAAGATAGTACCTAGGTGATGTTTGTTGGTTGTTTTACATCCTAGCAACATCTAAGCTCATATCAACACTGGGTACCTAGATGAAGCTGGTACCTAGATGAAACTGGTACCTAGATGAAACTGGTACTTGGATGAAGCTGGTACCTAGATGAAATGGGTACCTAAGTAAATAAAGCCAATTAGATAAAGCCAGTCCCTAGATGAAACCGGTGCCTAGATTAAGCCGGTCCCCAGATTAAGCCGGTCCCTAGATTAAACCGGTCCTCAGATGAATACAAAGCAAGGCAACAGCCTTGTAGGTGATCAAACCGACCAACACCATGCTTGAATGCAGCCGGTCTTACGACACTAGCGATGCCTGCACTAGACTCCCATTAGCTAAACCAATCGATCACTACTGTTAATTGCACTATCTAAGCTGTCTTGAGAAAACGGCGTGGTGTAGAGAACCAAACTTAAGGGCCTGTCACACTACGACGTATAGCCTTAGCATATGCTGATGTATGTGATTTTCGACCAACACGTCGGCGTACATCGTCATACGTTAAGTATATGTTGGGCATACGCCGGGTACATTCCGGATACGTCGTTATACATCGTCTTACGTCGCCGTGCATCGAGGCTCCGAAAAAATATTGTGCATGCTCAAAATTTCTAACATGTATCGACGTGTGGCTCGTATGTTGAATGTATGCTGCGTGTATGTTCGGGATATGTCGGCCTCTGTTGGGAGTACATTAGGGATACATTGCTGCATGTTAGCCTACATTCAGCTGGTGGGAATGTGCAATCCACATACAGTCCATGTACAGTCCGTGTACTGCCAACGGATGCATTACATACTCTTAACGTACTTCGAACATATGCCTGCCGTATCTCCAGTGATATGTTTTGCAAATGTTTTGCAAGGCACATGAACACTCTCATATGTTAGCAATACGTCAGAGATACGTTCTGCATACATTAGATACATTGTGTGTACGTTGTGTATACGCCCATATTTGTTATCCCCCGCCACTGAAAAGTTAGACAAATGCAGACGTACTGGCAAATTTTCGAACGTTGAGCACGCGCTGATGCCGAACGTCATAGTGTGACAGGGCCTTTGGTGCTGCCTGAATCTCTCACTGCTGCTATAGCTTTCAAGGTGGTATTTTGACTTGCAACAACTCTCGGTTGGCTGGTTGTTCGAGTTTTACGTCCTGGCAACATCTAAGGTCATATCAGGATGGGTACCAACTTGTGACAGTACACACTCATTGTGACTTTATTCTGCTGCCCCACTGGGAGACCAGGCCACCAGCACAATGACCTGATATCCCACTCAGTCACATTATCCGGACACAGAGCCAACCAGTCCTTGCCCTATCCTAATAATGCCGAGTGCCAAGGTAGGAAGTGACAAGCATACATTTTTAAGGCATTGGTTTGACTCGACCAGGGGTCTACCAAAACGGGAGACGGACGCTCAACTCATTCAGCCATCCCGTCTGGTCTGCAACAACTCTCAATCCATGACTTACACAAACGTCGTAGTCGTAGTTGAACATAAGTCATAGCCGATCGCCGATTAGTGGTGATAAATCGCAGACGGTCGCGCTCTGACGCCTACGTTCAGCGCGTCGTGTTCAAGAACGACTCCTCAATTAGAGGGCCCCTAAGTTGCGCATGAGGCGAATGGATACCACAATCATGCCTCGTGCCACTAAGAAGTGACCCACAGACTAAAAGGCACGACGAACAGACAAAGGTCTGCACGGCACTCGGCGCCGTGCTCTGTAGACTACATCGCCATTCCAGCGGTGCGGTGCATTGTGGGATACATGGAAGAAAAACAAACCCGTGAGAAGCACATGGCACATGCTAATACACTGGGTGCAGTTATGAAATATGCTAGTTTCAGCTCATCTTAGCTCTTGTTTGAAACATAGAATACCAACTAAGATATATATATATATAATATATTAGGATATTAATCTTTTATCCAGCATTGCATTTACATAATTATAATCAGCACATCTTATACCATGTGCATTTAGATTTACACAAATCTGGGCATTCAGGCTCTAACACCAGTCTGAGTGCCCAGCTTTTTCTCAATCTAAATGCACATGCTAAGACTGGGCATGTGGGGGGTTTGGCTGGTTGTTGGAGTTTTACATTCTGGCAACATCTAAGGTCATATCAGGTCATGTACCGACTTGTGACAATGCCCACTCATAGCGACTTTAAGCCTAGGTCACACCTAACCGGATCAGGTGCCGGACGAGCCCCGAACTGTGATCCGGTGTGGTCCATGGTGATCTGGCGTCATTCGTGGCTCATCCATGCCTGGTCCTTGGTGGTCCTTGGTGATCTTTGGTGGTCCCTGGTGATCCGTGCCTGGTCCGGCATCATCCGGGGTCAGCCCCGGATGTTTTTAAATGTTTAATCCAGGGAATATTGCAATCCGAGCTCGATCCCAGATCATCCAGGTGTAATCTGTGACTCATCCGCGTAGTCCGGGTGTTGTCTGGGGGTAGTCCATGTCCCGTTCGGGGCCGTCCGGGGTAGTCTGGGTATTTTTTAAACTGGAAGAGCCACATTTTAGCAACGGTTTAACCCGGACCAGCCCCGGACTAGCCTGGACTAGCCCCGACAGAGCCATGTACCACTCCTGGACTGCCCGGATAAGACCCGGACAAGCCGGATGACCTCAGATTAACCACGGATCATCACAGACAGCCCGGTTTACCATGGATCAGCCCAGGATGAGCCCCATTTTTGTATATATATAGCAGGAGCAAGTCCACTTCATTCATCACTTGCAGCTTGACTCTCAGAGGGTTCTCATCATGGATGAATGCATGCAGCAGCGGAGGCAGCAACTACAGCTGCTGAACTGGCAATTACAGCTACATCTCCAGTTGGTTTGGTTATGATGTGATGTGTTTTCGTCACTGCTGGATTTGGAAATGACTCCTCCAGCGCGGTGACGTGTTTTATACTCCGGGTTATCCGGGAGTAGTCCGGGGGTTGCCCGGGCAGTCCGGGGGTGATCTGGGGGTGTACTGGGGATTGTCTGGGTTGTCCGTGGATGGTCCAGGACTCGTCTGGGGGTCTCCGGCGCAGTGGATACACCGGGGAGTCCCGGGGGTGGTCCGGGGGGTGGTTCCGGGGGGTGGTCCGGGGGGTGGTCCGGGGGGTGGGTCCGGGGGGTTGTTCGGGGGGTGGGTCCGGGGGGTGGTCTGGGGGGTGGTCCGGGGGGTGGTCCGGGGGGGAGTCCGGGGGGGAGTCGGGGGGTGGTCCGGGGGGTCGGGGGTCCGGGGGTGGTCCGGGGGGTGGTCCGGGGGGGTGGTCGGGGGGTGGTCCGGGGGGTGTTTCGGGGGGTGGTCGGGGGTGGTCGGGGGGTGGTCCGGGGGGTGGTCCGGGGGTGGTCCGGGGGGGTGTGGTCCGGGGGTGGTCCGGGGGTGGTCCGGGGGTGGTCCGGGGGGTGGTCCGGGGGGTGGTCCGGGGGGTGGTCCGGGGGGTGGTCCGGGGGTGGTCCGGGGGGTGGTCCGGGGGGTGGTCCGGGGGGTGGTCCGGGGGGTGGTCCGGGGGGTGGTCCGGGGGGTGGTCCGGGGTCGATCCGGAGTGGTCTGGGTTTGTCTGGGACTGATCCGTGACTACTCCGTGGATACATCGGGTATTCCGGGGGTGGTCCAGCTCAGTCCGGGGTGATCCGGCCTCTGGTCCGTGGCTAGACCATGGCTCATCCGAGTAGGTGTGACAGTGAACCCAAAACGACAAAAATAGCAATTTTTTTCCAGGGCTGTGTGGAACGGTCCTGGGGAGTGGTCCGGGGGTGGTCGGGCTAAAAATCTGGGGCTAGTCCGGGTAGGTGTGACTTGGGCTTTATAGTGCTGTCCCAGTGGGAAATCAGTCCATTGGCACCATGATCATATATCCCACTCAGCCACATTATCCTGACACTGAGCTAAACCAATCATTGCCCTATCCTATTAATGCCGACCGCCAGGCTAGGAAGTGACAAGTATCAATTTTATAAGTCATTGGTTTGACTCGACCGTGAACCGAACTCCCGATCTCCCGCCCGATAGGCCCGTGCTCTACCGATTCGGCCACCGTGCCCAATGCCCACTTTGGCGCGTGGTCGAAGTTGCTCATAGCTCATATGTACACAAGTATGGCACAATGTTGGGTGTTTTCGTGTTTATTTGTGTGCAGTCGGTCCAGTCACCTGGCTACCTCAAGGTGTGGCCGAGGTGAAGTAGTTTTGACAGCTGACCGTGCCAAGTTTGAGTTGGACGGTTGGGTGTGTGTGTGTTGGATGGGTTGTGGGTTGTGGTCGGTGGTTGGTGGGTGGTGAGTGGTGTGGGTGTTGGGGTCGGGAGGTCACGGTAGGAGTAGAGACAGTTTGGTATGCGAGCTGAAAGCAAGGTCTTCCTGTGTAATGAGTCAAGCTGTAAGTATACTGAGATGAGCTGAAACTAGCACATTTCATAGCTGTATCCAGTGTCTTAGCATTAGCCATGTGCTTTGTTTATCTTCCACGCATCCCACAATGCACCGCGCGGCTGGAATGGCAATGTAGTCTATTGGCAGTTGATCACTCACAGGTGGCGCCATGTGAGGAAATGTGGAACTAGCTCCTGTATCAAATATATAATGAAAGTTTGTTTGTTGGGCTTTTACATCCTGGAAACATCTAAGGGCACATCAGTACGGGTCATGCCAGTTCTGCACTACTGGAAGAACAGTGTGTTGGCACCATGACCCGATATCCCACTCAGTCATAATATATAGTAGACCTGTCCTGATCCTGAACAAACCAGGTCCGGCCCTATCATATTAACGTTGATTCGTGGTTGGAGTTTTACGTTCTAGCAACATCTAAGGTCATATCATGACGGGTACCGACTTGTGACAGTGCGCACTCATTAGCTCAGTGTCAGGTTAATATGACTGAGTGGAATATCGGGTCATGGTTCCTCCAGTGGGACAGCACTATAAAGTTACGTCCTGGGGTGCAAGTCGGTATCTCGGTGCACGTTAGAACCGGTAAAGCCATTCACAACACAACTTGTGTTATGGCGCAGTGTGCGTGTGGGACGGCGAGTATGTGTTAGTGTGCGTATGTGTAGGAGGGGGGGGGGGGGTGAGTAGAGTGTAGGCGGGGGAGGAGACGGGGGGGAGCGGCTGACTAATGGTTTCTGCTCCTCATGCAACGTGGGGATCCAAACTGAGGGCAAGGCTCGTCGCCGCGCTGCTATTTCTGTCATTATAACAAACCCCGGGCCAGGGTGGCCCGCCTCCTGTACACCGGTTGGTTGGTTGCTGGAGTTTTACATCCTGGCAACATCTAAGGTCATATCGGGACTGGTATCGATTTGTGACAGTCCACACTCATGGCAACATTATAGTGCTGCCCAACTGGGAAATTAGGCTGCTGGCACCATGACCCAATATCTTAGTCAGTCACATTATTCTGAAACTGAGCTAACCAGTCCTTGCACTATCCTATTGATGCCAAGCGCCAGGCTAGGAAGCGACAAGTGTCAATTTTATAAGTCATTGGTTTGACTCGAGCGGGAGCTGAACTCCCGATCTCCCGCATGCGAGGCAGGCACTCTTCTGAATTGGCTACCGCGATTGGTCCATGTACACCGGGGGGGGGGGGGGATCAATGGGGTACAACCAGTGAGAGCTGGAGGTGGGGAGAGACCGAGGGATCCAGCTAGCTTACCTGCAGTGTGGCATCGCCGCTATCCCCCACCACCCCCCACCACCCCCCACCCCCCGAACGCATGCCAGATGCTGGCGGCCTTTAGAAAATGGCGGCAATTAGTCGGCGTAATGGGTAACATTATGCCAGAGCTCTAACCCACCAGGTCTAGCTATATATAACAGATTCGCCCTGTACTTGTAGTACACGGGTGAATGACAACATACTGTAAATACAGGTGAAAATAGCTTTAGTATGGAACAGGAAGTAGAATGCCTACCTCCAGTATCAAATGGGTACTTATATCGGCACAGAGTTCGTGAAATGGGAGAGAATGCAAAAAGATAAGATGGCGGCCATAGAACGCCGTCGATTTCACTTTTAAATTCTATTAAACTATATGTTTTATTATATTTTTCAACTCAAAGGTAGTGGGGAAATATTAAGACATATATAAAGAATAAGTATTGCTTTTTAGATTGTGGATTTAGGCTTTCATTTCATTTCCCCGCTTTTTCGACAGCTTTTATATAGGGCTCACCCGTACTGCAAGTACAGGGTGAATCCTTTATCTAGTCTAGCTATAGATAGGTGGTGGCACTGCAGCATCGAGGCGTTCTATATTATGTGGATAGACCATGTTTTAAATGTGAGGAGGTGGAAGGGTTCTCATTGTCAACAGAAGATGCATGTGGAAAGAAGTGGCTCATTTGAATTAATCTCTGTTTAAATATTAAAGCTGCATAGTCCGATGAAAACATCAAATTTTCAAAACCAAAAAACCTATCTAGATTTGAATCGACATATCTAACTTAGATACTGGTGAACTTATTAAGCATTTGTCACCAGATAGAAGGGAAAACTGGTGTGATCTAATAGAACCTGCTACTGCAGAAGGCTATAGGGTCAAAGATTTTGGTGTGCTTGCCAAGATTAATTTTGCACATTTGCACTTCACATATCTCAAAAGTTAGCGAGCTAAAATAAAAAAATTACTTCAAGGTAAAGTAAGGTCGATTATAACGATCGAGCTAATATATTTATCTAAGAAAATGACTGAAACTCAAATCCGTCGGACAATGCAACTTTACCAAAGTCTGACAGCAAACTTTAAACTAACAATTAACTAATCACACAGAATGGACGACGATGTGTGTATCCAACGGCACAGAACACGTTAGAAAAAGCTGGTTCCCGTCTGATCACCAAAGGGATGGCAACATTGAGCCTCGTCAGTATTTTGATGAGTGGCCACCTGACGGTATGAAGATGCTTTAGACATCATGATCATCATGATCATCATGCCGTCGGTCGCGATGCGACAAAGACTGCTTTCATTACTTGACTGCCGCTCTCCATTTAGCTCTCGGCTGTGAGAGTGATGTCCATGAGTCGGTTTTAATGTCTCTCACATCGTGATACAGTCTTACTAAGTCAGCAATGGCTAATAAGAAAATCGAATCAATCGCGGATCGTAAATCGGTACCTTATTGATACGCCGTCCAGACGTGGGTTGATCCGACAACCATCTGTCGTACCAGTATAACATCAGCATCACCATTATCAATCCCTTACCGACTAGATAGCTCAGTATCAGGATAATGTAACTGAGTGGGATTTCGGGTCATAGTGCCAGTGAATTGATTTCCCAGTGGGGTAGCACTATAAAGTCACTATGAATGCACACTACCACAAGTCGGTACCCGTCCTGATATGATCTTGGATGTTGCCAGTTCGGAAAACTGCGACCCCCAACCAACCAGCTCTAGCGCAGGTACCCGACACACTGGTACACCCGCTGTAATTAGCTGGCCGGAACCAGCATATTACTGATTACTCAGCCCTGAAATAAAAGTGATTCGCCATTGGCAATTGATGGTTGCACATTATTATGTTAATGGTGGTGGGTTTTTGCGCCGTGTCGACATCAAAGGCAGAATTCCTGGCAGGTAAATTGTCGTACCAGTCATCATCATGCTGTCGGTCGCGATGCGACAAAGACTGCTTTCATTACTTGACTGCCGCTCTCCATTTAGCTCTCTGCTGTGAGAGTTGTATCCATGAGTCGGTCTTAATGTCTCTCAGCTTCAGGTTTCTCTTGATGGTATCTTTGAACCGGAGACGGGGGCGCCCTCTCTTTCTGTAGCCAGAAGACAGTTGAGAATAGAGGATCTGCTTTGGTAGCCTGTCTGATGACATCCTCATGAGGTGTCCAGTCCACCGGAGATTCTTTTTGATCAGAAGATCTTCCATAGAGGGCAGCCCCATCCGTTCGAGTATTTCCTTATTCGTCACTTTGTCCTTCCAGGTTAGCCTCATGATTGAACGCAGATGTCGCATCATGAAGGCATGCAGCTTTTTCACCTGCTGTCTGTACGCTGTCCAGGCCTCGGCTCCGTATAGTAGGGTGGATAGCACGATTGCGCGGTAGATCTTACCTTTGACCCGAATGGACACATGGTGGTTGTTCCAGAGTCTCTGGCGTAGTCGGCCGAAAGATGCGCTAGCCTTGGCCATCCTCCTCTGTATCTCAGCATCAATGCGTCCATCACTTGATATAGTGCTTCCGAGTAGGTGAATTCCGGAACAGAGTTCAGCTTGTTTCCGTCAACCATGATCTCCTCCTCTCGGGTTCTTGTAGAGTTGGGTTGGTACAGCACCTCCGTCTTCTTGATGTTAATTTTCAGGCCAAACTTCTTTGATGCGTACCAGTATAACATCAGCATCAGCATCAGCTCCCGGTCGAGTCAAACCAATGACCTACACAATTTACACTTGTCGCTTCCTAGCCTGGCTCTCAGCATTAATAGGATAGTGCAAGGACTGGTTATCTCAGTGTCAGGATAATGTGACTGAGTGGGATTTCGGGTCATGGTGATTTTGATACCAGTTTCCTTCATTTTCCCCTCTTCTCCGCTGCCGTTTAGGACTGTCCATTCCCTGGTGCTGGCAGTGGTTAGGTCATTTGGACCTATATAGGTAAGTAGACGCGTCCGCCTCCAAGAGCCTCCCAGTTATGGGTGAAAAAGCTGGTGTCAACACGACATCATTGAATGGATAATTACATGGAACGAAGATAACGGTGCTAGATGAGCAAGGTTACAAAAACAGCGCTAGATGAGCAAGGTTCCAAAAACAGCGCTAGATGAGCAAGGTTCCAAAAACAGCGCTAGATGAGCATGGTTCCAAAAACAGCGCTAGATGAGCAAGGTTCCAAAAACAGCGCTAGATGAGCAAGGTTCCAAAAACAGCGCTAGATGAGCATGGTTCCAAAAACAGCGCTAGATGAGCAAGGTTCCAAAAACAGCGCTAGATGAGCAAGGTTCCAAAAACAGAGCTAGATGAGCATGGTTCCAAAAACAGCGCTAGATGAGCAAGGTTCCAAAAACAGCGCTAGATGAGCAAGGTTCCAAAAACAGCGCTAGATGAGCAAGGTTAAAAAAACAGAGCTAGATGAGCAAGGTTCCAAAAACAGCGCTAGATGAGCAAGGTTCCAAAAGCTCACCGGCCACATGCTCCATCAGGGTCTACTTTCCCTAAGACTCACCCGTCACTGACAATACTCATTTACTGATTCACTGATATACTGATATACACCAGAATACCAGTATACCAGAACACCGGTACACCACCACACCAGCATACACATAGACCCATCATCTTGTGGTTCAAACCTGGCCGAGTAAAACCAATGAATTGCAAAATTTAAACTTGCCATTACCTAGCCTGGTACTAGGCACTAACAGGATAAGGCAATGATTGATCTGCATAGTATCACGATAATGTGACTGAGTGGCATATCGGCTGATAGCCTGGTTTTCCAGCGGGATAGCACTATAAATTCGCCATGAGTGTGCGCTGTCACAAGTTGGTACCTGTCCTGATATGACCATGAATGTTGCTAGGATATAAAGCCCCCAATAACCTAACTAACTCATCTCCATGCCGACCATATTAAGCAATTAATGGTTTGGTTTGACGTTGGAAAGGGTTTGCCGCTGCCAGATCTAAATAGCGCCAAAGAGAGATCAATAGAATAGTGAGCGGGGCCCATTGATCGTATTGATGAAAACAGCAAATGAGCACTCATCACCAGGATGAGGATACACCAACCTCCCAGGGCCCGTATGCATGATGCGGTGTTAGCGAGCCAAAACTGGTTTTGGCGGGGATTTCTAGGTTAGCGGTGAAAACTCAGTACGCAAGGAGCGGTGTTGGCGCAAACACACCGAGTGTAAGCTAACACCACATCATGCATACGGGCCCAGGTGCTGGAGGTAGTGTTAGGAACGGGAAATTCAACATATCTATCGAACCAATGAACATCGGACCAGATGGGATGGCCGAATGAGTTGAGCGTCCGTATCCCGTGTTGGTAGATCGTGGGATTCGAACCCTTGGGTGTGAACCCTGCCCGAGTCAAACCAATAACTTAAAAATTGATACTTGTTGCTTTCTAGCTTGGTGCTCTGCATTATTAGGATTGGGAAAGGACTAGTTAGCTCACTGTCATGATAATGTGACTGAGTGGGATATCAGGCCATGGTGCTGGTGGTGTCCTGGTTTCTCAGTGGGGCAGCTATAAAGTCACCATGAGTGCGCACCGTCACAAGTCGGTACCCATCCTGATATGACTTTAGATGTTGCCAGGACGCAAAAATACAAGAACAAACAAAAATGTGTTTTGAGTTTTTTCACGGTAATTGGAATAGGCAGTGGAGAAGCAGTAGTGAGGAAAAGGAGCGAGCGGTAGCGCCACCAGTCTCTTGAAGGGAGAGCTGGTGTCGCGGTTTCAGTTCTCAACCAGTTTCAGTTCTCAACATCGCTTCTGCGCATGCGTCAACATCGAACAGCATCGTCTGCGCATGTGTCAACATCGAGTCCGATTCAAACAGTCTCCGATCGCCACAAATTGCTGCACTCACACTGTCACTATAGTGTCAGTATCACTAACCTTATAAATTTAATATAATCTTTTCGGTAAACATGTTTTCTATATGTGTACCAAGGGATTTGTTTCTAGGTGGTGTGGTTTTAGAGATATTTCACTTTTTCTGTATGAAGATTGCTTACGACCATTGACAATGCCTTCAGTTTGCTGGTACGTGCAGTGCAAAACATTGTTCAAAATTAATAGAAATCCAAAATCCTAACCATATCAATTTACTATAATCTTTTTGGTAAACATGTTTTCTATATGTGTACCAAGCGATTTGTTTCTAGGTTGTGTGGTTTGAGAGATATTTCACTTTTTCTGTATGAAGATTGCTCACGACCATTGACAATGCCTGGACGATGTTGTTCAATGTTGACGCATGCGCAGAAACGATGTTGAGAACTGAAACTGGTTGAGAACTGAAACCCCGACACCGGGGGACGTTAATACATAGTCCAGGCGGATTGGAGGAATAACAGATAGGGAGCGAACCTTTAGATTATTTATATTTGTATACTTCTTATACATCATATATATATATTTATAAATCGATTCACAGTACTGGGTATATGGGTACAACCTTCACTCACAGGTGAAGAAATAGGAACGCGGCTCTGAGTGTAAATTATTTGAAGGTTATGTGTATGTCAAACGACCACAGGAGAACTGGAGGTGCCGGTGTTTATATTCCCAAAACCTCCTTATAAAGCACATATATATTATGTGAAAATAAATAATTAAAACAATTGTAATTCGCACTCACATGCGCCAAGTCGCCATGTATGTACCCGTGGCGCCACCCGTGTGTAACTTCGTTACTAAATCCAGTTCACACTCTCAGTACGGAAGAGGATCTCTGACTGGATACATCCGGGTGATACTGCTGAAGCGTAATAGTTCTGTTTGATCTCTGCAGGAGACTGATTCTCCGCGGGTGTCTCATTAAAGGTTGGCTCCGGCCAATGCCGTACTGTTACATACGGGTAAAGCTGGGATCCTCACCTCAAACACCTTAAACTTAAAATAACCTTTAGTATGTAATCGCATCCAGATATTCATCTATGAATATATATATATATATATATAGTATATATATATATATATATAAATTCGTCTTGCTGCAAAGTGTGTAAATCAAGGACAAAGTCACATGACTAGCGTGCTGGAAACCCTCATTTATTTGTTCAGGGCTTATGGCCAACCAAAGAGCCGTAATATTCATAAATATAAAGCTAAACAAGGTTCAAGCGAATGGCAATTTGGGCCGGCTCGGCACCGGAAGTCACAGTGGCGCCAGGAGACCCGGAGTAAATCATATATCATGGAAGCAAATAAATAAATACTAATAATAAATAATAAAAGGCAGCACCGCCAATCTATATACACATAATGCTTATATTTCACATATATACTATATCATTTATTATGTGTATATAAATTAAGAATGCCTCGTAATGTTTCTGGTCGGTGTCCTTCTGACACTGATCCTCACAAAACTAACTCGATATACTGATAGTCGATCATTCTCTGCATCCCGCCGACTCCGACTCTTGTCCAACTGACCCCAATGGTCACTCGCTTCTCACTTTCAAATACTATTTATACTATATTGATATCTGCTGAGTATGCATATATACTACATAATTATATAATAGATGAACAGTGTTAATAAGTTGATACCTAAATCTTTCCAATGACCTTCCCACAGTCATCATCATCATGTTGTCGGTGGGAATCGAACTCGCGACCTTCCGCACGGGAAGCCTGCGCTCTAACCGATTCGGCCACCGCGACCTGTTGCTCTGGGAGCAGCTCGGGAGCAGCTCAACGGACTGTCAGGGGACACGCGGGGGGAGGGGGAGGGGGAGGGGGAGGGGGCTGAGGGAGGGAAGGGGGTTAGGTCGCCAAGATGAACATCCGAAACTAATAAAGGTTGCTGGTGGCAACAGGATAAGGATCCACCCAGCATGTCTCTGAAGCTAGGCTCGAATTTCCAGTGGGTGAGGTTATTTATAGAACATGATTCTGGGAAGTCTCGCCGCGTGTAACTTCAAGTATCATCAGACTATACAGCCTACAGTTGTGTATTCATAAAAAAAAAAGTTAAAACAAATGTAAACTTCCCTCCCCCCTCAAAAACACGAAAAGGAACTGACTGAAGGTTCTATAATCTGCGGTATTACATGGTGTCTCGCAATTGAGTTTAAGTTGAGTCAAGTTGAGTGGCATTCTGTGTGGCTTAATGGTTAGAGTGTCTGACTTTTTTCTAGGTCGGACTCTTAATCTGAGGGTCGGCGGTTCGATTCCCCATGCCCCCAGCTCTGCCAATTTGGATTTCCACCGCTGTGTATAACTTACAGCGTCATCAAAGGCCGGTTGCTCTCATACCATATCTATGTGGTGTGGGAGGTTAAAAATCCCTTGGGTCGGTAAAAGTGTAGGCTGGGACTTTCTATCGACCAGCAGTGGAATGAGGAAGACCAGTCGTCTATGACTGAAATTTCCCCTGCTTGGGACAACTAATGGACCAACAACAAAAAAGAAAGTTTTATTTAACGACAAAGAAGAGGTGATCTTCCAACCAAGCAACCAATGTTACATGAAATTAAAGTTCATATTTAGGCAAAATACATTGCTACAACAAATTTGCAATTGAAATATTTTGTTTGTTGCTATTTGGAATACGGGTATTTGCATAATTGTCGAAATGTAATGAAACTAACTAATTATAGATATACATATATATAAATTACTTCATATATATAGTTATAGAATGGATTTCACGAAAGAAGAACCTAGAATGAGAAGAGATTGACGGGGTACTGAAATTACGATTATGAAAACTGCCAAAACTAGAATTAAATGGCTTATTCTTGCTTGAAAATATTGAAGGTTTTAAAAAGAGTCTCTCTTTTTTTGCAGTTTCATAACGAGGGGGGGGGGCACCCAGTAACATCTGTTTTTGTTCATTCCTTGATAGTCTGAGCATTGGAATGCATCTCTGGTCGGGACTTCGCTTAGCAAAAAGACACCTTGCTGCACAAACACACAAACGGACAGGCACGAACACACAAACACACAAACACACAAAGACCCACGCATTCAATTTTGACAGCTTCTAGGTAGAGCTGGGCACAGCACTACCGAACACATATGTCACTATAATATCCATTAAATATATATGTCGATAGCTAAATAAATTATCTGGTCCATACTCTCGCTGAACCGGGATGCAATTTAACACAAACCAATTAGAAAATATTTATTTTAATTGAATATAAGCTGGTAGTGCTTTTTAAAAGTACATGTATTTACATGTTTTCACAAATGGCAATGTCTAGTAAACTTCCCAGCGACATTCCTGGTCCAATATACTTCAGTTCAGTGGTTTTCTCTGTGGCGGAGTGGTTAGAGTGTCTGACTTGTTTCTAGGTCGGACTCCTAATATGAAGGTCAGTGGTTCGATTCCCCATTCCCCCACCTCTGCCAATTTGGATTTCCACCGCTGCGTATAACTTACAGCATTATCAAAGGCCAGTTGCTCTCATACCATGTCTATGTGGTGTGGGAGGTTAAAAATCCCTTGGGTCGGTAAAAGTTTAGGCTGGGACTTTCTATCGACAAACTGTCTAATGGTGAAAACAAGTCTATTCAGACTTATCCATGACAGGCAGTATAAATCTTCAAGAACCTTTGTTATGGTTTACTTTACCAAGTGTTGGGTATATATATTTTAATCTATTTGTCCTTTCACTTCCATTGATTGAAATAGCTAAGGCTTATAAGGTAAAATCATTATTAAATAAACGCCTTATTATCTTTAAAAAATACTTCTCTTCTGAATTTATTGGGCTCTTGGACGTCGATTGTAACTAAGTCAACTGCAGGTTCTCCAGGTACTGACTGACATTGCTAGGGATTATAATATAAGCAAAAGCCATTTATTTACCAAGAACCTTAATCGCCTAAAAATAACTTTTGATTTCATTGGGCCTCTTGAAGACATGTCGACTGCAGGTCTACTGAAGGTCGACTACAGTTCGACCGCAGGT
This sequence comes from Branchipolynoe longqiensis, assembly GCA_030323885.1. Classification (NCBI taxonomy): domain Eukaryota; kingdom Metazoa; phylum Annelida; class Polychaeta; order Phyllodocida; family Polynoidae; genus Branchipolynoe; species Branchipolynoe longqiensis. The sequence goes on from CM059186.1 coordinate 184,612,589, forward strand.
CAACTGAAGGACCCCGGCAGGTTCTCCTTGGTCAAGACATGTACCAAAGCCAATTTGGTTTCAAATCGCCATACTGGGAAATACCACCTTCCTCTAACGACGCCCTTGCTTGTATTTACCTCAGCCATCACTGGAAGCTGGCAACAAGCAGGCTACCATTCTAACCGTACCAAAGTGTGTCGTAAATGCACCAGCATGGCACTTACTGAGTGCATGCCCGGAAGCCACGTCGTGGGTGTCGCCATCAGGGTAGTGTCAGGGTAGTATTACTGTTGGATCAGCCTAACGCCACAGGAGAATCAGAGTAGTATCAGTGTAGTGGCAGTGTAGTATATGTGTTGTATCACTATCAGTGTAGTGGTGGTGTAATGTCGGTGTATTGTCGGTGTAATGTCGGTGTACTGTAGGTGTACTGTCGGTGTAGTATCGGTGTAGTGTGAGGGTAGTGTCAGTGTAGTGTCAGTGGAATATCAGTGTTATCAGTGTGGTATCAGAGTGGTATATCAGTGAGGTATCATTGTAGTATCGGTGTGGTAATTGTGTAGTATCAGTATAATATCAGTGTGGTGTCAGTGTGGTATCAGTGTAATATCAGTGAGGTGTCAGTATGGTATCAATGTGGTATAAGTGTGGTATCAATGCGATACCAATCCGATACCAATGCGATATCAATGCGATATCAATTTGGTATCATTGTTGTGTCAACGCAGTATTAATGTGGTATCAGTGCGGTATCAATGCGATACCAATGCGATACCAATGCGATACCAATGCGATACCAATGCGATACCAATGCGATACCAATGCGATACCAATGCGATACCAATGTGATATCAATGCGATACCAATGCGATGCCAATGTAGTATCAATGGGGGTCAATGTGATAACAGTGTGGTATCAGTGCAGAATCAATGCGATATCAATGTGATATCAATGCGATATTAATGCGGTGTCAAAGTGGTATCAATGAGATATCATTGCTTAATCAGCTTGATAGCAGTAAGGCATCAGCGTGGTACCAGCATAGCACACCAGTGAACTTACGCAACATATGTTGTCAGAGATGAGGTAGTCCTCCTCCTTCTCGGCCGCCATCTTGTTGTCGTGTCCTGGGCCCTCACTGGTAAAGCCCTCCGACAGGTATCCTGGTCACCTGTCCTCCTGTCCTGCCCGATAATCCAACTCTCCCCCCTACCCTCCTTGTAAGTGATCTCCACTCACACAGGTGACATCACCATACAGGTGAAGGCAGTGACTTATGTAGCCAAGCTCCACTATGTAGCCAACAAGGCGGGCTGCTCAATCAGGATACTTATACTACACAGATGATCCGACAGATACCGTGACCTCAATATTTATTATATATATATACGACGAGTATGTCTCGCCACGTGTGGAGATGAACTTGTGTCAGTAAATGACCTAATTAATAGAGAAAACCAGCCAATGACGTAGTGGCTGGGGAGTAGATGGGATCTTCTGGCTTATTATACTCGTATAATATCTTATACAGCATATACATGTATATATATATATATATATATGTCTAGATCCAGCCAGTGTCTACGTGAACTGGTGCCTGCGGCGTTGTCAGCGACGTGCCTCTAGGGAACATCCATTGCCCACCGGCGATGTCCCCGCAGGTGCCGGCGCCTCGCCCCGCTCCTCGTGCCCCGGAGGTCGGCGGCTTAGCATTCCCGGGGACCGCGTTCGGCCGGGAACTTGTTGCGCGCGGAACCTCCCATGCCCCTGCTGGTGGTGATGGTGGTGGTGGTGGTAATGTCCAAGACTATATCCTTGATGTGGGTTTGGGATTTAAATGAAGTAGCGACACAGAGGTCTGGTGGTGGGGTTTTGCTGTTGTGTGGGGTGGTGAGGTGAGGTGAGGTGAGGTGAGGTGGGTTCAGCTGGGGATCCTATTGCCGAGAGAGAGAAAAGAAAGGCGGCGCTTGTCGGAAGTGTCGGTTGTTGTCACCAGGACGGCCGCCGGGCTGGGACTGAGCATCTCGAGTTGGGGCGGATGAGGGTTGAGGAGGGAGGAGGTAGGGGGGAGGGAGGCGAAGAGAGAGGTGGTAGCGGGGCGCGGGAGGAGGGGGGGGGGAGGAGTGGGTAGGAGGGAGGGTGACGCGGGCTGAGCTCACGAGGTAAGTGTGTGGCACGTGTCCACCCACCCCCTCCCTTCCCCGCCCCCTCCCCTCCTCCCCCTCCTCACATCCCTCTCCCCTCCTCCTATCTCCCTCACCTTCCCCTCTCCCCCCGCCCGCTTCCACTCCCCCCGCCCCCTGCTCCCCCCCCCCCCTTCCCCGCCGCCTCCCCACCCCCTCTCCCTCCCCTCACCCTCCCATCCCATGCCCCTTCCCTCCTCCTTCCCTCCCCTCCCCTTCTCCTATCACCCCCCCCCCCCCTCCCATCTCTCCACTCTTCAACTTCTCATACTCCCCACACTCTTCTACTCCGGTATCTCGCCCCACTCCCCCCACCCCTCCTCTATCACCTCCTCCCCTCGCACCCCCCCCCCCCGCACAACGCACTCCGCTCCCCGCGCACCACTTCCTGTGCCATCTAGCACCGTCGAGAACGACGCTTTGGGAACTTCTGTTTTGATTGGCGGATCCACGGACGATACTATACCGACACCGAACATCGCGAGGCAAGATTTTTCTTTCGTTCCGCAGGTACCCGTGCCTCCTCCCCCTCCTCCCCCATCTCCCCCACCCACTTACCTCCGCCCCCACCCTCTTCCACATCCATCCGCTCATCCCTTTTCCTCTTCTCCTCCATTCTTATTCCTCTCAATTCTACTCCCTTCCCTTTCTCATTCCTCATCCCCTTCCTCCATCTCTTCCTTCATCCCACCTTCTCGCCTTTCATACCCTCTCCTTTTTTGTACATTAGTTGTTTAAGCAATGGAAATTTCAATCGTGAATGATTGGTCTTCCTCATTCCACTGATCCTTGTCCTACCTTAATAATGCTGAGCGCCTAGCTAGGAAGCGACCAGTATCAATTTTTAAGTCATTGGTTTGACTCGACCAGGATTCAAACCAACGATCCAATGATGTACCAACACAGGAGACGGACACTCTAAGTCATTCAGGAGGGGGTAGAGAAGAGGGGTGTGTGGGTGGAGTGGGGAGATAGAGGAAGAGTGCTGGAGGAAGGATGAAGGGGATGGGGAAGTAGGAGGGCAGGGTGAGGGTGAGGGGAGGGTGAGGGGATGGTGAGGGAAGGGTGAGGGGAGGGGAGCTCCCTTTCGAAATAGCGAATGGTAGACAGGAAGCGTGAACACTTATTTGTCTTTCCCACCAGCCCACTCTCACTTCTCCTCCCCCATCTCGCTTCCTCCCATCCCCTCCCCTCTCCTCCCCTCCCCACTCCTCACCTCCTCCCCCTCCCCCTCCCCCTCCACCTCCCCTCCTACTTCCCCCACCCCTTCACCCTTCCTCTAGCACTCCTCCACTATCTCCCCGCTCCAGCCTCACCCCCCCCCCCTCTTCCTTACCCCCTCCTCTCATCCTCACCCCCCACATCCAACCCACACTACACTAGGGGTGATGGAGTGGGGACCCCATAACCCCCACACATCTAACCCTCACTACTTCCACCCCATCACCCCCACCCTAATGGCCGGTACACACCTACCGTTTACGATTCGCGCACTAAAACTCCCGATCCCCTTAAAACTGAAAACGGGCCGATTCATTTTTCGAATCGCGAATCGCAATTGCAAGGCTAGCTCACACCTACCGTTTTAGCCCTAAAACTGAGGTTTTATGTGTGAATCGCAATCGGTAGGTGTGCTAGGGGAGTGCACACCTCACGACTTTTGGGCAGTTTTAGATCGTATACGCTAGGTGGGTGCGGAAAAACGATCGTAAACGGTAGGTGTGTACCGGCCATTATCCTGTCTCGTGTTATCAAGCCGAGAACCAGCCGGGAGTCACTAGTGAGTTAATTAATACTTTGTTGTCTGATGTTATTAATGCGGCGCGTTCACAAACCAGCCGGCACTGAAGTGGTTTGCTGATTGATCTACGACAATATATGGTTTGCTGATTGATCTACGACAATATATGGTTTGCTGATTGATCTACGACAATATATGGTTTGCTGATTGATCTACGACAATATATATGACTTTTTTGGGGGGTACATTAGTCGATTAATCGGCGGAATTTTCAATTGCAGATAATTGGTTTTCCTCATTCCACTGCTCCTTGCCCTATCCTAGTAATGCCGAACACCAAGCGAGCTAGCGACAAGTATACATTTTTAAGTCATTGATTTAATTCGACCATGGTTTGAAACCCAAGGGTTCGAATCCCATGACCTACCAAAATGAGAGGCGGGCGCTAAACTCATTCGGCCACGGTGGTTGGCTCTTCACGTAGACTATAAAGTAGCTGTCACACCTCGCCGAATTGAGCAACGGACATAATTGTCTAGTCTGGTGGTGATAAGTATCAAAATGTATTAAAATATGTCAAAATGTTGCGCTGTCGGTTCAATGGCCGCTGGACGAACGGACATGAAACGGACATGAAACGGATAGCCAACGGACGAAATGTACTCAAACCAGACAAAAACCGTAGACCTCATTCATAGTTTTGTGCATGTTCAAAACTTCTACAGACACAAACCGGACTATCAACGGACTTTGTTCGGTTTCTTTCCATTTCCCCCAATCCAGTGAGGTGTAACACTAACAGCCGCTTACCACACAGATTATTTCTGCTTGTTCATAATTCAAACTGCCGGACCTGCAGCTTAAGGGCCTGTCACACTACGACCTATGGCGTTAGCGTAAGCCAGCGTATGCGGTTTTCGACCATACGCCGTCATAGGCTATCCATAGGTTACGCATAGCTTGGGAATATGTTGTATACGCTCTCCATAGATCGACGTAGGTCGGCGCAGGTTGAGCAGCAAAAAAAAATTGTGCATGTTCAAAATGTTCATCTTATGCCGGCGTGTGGCCCATACGATTCTCATATGCTGGACGTATGCTGGGCATACATCGGCATATGTTATGCACAAGTTAGGGGTAAGGCGGCATAGGTTAGCCATATGTTGAACCGACACCCTCTGGGTGTCTCTGGCATACTCACAATGTTCTGTAAACGGGCTGTCACACTATGGCGTATAGCCTCAGCATATTTGATTTTTGACCGATACGCCTTCGTACGCCAATGTACGTTATGCATAGGTTAGGCATAGGTTATATACGCTAGTCATAGCTCGTCATAGCTCATCATAGGTCATCATAGGTCGGCATAGGTCGAGCTGCCGCAAAAAGTATTGTGCATGTTCAAAACTTTCAACCTATGCCGGCGTGTGGCTCATACGCTCCTCATACACTACATGTACGCTAGAGGTACGTCGGAATACGTTAGGAGCACATTCCGTATACGCCGGCCTACGTTACTCATATGCTGGTCCTGTCGCCTCCAACCATCATAATACATCCCAATACGCCAAGTATACATCGTCATATGCTTTGCATACGTCGTTATACGGTAGGGATACGGTAGCCATATGCCAGGCGTATGCTACGCGTATGCTTTATACACTGCTGGGACCCCCGCAGTGCACAAAGGTCGGCTTATCTCGACCTATAACGTTTTTCGCCACGTTACGCGTACGCCACCGCCATACGCCGTAGTGTGACAGGCCCTTTAGAGGATCAGGCAGTCATGCCCGCATTGCTGGCCGATTACGGAGAAGGAATCACACCTATGGCAGTAGACAGAAGAAGCGGGCCACGCTCTTCCAGTTGTGTACTTGAGAAAGCGCGAACATTGCAATAACAGAACAAAACCACGAGTAAATAGAAACCAGACCGAGTATTTGAGCAACTTACAGAATGTACTGCAAACAGCGCGACCCACCTCGGAAACCTTTATTAAACTTTTGTGCGTATCTGTCATCTTAAATTAATAACTTAGTTTTTGACTAGCAGCTTTTCTTAATGTCTCAAATTCATTCTTTTTCATAACCCAAACCAGACCACATGGGATGGTCGAATGAGTTTAGCATCCGTCTCCCGTTTTGGTAGATCATGGGACTCGAACACACGGGTTGGAACCTTGGTCGAGTCTAACCAATGACTTAAAAATTGACACTTGTCGCTTCCTAGCCATGCGCTCAGCATTATTAAGATAGGACAAGGACTGGTTGGCTCATTGACAGGATAATGTGACTGAGTGGGATATTGGGTCATAGTGCTGGCAGCTTGTTCTCACAGTGGGGCAGTGCTATAAAGTCACCATGAATGTGCATTGTCACAAGTCGGTACCCATCATGATATGACCTTAGATGTTGCCAGGACATAAAACCCCAAGAACCAACCAATCTTTAGTGTGCACGTTTGTGCGTGTCTTTCATCTTAAATTGATAACTTAGTTTGTTACTGGAAGCTTGTCTTAATGTCTCAAAGTAATTCTTTTTCATAACTCAGACCAGGCTAAATTGGATGGCCGAATGAGTTGAGTGTCTGTCTCCCATTTTAGTAGGTCATGGGATTCATAGGTTCAAACCCTGGTCAATCCAAATGAATGAATTAAAAATGTATACATAACGCTACCTAGGTTGGCACTCTGCATTACTAGGATAGGGCAAGGAGCAGTGGAATGCAGAAGACCAATTGTCCGCAATTGAATTTACCCCTGCGTAATCACCTGATGTACGCCAAAAAGAAACCATATTAATTCACGCAGTGAAATTTAAACAAGTGAGATTGAGTTTTCTTCTGAATTTGGAAGCGGAAGCGGAACTACAGTGATGCGCCAGCCGATGAGCAGACGGCTTTAATTGTTGGACTGAAACCACATGCTGGGCAAATCAATGGGAAAGCATCTGTCCTTTCAGTGGTGCGCAAGCGAATGCGGAGACGTGCATAATTTACGCCTGAAAAAGAGTGTTGGGTAGATAGATTATACAGGCAGAAGTTTGTGTGTTGTGCGTGTGAATGGGTCGGAGTTGGGCATGAGGATGGATTTGCTTTGTTTGTTGATGTGTTACATCCTAGCAACATCTAAGGTCATACCAGGACAGGTAGTGACTTGTGACAGTGCACACTCATGGTGACTTTATAGTACTGTCCAACTGGGAGACCAGTATGCCAGCACCATGACCCGATATCCCACACAGTCACCTTATCCTGTGCTAACCAGTCCTTGTCTTATCCTATTAATGCTGGGCGCCAGGCTAGGTAGCGGCAAGTATCAATTTGATAAGTCATTGGTGCGCTCTACCGATTCCACTACCGCGTCCTTGTCCTATCCTATTCCTATTAATGACAAGCAGTCGGCCAGGTAGGAACAAGTATCAATTTGATAATTATAAGTCATTGGTTTGAACTCCAGACCTTCCACAAGGGAAGCCTGCGCTATACCGATTCGGCCACCGCGTCCGGTGCATGGGGAGGGGGAACGATAGGCAGTGGCAGGGAGGAGAAGAGGGGAAGGGCACCGATGTAGGGGAGAGGTGGGGGGGGGGGGGAACGATAGGCAGTGGCAGGGAGGAGAAGAGGGGAAGGGCACCGATGTAGGGGAGAGGTGGGGGGGAGGGGAGGCGGGGGGGGGGCGGGGGCAGGGAAGGTGGCGATGTGTTGAAAGAATAACGAGCACGCCGCAACACAGAGGTCAAGGTCGAGTTACCAAGGGAACCACGAAGCGCTTCTGGCGGCCAGAAAGAGAAGGATAATCTAAGACGGTGGTCGCCGGCCTTCTGCCCGCTCCCACTCATTGGTAATATTAGAAACGCTATACCCGCTACTGTGTGTATATATACGCCCAGCCTGCAGGCACACCCAATGACTGGTACGAAGACTTCCCCCCCCCCCCACTCCACACACAGACCTACACACACTCACACACACTCACACACACTCACCCCAAGGGCGATGGTTGGCACACACCCCAGGTTGGTTGGCTGTTTGTGTTTTACGTCCTGGCAACACCTAAGTATAAAGTCCGCGGCTAGCAGTCTTAGTTGTGTAGGTAGGCTAAGAGGAAACAGGCAAGGAAGGAAAGCAGATATAGAGTGAATGTAGGAGAGCTAGACTCCAGTCTTTATTATATTTATAGTTTTCAAAAATCAAGATGGTGGCTCACACCTGATCAGAAACCTCCAATCACAAACAGGCATTCTTACAATGAACATTCAAGATCCTTGTAACCAAGGCATGGTTATGTCTGGCTACAGTGCCCTGTTGTGCCTGGTGTGCAGTGATCCGTAAATAACACTTGGAGGGGAGGGGGTATATGAGCAGAGCTCCAAAAACTCTGTACATTTCAAGAAGTGCCCCTCTCACACTATCTATTAAAATACACAATTCTTATCTTAAATCAGTAATGGATCACCAACACCACATATACCTTATATGGCTTTGGTTCTACATACCATTTACCATTATATAGACCATTTGTAATTTATTATAGAATAGTTCAACCTTAACCAATATCTCAAATATCGGAAAATTTTACATAAGGTCACATCAGGACGGGTACCGACTTGTGACAGTGTGCACTCATGGCAACTTTATAGTGCTGCCCCCACTGGGAGACCAGGCCGCCAGCACCATGCCCTAATTTCTCACTCAGTCCCATTATCATGCTACTGATCTAACCCGTCCTTGCCCTATCCTAGTAATGCTGAGCGCCAGGCTAGGTAGTGACAGGTATCCATTTTGTACAGTTTGACTCAACCCGTAATCGAACTTCCTAACTTCCTACCTTCCGTATAGGAAGTCTGCGCTCTACCGATTCGGCCACCTCGTCCAGTTTATACAGTCGGTTGAGAGTCACACAAAAAGAATGTACATGTACATACCCTCGGTTTGTGTGTTTGTTGTATTTTTGGTGTGGGGGTGGTTGGTACGGGGTGGGGTGGGTACAGGGGGGCCAATGTGTCATAAGTTGTGTCTATGCCAACAGTAGTTCACTCCTGTCTGACTTGGTGTGAGCTTTCGATAAGATGGTAGGGGTGGGAGGGGTTTAAGGGGGTCGGCCGGAGGGCGTTGGGGAGGGATGTGAGGGGGTTGGAGAGGGGTGGGACGAATGGGGTGGGGTTGGGGAGGTGTTGAGGAGGGTGTTGAGGAGGTGGGTCGGGGATGGGTGGGGGGTGGGAGGGGTTGGGGAGGGGGAGGGGGGGTTGGGGAGGAGGGACGGGAGTGGGGTTGGGGAGTGGGGTTGGGGAGGGGGAGGGAGTTTGGGGAGGAGGGACGGGAGTGGGGTTGGGGAGTGGGGTTGGGGAGGGGGAGGGGGTTTGGGGAGGGGGATGGGGATGGGGATGGGGGGGGGGGCGGAGGTGCCATGTTCTCAGATCCACACGTCTATGTGGCTGGGTACCTCGTGGATGTACAGTAGTCGGCTGCTGTGCATGCAGACTGGGGTAGACTTTGTGTAGACAGCTCATTAAAGGCGCATAATTCGATAAAGGCATCACATTTCCGAAACCAAGCCACTTACCGAAGATTTTATTTAAATACTGATTTAAATACTAGATTTTTGATTTAAATACTGGTGTACTTCTTAAATTCTTTCTTTCTTCTTTGTGTATACAAGGAATAACAAGTCAATTTCAGAGAACATCTCATTGTTGAGGCCGATGGTGTTCAGCAATTTTAAGTTCACAACAATATATATATATATATATTTATATATATATATATATATATATATATCTACCAATGCAGCATTACATATGTGATGTATAGGTATTCAGACAAATATAAATAACGGAAGGTTGGAGATATATATGTAATCCTCCTGACTATTCGCCAAACTGAACAGGTGGCGCCACCAATAACAAATAACGGTTAATAGTCTATTCACCTCAGTAACCACCACCGACTCGTACTGCAAGTCGCTGTGAAAAAGTATCGCTTCCGTCGATGTGGAATCATGCAAACACTGAACAGAATACTAAGCCGGATAATAAAAACACCCCCCCTCCGAAAGAAAACCCCCCCAAAAGACCACAGAAAAACCCAACACAGCACACATATTTTTTCATCCGTATCCGCTCCCCCCCCCCCCAATTTTTTTCTCCAGAGAATACAGTTTACGATTGCAAATACTGACATTAAAAAAAGTACCAAATGTGTTGTTCACATCGTGTAACTCCTGTGTAACTTAGGGCGGCGATGTGTGCAGAGGATGCGGGTGTCAATGCAGAATTAGAAGTTAATCCGAGTAGGATGATTTCCGCTGCAGTCGTAAAAAAAGTTTGTTTTATTTAATGACACCTCGAGAGAACATTGATTTTCATCATCGGCTATTGGACATCAAACATATCGTCATTCTGACATATTTCTTTGGGAGCAAACCGACTGCCACCACACAGGCTACTCTTTTTGATAAGCAGCAAGGGGTATTTTATACGCACTTTCCCACAGACAGGACAGTACATACCACAGCCTTTGATGAACCAGCTGTGGAAAATAACCCAAACTGCAAATGTGTCCACTGAGCAGGATCGATATGATGACCCACATCGACACCGGTGGACACTCTACCGCCTGATCTACGCCCCGCTCCCCCGCTGCAATCGTATGCACACACAGGAAATCAATGGTGTAGTCGCAGAACCAAATAAAGCACATCCTCTGGGGCCCTTTTCGGCTGTGTTTTTAATGGAGAACTGCAGCGGTTTGGGTTCCCCCCCTCCTTTTTTCTGTTTGTTGCAGATGTGTCTGCGGATACAGGCGAAACAATTAAGGAAAATGGAGGTGGGGTGGTTTCCTGACTTACAAAATCTTTTTCAACAGCCTTCTTTAGGCACAACCCATCCTAGATCTCCGTGGTGATGATCGCATGGCCCCTCAGTTTGCACTTATTGTGCATTTTATTTAGAGCTGCATAGTCCAATGAAAACTAATTTTCAAAACCAAAACAATTACCTAGATTTGATTGTACATATCTAACTTAGATAGCAGTGCACATAATACACATTTGTCACTAAATAGAAGGGAATACTAAGGCAATTTAATAGAATTTGTTACTGCAGAAGACTATGGTGTCACAGTTTTGGCGTGCTTGCCATAATAAATGTGGCATGCTTGCACTTCAAATATCTCAAAATTTAGCCATTTAGAATCAAAATTACTTCAAACTAAAGTAAGGTAGATAATAACGATCAACTCAATGATCTTAGAAAATGACAGAAACTCAAAACCATCAGACGATGCAACTTTCATTCACATCTGTGTATGAGATATTTTCTCACCAATAGACGATTTCCATCTCCAACCCGCCCTCTGAAGGCAGTGGCAGAACTAATGCCGTGGTTAGCAGCTCATTCTGCAGCATGGCTGTGAACAAATAGCTTTTAGATGATTTTCATTATTGACCTGTCCTCTGGTGGCGGTAGCAGAACTAATGTCAGACTCCTAATCTGAGGGTCAGCGGTTCGATTCCCCATGCCCCCAGTTCTGCCAATTTGGATTTCCACTGCTGTGTATAACTTACAGCGTCATCAAAGGCCGGTTGCTCTCATACCATGTCTATGTGGTGTGGGAGGTTAAAAATCCCTTGGGTCAGTAACAGTGTAGGCTCGGGCTTTCTATTGACCAGCAGTGGAATGAGGAAGACAAGTCGTCTATGACTGAAATTTCCCCTGCTTAAACAACTAATGGACCAAAAAAAAAAAAAAATGTTGTACGGTTGTAGCTCTCACTATTCCGAGGGCTTTGTAAAAAATAGCTCACAGACGACATCACCAACTTACTCTCCGATGTCAATGACAAGAACTAATATGACTAGAGTAGCAACTTGCTGTTCATCAAACGCTTTGGAAAATATTGTGATCGACCAGTGTCTGCTCTGCCATGGGAATGAAGACCTTCAAACCTTGGGATCCTGCCCTGGTTTAATCCAACACGGTTCAGAATAAAACTGTCACAGATAACCTCCCATGGAGGATGGCTGCTAGTCATGGGTCTCCCAGTGGGGCAGCACTATAAAGTCTCCATGAGGGCGCACTGTCACAAGTCTGTATCCATCATGATATGACCTTAGATCATTCCAGGACGTAAAACTATAAAAAAAGAAGTAAAAAACCCGCTAATTACTGCATACACCCGTCTGCTTGTGTGCCTTTGTGCGAACGGTTCCGACTGTATCTTCAACTGGCGCCGGTAGCCGGCGAGTAGCACAGTCGCACAGTCGCAGTCACACACTAGCACAGTCGCACAGTAGCACAGTCACACAGTCACACAGTTCCACAGTCACAGAGTCACATCATAGCACAGTCGCACAACAGCACAGTCGCACCAAGCACATTCGCACATTCGCACAGTCAAACAGTTGCACAGTCACAGAGTCGCACCATAGCACAGTCGCACCATGGCACAGTCACAGAGTAGCACAGTCACACAGTTGCACAGTCACACAGTAGCACAGTCACACAGCCGCACAGTCACACAGTCGCATCATAGCACAGTCACACCATAACAGTCACACAGTAGCACAGTCACACAGTCGCACAGTCGCACAGTCGCATCATAGCACAGTCACACCATAACACAGTCACACAGTAGCACAGTCACACAGTCGCACAGTCACACAGTCGCATCATAGCACAGTCACACCATAACACAGTCACACAGTAGCACAGTCACACAGTCGCACAGTCACACAGTCGCATCATAGCACAGTCACACCATAACACAGTCACACAGTAGCACAGTCACACAGTCGCACAGTTGCACAGTAGCACAGTTGCACAGTCACACAGTCGCACAGTAGCACAGTCACACAATCGCACAGTCGCGATGTCGCCAATGACAAAGGAACACCGAAGGCGATCCTCGGCAGGGTTGGCATGCACCGACAATCCACGTGATTTATAGATCGAGAGGTATATAAATACATAACTACCAGCCACAGTGCTGGCTCTAGTCTAGTCTCGTCTCTTTTTTTTTTTTATTGACGAGCTATTTACTCTGCCCATGACGTATAAGCTCCTGTCAGGGTACTTGTTTTCAAAGCTCTATCGATGCAGCTATTGCGCCTTGCGGGTGGCCTCTCCACCCGCTGCTTTGTCAGTTTGTCTGGTGGTATCTGCTTCCCTGGGTTTTAAACTTGTATTCGTTCGTTTGTTTGTTTTACGTCCTAGCAACATGTCAGGTCATATCAGGGTGGGTACCGACTTGGTTGCTTGGTTGCTTGGTTTATTGTTGTAGCTTTACGTCCTGGCAACATCTAAGGTCATATCAGGACTGGTACCGACTTGAGACTGTGCACATTCATGGTGACTTTAGAGTACTGTCCCACTGGAAGACCAGGCCATCAACAACATGACCTGAGATCCCACATAGTCACATTATCCTGATACTGTTTTAAGCAGTCATTGCCCTCTCCTACTAGGGAGCGGGACGTAGCTCGGGCGGTAGAGTGTACACCTGTGAAGGTTTGGATCATCTGGGCCACGTTCAGGGTCCGTCTCGGAGGCGCCTCGGCGATGGGCATGACGTCACGCCAGTCTGAACGACAAAAGCAGTTGGTTGCCTCGAAAATGGCCGCCCCCCATAGGGGGCGGCCATTTGCAATGGACAAGCTGCACTGTAATTGGCTGAAAGCACTGAATGCGGCGGCTATTTTCAAGGCGCTTTTCATCTCCAGTCTGAAAAGAGAGACGTTTCCGAGACGTTGCCGAGACGCACTCTGAACGGTATTAGGCCAAAAAGCATCGCCGAGACGTCTCCGCGGCGCCTCCGAGACTGACCCTGAACGCGGCCCAGATCGATTCTGCTCAGTGGACACATTTGCAGTTTGGGTTATTTTCCATTCCAACCAGAGCTCCACAACTGGTTCATCAAAGTCTGTGGTATGTGCTGTCCTGTCTGTGGGAAAGTTCATATAAAAGACCCCTTGCTGCTTATCGGAAAGAGTAGCCTATGTGGGGGCAGCAGCTTTCCTCCAAAAAGAAATGTCAGAATGACCATATGTTTGACGTCCAATAGTCAATGATAAAAATCAATGTGCTCTAGAGGCGACATTAAATCAAATAAACCTCTGTCCTCTGCTACTCATTTTATATCCTACAATTTTTGACTCGGCTGGGATTCAAACTCCTCACCTTCCGCACAGGAAGCCTGCGCTCTACCGATTCAACCACCGTGTTGGGTCATTAAACCAAGATCCTTACCTAGATTTGATCGGTTACCTAGCTGCTGCCCTAGCTGCTGCCTTAGCTGCTGCCTTAGCTGCTGCCTTAGCTGCTGCCTTAGCTGCTGCCTTAGCTGTTGCCTTAGCTGCTGCCTGAGCTGCTGCCTTAGCTGCTGCCTTAGATGCTGCCTTAGCTGCTGCCTTAGTTGCTGCCTTAGCTGCTGCCTTAGCTGCTGCCTTAGCTGCTGCCTTAGCTGTTGCCTTAGCTGCTGCCTTAGCTGCTGTCTTAGCTGCTGTCTTAGCTGCTGTCTTAGCTGCTGTCTTAGCTGCTGCCTTAGCTGCTGTCTTAGCTGCTGCCTTAGCTGCTGCCTTGGCTGCTGCCTTGGCTGCTGCCTTAGCTGTTGCCTTAGCTGCTGCCTTAGCTGCTGTCTTAGCTGCTGCCTTAGCTGCTGCCTTAGCTGCTGTCTTAGCTGCTGCCTTAGCTGCTGCCTTAGCTGCTGCCTTAGCTGCTGTCTTAGCTGCTGCCTTAGCTGCTGCCTTAGCTGCTGCCTGAGCTGCTGCCTTAGCTGCTGCCTTAGCTGCTGCCTTAGCTGCTGTCTTGCTGCTGCCTTAGCTGCTGCCTTAGCTGCTGCCTTAGCTGCTGCCTTAGCTGCTGCCTTAGCTGCTGCCTGAGCTGCTGCCTTAGCTGCTGCCTTAGCTGCTGCCTTAGCTGCTGCCTTAGCTGCTGCCTTAGCTGCTGCCTTAGCTGCTGCCTTAGCTGCTGCCTGAGCTGCTGCCTTAGCTGCTGCCTTAGCTGCTGCCTTAGCTGCTGACATCAACAACTCACCAGGGGAGAGCTGAGCGGACAACACAAACTGTCTGGTACCATGTAATGTGACATGTTAACAAATACAGGACATGTCGGTTTACTTTTGGAGTTTTACGCCCTGGCAACATCGACAGGACATGTGATCTACGATAAGCATCAGGCATGTGGGGGTGGGGGGGGGGGGCGAAACAACCAGCAACAGCAGGAACTCTCTGTCTATAGCCCCGTTTACACGGGCGATTTAAAACGTTTCATATGAACCCACTTGCCTAGATCGACTCACATTTGCCGTGTAGACGCACCTCTGTGGCGTTTTAGGGCTGAATCGATTCATATGAAACGCTTCATCTATACCACCTCGGGAGGTGGTTTATTTGAAGCGATTCAGCTGGTTCCCGGCAGTGTTAGGGCCCGATTAGGTGGTCGCCGGCTACAGGCGCACCACAGGCTGCTGGTTCCCGGCACCAAAACACTCTTTAAACTCTGTCCGTGTAAACGCACCTCAAAAACGCTTCATATAAATCGCCTTGTCTAGAACGTTTCACAATTCCCCGTGTAAACACGGCTTATAGCCCTGTTTACACGGGCGATTTAAAACGTTTCATATGAACCCACTTGCCTAGATCGACTCACATTTGGCGTGTAGATGCGGTTCTGTGGCGTTTTAGGGCTGAATCGCTTCATATGAAACGCCTGCACTACACTGGTTGTGCCACACTACACTGGTTACCCTGTATCACACTACCCCTTGTCTCACACTACACTGTTTGTGTCACACTGCACTGGCTGTCTCACACTACACTGGCTGTGTCACACTGCACTGGTTCTGTCACACTACACTGCTTGTGTCACATTGCACTGGTTGTGTCATGCTACACTGGTTGTGTCACACTACACTGGTTGTGTCACACTACACTGGCTGTGTCAGACTACACTCGCTGCATCACGCTACACTGGTTGTGTCACACTACACTGTTGTGCCGTGCTACACGGGTTGTGTCACACTACACTTTGTGTCACTACACTGTATGTTGTCACACTATACTGGCTTTTCACACTACACTGGTGGCATCACACTACACTGTTTGTGTCTCACCTCCCTCACCGCCCCCACCCACTCACCCAGTCACCCAGGTCACTGACCCGCCACCACCCCCGCCACCCAGGTTACCCTCATCCATGCCCCCCCCCCCCCCTCAGGGACGCGGGCATACCTACATTTTTGGCCGCCCGCTCCCCCCTCATCCAGGTCACCCTGGTCACCCATGCCACCCATGCCACCCATGCCACCCATGCCACCCATGCCATCCATGCCATGGCACCCTGGACCTATCTCCAGCCACCCTGCCTACGCTCTCACTGCAGTCACCATCGGACTGCTGGCGGAGTCATGCCAGACCCGCCACCACCCAGGTCACCCTGGTCACCCATGTCACCCATGTCACCCATGTCACCCACGTCACCCACGCCAGCCACCCCTGCTACCACTGCAATGAGTTAGAGCGTCCGTCTCCCGTGCTGGTAGATCGTGGGGTCCTGGGTTCGAGTCCCGCTCGAGTCAAACCAATGACTTTAAAATTGATACCTGTTGCTTCCTAGCCAGGTGCTCGGCCTTATTAGGATAGGGCAAGGACTGGTGTGCTCAGTGTCAGGATAATGTGACTGAGTGGGATACCAGGTCCTGGTGCCGGCGGCCTGGTCTCCCAGTGGGACAGCACTATAAAGTCGCCATGAGTGCGCACTGTCACAAGTCGGTACCCGTCCCTGTGACCTTGGATTGCTAGGACGTAAAACAACAACAAACAAACAAACAAACAGCCACCGCCGAGGCGCCGCCCAGGCCTGCCATGCCGCCACCATCGACATCTCCGACATCATGCCCCAGGGGACCTGGACCTCTGAGGCGGTGCATGCCTACCTGCCCCACCTCGCCCCCTCGGCGGCCCCTCAAGCCCTCTCCTCCGTCTTGGTTGAGGGCTCCTCGGGTCCACCTCCCGGTCCCAACTACTAACATTATCCAACTGACATTTGACACTTTTTATATCATGACGATGCCTCATATATTATACTTTATATATCTCTTACTGCTGATTGATTACTCATTATCCAACTGACATTTGACACTTTATATATCATGACGATGCCTCATATATTATGCTTTACTTATCTCTTACTCATGATTGATTACTCCTCATTACATTGATGCCGCATATCTTCCTTGATACATCTAATTATTCATGCTTGATTACTGTACTATCCATGAATATTCCGGCACTTCTCAATAAAGGGCCCTTTTATCCACTCATGCCTCCTCGTCCTTCCTTACCGCGCATCGGTCGTAATGCTCGCATTGCGGTTGATGCGAGGCGAGGGAGGACCCCCTCCCCCTTCTCTCTCCCCTCCAGCCGTTGGTTATTACATAATCGCCCGCCCTTCTTCCCCTTATAGCCAGCCCCCACACCGCCTCAGGCCACTCGCCCTCCTGCCTCCAGACACTCCGCTCCTCCATACACTTTTTTCCCCACCCACCATCCCTATACACCAACTCTCCACCATAGGGTTGAGGGCTCCTCGGGTCCACCTCCCGGGCCCAACTACTAACATTATCCAACTGACATTTGACACTTTTTATATCATGACGATGCCTCATATATTATACTTTATAAATCTCTTACTCCTGATTGATTACTCATTATCCAACTGACATTTGACGACTTTATATATCATGACGATGCCTCATATATTATGCTTTACTTATCTCTTACTCATGATTGATTACTCCTCATTACATTGATGCCGCATATCTTCCTTGATACATCTAATTATTCATGCTTGATTACTGTACTATCCATGAATATTCCGGCACTTCTCAATAAAGTGCCCTTTTATCCACTCACGCCTCCTCATCCTTCCTTGCCGCGCATCAGCACATCAATTCCATGATATGACTGACATAATGCATATTGCATGTCTGTGTATAATGACAACATGCAGTGAACAGTGTGCTTTCGCACATGAATTTCACGATATGACTATGTGTATAATGACAATATGTAGTGTTCAGTGTGCTTTAGCACATAAATCTCATGATATGAATGACATAATTCATATCAAATGTCATTTGTCACATATGTATAATGACAACGTGCAGTGATCAGTATGTTTTGGCACATGAATTCCACGATATGACTTAAATGTCACATATTACATCTCACATATTGCATTTCACATGTCATATGTCACATATTACATGTCACATATTACACAACACATGACACACATCACATGTCGCTAATTGCAAGTCCCATGTCACACTATGCGTTCATGGAATTTTGGCTGAAGCATGGTGCTGTACATGTGTGTGAATTTCTGTTTGTTTGTTGTTGTTTTACATCATAGCAACATCTAAGGTCATATCAGGACGGGTACCGACTTGTGACAGTGCTCACTCATGGCAACTTTATAGTGCTGCCCCACTAGCACCATGACCCGATATCCCACTCAGTCACATTATCCTGACACTGAGCCAACCAGTTCTTGCCCTATCCTAATAATGCCGAGCGTCTGGCTAGGATGCAACAATATCAATTATTAAGTCATTGGTTTGACTCGACAAGGGTTTGAACCCACGATCCCATGGTCTACCAACACGGGAGACGGACGCTCTACCGCATTCGGCCATCCCGTCTGGTTGAGTGCGAATGGCTGCTGGACTGACGTGACTGACACCTGGGACGCGTTCAGGGTCTGTCTCGGAGTGCGTCTTGGCGACGTCTCGGAGACACCTCCCTTTTGAGACTGGACATGAAAAGCACCTAAAAAATGGCCGCCGCATTCAGTGGTTTCAGCCAATCACAGTGCAGCTTTTCCATTGCAAATGGCCACTGCCTATGGGGGTGGCCATCTTTGCGACAACAATCTGCTTTTGCAGTTCAGACTAGCGTGACGTCACGGCCATCTCCGAGGCGCCTCCGAGATGTCCCTGAACGGCCCTGTTGAATGTGTCCGGGGTGTGTGTTATTGATCCTACCTGCCACAGGTGAGGTACCTCGCACTGAGCAGCACCAGGAGTAATTTCCCAGTCCCCCCCCCCCCGTCCTCTTCCACCCCGTCCCCTCCCCTTCCAATCCATTCCCCTCTCCACACACTCCCCAAACACTCCGCTCCCCAAACACACCCCTCCCCAAACACTCCATCTCATATTGTACGGATCATTAATGCACACTTAAACTCACTTATATATTTGTTTTATTTATCCCACTTTCTGGGGCCCCCGGAGAATCAGCTCCTTTAAAGTTGCATAGTCCGATGGTTTTGAGTTTCTGAAATTTTCTGAGATAAATACATTAGGTTGATCATTATTGTGTACCTTACTTTAGCTTGAAGTAACATTTATTTTAAGTGGCTAACTTTTGAGATATTTGAAGTGGAACCATGCCAAATTAATTTTGGCAAGCATGCCAAAACTCTGACCCCATAGGCTTGTGCAGTAACAGGTTCTATTCAATTGCCTCGGCATCCCCTTCTGTGTGGTGACAAATGTTTAATACGTGCACCAGTATCTAAGTTGGATATATAGAATCACATTTAGATAATTGTTTTGGTTTTGAAAATTTGATATTTCATCGGACTATGCAGTGTCATCAAGTTGGGACAAGAACTACTTGCAGGGTACCATGCTGCCGACACCGTGTTTTGATAGTCTAACTCAGTGACATTTCTATGATACTAATTGGTAATGTGTCAATGCTTGTTAGTATTAGGTTAGGCTCTGCCGAGATCGAACTTCCACCCAGTACGGGAAGCAGAGGCTAGATCTATATCGGTAATGCATTTCATCTTTATCCTAAATTGTGTTTAACCCCATAGCGTTCTCTCGCTATTCACATTGCATTTCCCTGTGAACCAACTTGCACAGACACATACATATCATGTGAACAACTAGTATACTGTCAGCATACAGACACACACATGTATCTGCTATATATATATATAAGTGGGTGTGGTTGTGGGTGTGGGTGTGGCAGGCAGTGCCCGGCTCAGCTGTCACTATTATATCACCTCCACCTTCCATCGTTGCTGAAAGCATTCTCCACACAGAGGTTTGGTTGCTAGACGCGGTCCACAATGGCAGGCAAGTAACTAAACATCTGGTCGGAGAGCAAGTAACTACCGCTGGTTCCCCGACAAATCACTCAGAAAACTAACACCACAGTCTCAGTATCCGACGGATCAGCACATGCTTTTGAGTGACTATGTTTAGCAGGAAACCTCAATTAAATCTATCAAGACTCAAAACACTGGGATGAATCTATTAGGCTGTGGTTCTCATTGATATTTAGAAAACTTGATTGCTAACAAAGAATTAAATAAAACCAAGGATTAATGTTTCTTCATTCTTAATCTAGCATATCTAAAATAATTGCTTACGTAACATCGACAGTACATCCTCTCATATTCTTATTACAAAAGGCAGTTTAGGTCAGTAGATTTGTTTTAATGGGGTTTTTTCTTTTAAATTTGTTGTTTAAGTGGTTTTTGTTCCTTTGGGTCACATGTTTTCTGTAGGTCAGGTATCGAACAGGCTAGACTTCTATAACTAGCTGCATAACCGCTGTATATGATTAAGCAAACCAGGGAACACATGACAATAGCCTGCCCTGTCAACAAACATTGAAATGAACAGATAATACATGTTCCAAATCGCACATTGCTAATCGTTCAAAATTAAAATCCCATTTTAAATTTCAGAATGTATACAAACCTGATATACCGCGTCGTCATTTGTTTTCCAAGTTTGGACATACATTTCTTTTCTTCAAACGTTGGCTATGTCAACACAATTTATGCATCCCAGCACTCACGTGTGTTTCTAGATCATGCATGTTTTATTGATATTGATCAAAGACATTCTGATAGGCTTGGCAACTGTACTATTGGCATATAAATACATTGTTCCTGATTTTCACATTAGTTGATTAAGCTTGATACACTTCAACTGTGGACACTTGGTCTTCCTCATTCCACAGCTTCTTGCCCTATCCTCGTACCACCAAACACCAGGCTAGGTCGGGGCAAGTATAACTTTTTAAAAGACTTGGCCGGGGTTCAAACCAACGGCCCGCCATATGGGAAGTGGATGTTCAACTCATTCGGTCATCTGGTGAGAGAGCAGCTCCGGCAATGTGTCAACACACTGAGACTCTCCGTGAGTTGCTTTGATAGGCAGGCTACTTACTAGTCGCGCTGGAATTGGCTGCGTGGTTAGTATTGGGAGTCGTCGCAGGCCAGATTGACTTCCCTCCAGGGCATTAGTACCGCGCTAAACACCAGGAGGCGCCACCGTTAGAACCGCGCTCAGCACCAGGGGGCGCCACCCCGTCCGCACGCTCCACACACCTCACCCAAAACACCTCCAGAGTGTGCCAGTCAGTATTTCGAAGATGGAGAATACTGTCTAGTCCTTGTTTGCTAGGGTTTTACATCCTACCAAAGCTTAACACATCATAATGGGCATTCCTTCCTAACTTGTGACACTGCACACTCATGATGACTTCATAGTGATGTTCGTCTAGGGAGAGCGGGGCCCCAGCACTACAACTCGATAACCCAGAGCCCCATTATCCTGGTACCGAGAAAATCAGTCCTTGCTCAATCCTATTAGTATCATGCGCCAGGCTAAGAATCCCAGAGCCCCATTATCTTGAAACAGAAAATCAGTCCCTGCTCTATCTTATTAATGTCGTACGCCTATTAATGCTATTCCTGAATCCCTTTGTCCTGATACAGAGGAAATCAGTCCTCACTCTATGCTATTAATGACATACACCAGGCTGTGTAATGATAAGTATAAATTGTGTAAGTCATTATAGCGATATAGCGATATATAGCGAATGGTAGACAGGAAGTGTGAACACTTATTTGTCTCTCATTTTTGCTTGAGTGCAAGTAAATAAGCAACACAAGGAGTAATTAGTAGCATGTGGTGAATAAGGGGTCAAATTTCCTGGATCATCAGCCCATGCTTTTTCTAATCTATTCTTGAATGAATTAATTGACTCCGCATCAATAACATTTTGTTGGAGACTGTTCCATATATTTATGATCCTGTTTGAGAAACTATGTTGCCTTAACTTTGAAATGGCTCTGGATTTTACTAGTTTGAGAGTATGGCCCCGACTGCCTTCTCTTTTATTCAAGGTGAAAAATTTGTTCATATCTATTTGATCAAAACCCTTCATAATTTTAAATACTTCAATTATGTCACTTCTTTTCCTTCTATTGGAAAGGGTAGGAAGTTTCAATTCCCTAAGCCTTTGTTCATAGGGTAGGTCCTTTATAACTGCAACTAATTTCGTTGCACGTCTCTGAACCTTTTCGATCTCATTAGCTTGACTTGGTTGAGGTTTGAATCCACAACCTCCAGCATAGAAAGTCAGCCAGCACGATTACTAATTCGGCCACCCCGTCTGGCCGCACTGAAAAGAACACACCAGTTTTATGGGAAGGCTCTAATTTCACAGCTGTGCTTTTCACATTTAAAATTTTCAGTATTTTATCATTTCAGGCAATTTCGGTAACGCCCA
Organism: Branchipolynoe longqiensis; assembly: GCA_030323885.1. Taxonomy (NCBI): domain Eukaryota; kingdom Metazoa; phylum Annelida; class Polychaeta; order Phyllodocida; family Polynoidae; genus Branchipolynoe; species Branchipolynoe longqiensis. The sequence continues at coordinate 184,635,094 of CM059186.1, forward strand.
TAAATAAGCATGTAGCAAGTTCATGGCCTGCACTAACGTTGGATGAAGCAGAGTATCTCTCATTCACATCACAGAAGAAAAACGAGGCTGGAACATGCTCCGCTATCCAAAAGTTTGTTTGTTTCACGCCATGGCAACATCTAAGGTCATATCAGGACGGGAACCACCTTGTGACAGTGTGCACCCATGGTGAGGTTGTATCCCAGTACAACTGGCATGGTACCCCAGAAGGGCAGTACTATACATTAAGCCACAATGAACGTTGACTGCTACAAGTCGGTGGCAGTATTGATATGTCTTTAGATAGATTGCTAGAAATTAAAACCCCACCACAATCAACCAAATGAATTAGGTTGGGGGATGCCCCGCACAACTAGGTTAGGGGATGCCCCAAACAATTAGGTTGGGGATTCCCCAGACAATTAGGGTGGGGGATGCCCCAAACAATAAGCCTGGGGTATGCCCCAAACACTTGCTGTGTTCTTTTCTATTTCCCCTCCCCATACAGAGTTGTTCCCATACATTTCCCACTGTCACGAGCAGAACTCCCACCTCCAGAACCCGCTCATACTATGAATTACCGGGTGGACTGACTGCGAAAAATAAGCCGGTGTTGCGGTTTCCGAGGCACACCAGTTTGCCAGGGACACATCCATTCAAATGCATTGTCAACGGCCGTGAGCAAATCTTCATACAGAAAAGGTAAAATATCCCTCAAATTACACCACCTAGAAACAAATCGCTTGGTACACATATAGAAAACATATTTACCATAAAGATTATATTAAATTTATAAGGTTAGGGTTCTTGATTTCTATAAATTTTGAATAAAACTAATGTTTTGCACTGGGTGTACCATCAAACTCAAGGCATTGTCAATGGTCGTGAGCAATCTTCATACAGAAAATACAGAAAAAGTGAAATGTCTCTAAAACGACACCACCTAGAAACAAATCGCTTGGTACACATATAGAAAACATGTTTACCAAAAAGATTATATTAAATTTATAAGGTTAGTGACGATGCTGTTCGATTTTGATGCATGCGCAGAAGCGATGTGTCCCTGGCAAACTGGTGTGCCTCGGAAACCGCAACACCGGCATCGTGAATGGACGACACCAACGCTGTACGATACTCCCCACGGCCAGAGGGCGCTGCATCCGCCCGATATATGGGTGACACCTCCTTCAGATCTTCTCCCAAGGCCCCTATCACTCATCTACCACTCATCTACCCCCTCCTCCCTGCACCCCCCCCCGACCCCCACACCCGACACGCCAATACCTAGCTTAGCTCTCCTGGTGTTGTGCCGCAGGGTGAATAGCAACAATGCTACCGGATGTGGGTGGTTGGTTGTTGGGGTTTTGCACCCTGGCAACATCTAAGGTCATATCAGGAGCTATCGGATGTGAAAGATAGCCAGCGGAAATGGGAGCAGGAATTGTGGGAATCCACATGACTGGTTGGTTGTTGGAGCTTTACGTCCTGGCAACATCTAAGGTCATATCGGGACGGGTACCGACTTGGGAAAGTGTGCACTTATGGCCACTTTATAGTGCTGCCCTACTGGGAGACTGGGCTGCCGGTACCGTAATGCCGAGTGCTGGCTAGGTAGCGACAAGTATCAAATTAATAAGTCCTTGGATTGACTCTGCTGTGAATCGAACACCCAGCCTTCCGCATGGGAAGCTGCGCTCTACCGATTCGACCACGACGTCCGGTTCTCACGACGAGGACATAACCACAGGTTGTGCACTATTCAATGTGTCGGTCACCTCTAATCTTCCAAGCAGACTCTGGCTGAACCAGTCTGCAGGTGTCACTCCTCACAATGGCCGACCAGACGGGATGGCCGAATGAGTTGAGCGTCCGTCTCCCGTTTTGGTAGATCGTGGAATTCGAACCCATGGGTTGACTGGTTCAAACCCTTGTCGAGTCAACCAATGACTTAAAATGTTATACTTATCACTTCCTAGCCAGGTGCTCGGCATTGTTAGGATAGGGAAAGGACTGGTTGGGTCAGTGTCAGGATAATGTGACTGAGTAGGATATCAGGTCATGGTGCTGGTGGCCTGGTCTCCCAGTGGGGCTATCACCATAAGTACACACTGTCAGAAGTCGGTACCCGATCTGATATGACCTTAGATGCTGCCAGGACATAAAACTCCAACAACCAACCAACCACAGTGGTTGCGCACAAAACCTATGGGCATATTAAATCTTGCTCGCGCCTCGCCAGTCGACAAGGTTCCTTTTACGATTGCGGTGTTTGGGAAATACATCGATCCGTCTGCGCACAAAATGCCATTCAGTTCAAGTCACACTAGGATTCTGCTCCACTACTGGTTTCAGTTTGCTTGTTGGGGTTTTACGTCCGAGCAACGTCTAAGGTCATACTCAGACATGAAGAGACAACAAGGTTCAAGTACTGGTCTTCAGGTGTTGTCCTGCACTACAACACCCTGGTCCATGGTACAGGTTGTGGTACGGCACTGAGACTCTGTGGGGTGGTGGGTGTGGGTGTGGGTGTGGTGGGGGGGGTGCAGTAACCATCTGGGCCTGTATGCAGGAGTCGGTGGTAGCGGGTTTTGGTGTTACAGCCTATTACCGGGTAGCTATCGCCGACGTCGGGAACTGTGTCAAGTGCTATGCAGGAGCGTGTAACACTTTGATTATAGCTACAGGTGAAGTTATTTATAGATTTGGGAAATCCCTCTGCGTCTGTACCCATATATTAGGCTTAAATCTATTCAATGCGACCATATTTAACAGAATTACATACGCAATAAGTGAAATTTTATCAATTTAACCCTAAATTCGAAGCGTTATTAAGGCTACCGCCGCATTGGCGGCGATATTAATAGTTATATTTTCGAATCGACGAACGTACAGTAAGCAAACCGCCGCCGCCGCCTGTATGGAGAGCAACGTCGATGCGGCGGCTGCGGCGATTTGTTTACTTTACGTTCGTTGATTCGAAAATATAACTATTAATATCGCCGCCAATGCGGCGGTAGCCTTAATAACGCTTCGAATTTAGGGTTAAATTAATCAAATTTCACTTATTGCATATGTAATTCTGTTAAATATGACACCATTGAATAGATTTGGGCCTAATAAACTCGCTATACCTCCTATCTATCAGAGGTAAGGTACCACCGGTTAAGCTTTTGGTGTTAGGCCTATCCCCGACTCGCGCATCCAACTTTTCGCCGCAACCCGGGAAATTCCCGGCTACCACCGTTTCGGCTCGCTACCACCGAATACCACCGACTCCTGCATATAGGCCCTGATTGGCTGACTGGGGAGTTAATACAGGGCCTAGACTTGCAGACTGTGCTAGATGTAGTGCGGGAAGGCGTGCCATCCTTGGTGCACACTGCGGCAGTAAAGTAGGATTTATATGGCTAATGAATATCTGCTTGTAGCTGAGAGGGTATTTCATCAAGTAGGTCACGCAGAGAGGGTAGGGCGCATTAAGCGCGATATTGTACGCTCTGGGGAGAAGGTGAAGGGCCGAGGTAATGAACAAGTAGTTATCTCCATAGTATTAAATATATAATTATCTGGTCATTATTTATTGACTTGTTTGTTTACAATTGCACTGCTACTCGGATGCTGGATTGGGAGGTTGAGCGGCCTGGACAGAGACAGGTCTGCCTTAAGGACCTGGTCAAGACATTTGTCATGTGTAAGGACAAGACCTTTGTTTGCTGCACCCGAAGCTGTGGCGTATATGTCATATGAGTGTAACCAAGACAATCAATGCCAGATTGCCTTCTAGACTCAGCGGACTAGGTGGTTTTAGCCCTGTGAGCGCCATCTCTATAGGTTCGTCTAGATCTGACACCATGTAAGGACAAGACGCGTGAACACCGCGAGGACTAAGACACAACTGGCTTTTTTCTTGGTTCACCTTACCCACGTGTCCACGTGACGTCACTGGGGTTCGATGCTCTTGTGGCATGACTCGCCGCCTGCGATACCATACTCGGCTAGTCACGATAACAAACTCACATATATTACATCATGGGGTCATGTCGCTGCTACACATGGGAACATGGTGCTTAGAGCGGGGTATTAGAGTGCCCCCATTCCTGGGTGAGTGTTCAACCGAATGTGAAGGATCCAAGGATTTAATCGATCTAGGGACACCTAAAGATGTATGTGGCATTTCATCTGGGGTTGGTGAGCGCAACTCTATGCAAGCATCTCCTTAGAATCTTTAGTCTGATACTTATGATTACAAATATTCAGGTAGTGCGCTTTGCATACAGAGAAAAGCTTGTTTTATTTAACAACGCCTCTAGAGCACATTGATTTTCATCATCGGCCATTGGATGTCAAACATATGGTCATTCTGACATATTTCTTTGGAGGAAACCCACTGCCCGCACATAGGCTACTCTTTCCAATAAGCAGCAAGGGATCTTTTATATGTGCTTTCCCACAGACAGATCAGCACATACTACAGCCTTTGATGAACCAGTTGTGGACCACTGGTTGGAACGGAAAATAGCCCAAACTGCAAATGGGTCCACAGAGCAGGATCGATAGGATGACCCGCACCTTCACAGGTGGACACTCCTGCCTGAGCTATATTCCACACTTCTTTACATTCACAGTGCAGGTTCAATGCCATACAACACTTAGCAGGCACAACATCCTGGTTTGGGAACCAATGTCATGGGGCGCAGGGGGGGGGGGGAAGTGTTGCAATAAATAGGAACACTGTGCATAAAACGGGATGTGTGCCCACATTTCTTGTCTCAGAATGGGACAGCACTATAAAGTCACCATTAGTGCACACTGTCACAAGTTGGTACCCATCCTGATATGACCTTAGATGTTGCCAGGATGCAAAATCCCAACAAACACTACGCCTTGCATGCGGCACAGACTGATCCTCCAGGCTAAGATTAGATCCATGAACCTCCCCTTCCCTCATCCAACTCCCTCCACCCACGACCAGACAGGATGGCCGAATGAGTTAGATCGTCCGTCTCCCGTGTTGGTAGATCGTGGGTTCGAACCCTGGTCGAGTCAAACCAATGACTTAAACATTGATGCTACTCGCTTCCTAGCCAGGCGCTCGGCATTATTAGGATAGGACAAGTACTGGTTGGCTCAGTGTCAGGATAAGGTGACGGAATGGGGTATCAGGTCATGGTGCTGGCAGCCTGGTCTTCCAGTGGGGCAGCACTATAAAGTCGCCATGTTGGAGCTTTACGTCCTGGCAACATCTAAGGTCATATCAGGATGTGTACCGACTTGTAACAGTGCACACTCATGATGACTTTATAGTGCTGCCCCACTGAGAAACCAGGCCACCAGCACCATGATCTGATATCCCACTCAGTCACATTATCCCGACACTGAGCCAACGAGTCCTTGCCCTATTCTAATAATGCAGAACACCTGTCTAGGAAGCAACAAGTATCAATTTTAACTCATTCGTTTGACCCGACCAGGGTTTGAACACGGGGGTTCGAATCCCCCCGATCTACCAACACGGGATGGTGAAGTCGAAGGCAGAGTGATCTTAACTGGATCAAAGGGAAAGGCGATTTGTGGTTTCTTTTCTTCTTTTTTTTGTACAAAAAAAAAACAGCCAAAAACCCCACCAATGCCAAAAGCTGACGGCTATTTGAAATTATGTCACCAACCCACTTGGATTTTATGTGTATCTTATACATCCGTAACAGCTGTTTTTTCTCGAAAATAATATCATGGTACACATATCGATGATGTTCCCATTCATCAACAGATATCCAATGGGATGTATCGAACACACATAAAGGCCACACAGAACCTTCAGCAGCCCTTCCCCGACCACCGACCCCCGAGCCCCGACCCACCACACACCTCAGGAAGCAGTGACATCTAGATACCACGTGTCACTCTACACGTGTCGCCCCCTACCGGCAGAACCGCGACACTAATGTCCTTAGTGACGGCTATTCATCCTACAGCCGCAGTAGCTGCCTTTTTGTGCCAGCATTGCTCGCTAGGGGGCGTCGCTAGGAGTCAGCACTAAGGGGTATGTGCAGCACAGGGCGAGTGGGTGTGTGGGTGAATGTGTGGGTGGGTGGGAACACCAATGTAACATTTTCCGATATTTGAGATATGGGCTATGGAGAACTATTCTATAATAAATTGCAAATGGTCTATATAATGGTAGATGGTATGTAAAACCAAAGGCATATAACTTATAAGGTATATGTGGTGTTGGTGATCCATTACTAATACTAATTAAAGATAGAAATTGTATATTAATATAGATAGTGAGAGAGGGTCACTTCTTGACATGAGAGAGGGTCACTTCTTGACATGTGAGAGAGTCTTTGGAACTCTCCTCACATACCCCCTCCCCCCAAGTGTTATTTATGGATCACTGCACACCAGACACAACATGGCACTGTAGGCAGACCTAACCATGCCTTGGTTACAAGGATATTGAATGTTCAGTGGCTAAAATAAAAATGCCTGTTGGTGATTGAATGATTTGGTCATGTGTACACCACCATCTTCATTCCTGAGACTATATATATGTAATAAAGAAGGGAGTCTAACTCTCCTACCTTTCACTCTATATCTGCTTTCCTTCCTTGCCTGTAGTCATTTCCTATTAGCCTATCTACACCACTCAAACTGCCAGCCGTCGTCTTTACACCAATGTTATAACACTATGTGGGTAGAGTTTAAATAAATACCACAACTTTCACAATCGCACCCAATACTACCCACTTGAGACCCTCTGGCCCTATCTACTATGGGTGGATTTGGTTCTCCATAAGTAGCTTAGATACCGGTGAACCATTTAAGCATTCGCTGCTGCATAGGCAATTTAATACACGTAATCATTGACTCATATGGTGCCAGAATTTATACAGGCTTGCCAACATTAATCTTGCATGTCTTCACTTCAAATATTTCCAGAATTAGCAATTTAAAAGAAAATTTACTTCAAATTAATGTAAAACGAACAGAAACTCAAAACCATGCAACCTGAATATCCTTTACTATGCAAAATCATGTTTAAAAAAAAACATATATCAAAAAGATAGATACACATGTGTGTATATGCATAAGTCTTTCTTCTTAAATATTTGTGAATTAAGCTGGACAATTTCAATTGGCCTGTTATCTCAGTGAGCTGTCGTCAATCTTTCTCCCAGGCCGAATGTTGGCTCCACCTCAATTGCAAACAGCATTGTTTGTGATGCTCAGCAACACGGGTAATTTGGCATTCGGACACAGTCATAGCCTCATAGCATTAAGATAAAGCCTTATGCTGCCACCTATTGAGTAACAGCGACATTACCATATGACTTGTGCGTCAGCACCGCCTATATTCACATTTTAATATGAAATTTGATTAATGCTGACTAATAACTTTGCTGACCTGCCATCTGCAATCGTTTACTCGAACTATTGGCCTTCAGCACCTATATAAGGACTGATTCTACAGCGGTGAGCTCACTTCGACCCGGCCACCGGAGGACACTGACTGGCTTTTTGAACTGCCATCCCACCCACCCCTACATGACATGTTCCTGGGGTATGGGGTTAAAAGCTTCTTGACCTCACTGTGCTTAACTCGTTTGAAACTAAACATTTTGCTTACTAGAAATTTGTTATTGAAAAATAAATCCAACCTTAAACTTATATGCTGTGTCGGTGTCAAATTATGCAGGCATCAAGACCCACCGACGCCGATCTCAACAGACAGTTTACTGTTTTGGAGGAGTTAGCGGATGAGGATGATCATGAGGATGAGGAGGAGGAGAGGGGTATGGTGGAAGAGGATGATCAGTAAAGGAAGGGATGATGTGGAGGAGGTGGAGGAGGGGAGTAGAGGGATGGAGAGGAGGGGAGGGAGAGAGAGGAGGGAGGGAGGAGGAGGGAGTTGGGTGAGGAGGGAGGAGGGGGAAGAGGGAGGAGCGGAAGGAGGGGAAGGTGGCGGGGGAGAAGGAGAAGGGTGGAGGTGGCGGGGGAGAAGGGAGAAGGGGAGGGTGGGCGGGGAGGAAGCGGAAGGAGGGGAGGGTGGCGGGGGAGAAGGGGAGAGGGAGGAGCGGAAAGAGCGGAAGGAGCAGAAGGAGCGGAAGGAGGGAGAGGAGGGAGGGGAGGAGGTGAGGGTGAGGAGGAGAGGTGGAGGAAGTGAGGAGGGTAGGGGAGGGTGAGGGAGGGGAGGAGGGAGTTGGGGAGGGAGGTTGAGGAGGGGAGGTTGAGGAGGGAGGTGAGGGAGGGGAGGGTGAGGAGGAGGTGAGGAGGGAGGGTGAGGAGGGAGGGTGAGGAGGGGAGGGTGAGGAGGGGAGGGTGAGGAGGGGAGGGTGAGGAGAGTAGGGTGAGGAGGGGTGGGTGAGGAGGGGAGGGTGAGGAGGGGAGGGTGAGGAGGGGAGGTGAGGAGGGGAGGGGAGGGTGAGAAGGGGAGGGGAGGAGGGGAGGGTGAGGAGGGGGTAAGGATATTCACTTGGTTGGTGGATTTGAGAGACATTGACAATGAATGACTTAGTGTTGCAGTGATGCAGTCAGAAGGACAAGTGAAGGTGTTTGCAGCCAAGTCAAATTCTCCCACAGGTTGTCATATTGCTAGCATGACCAGCCCCGGAGAATGGGCTTGGATACTGCATGCAACATTAAATCATTTCTCCATTATCTATTCATCTGAATAGTTCTCTTCTCAGTGCCCGGATAATAACCTTATGCACTGCAAATTTGTATATATTAGTGCTACATGAGCTATAGATCACTTTAATTGAGAATATTATAATATTGGTGGCCAAACCGGTATAGAGTAGGATTCACATGCGGAAGGTCGGGAGTTAGAATCCCAGATGAGTCAAACCTATGATTTACAAAATGTATACTTGTCGCTACCTAGCCTGGCGCTCAGCATTAATAGGATAGGACAAAGACTGGTTAGCTCAGTGTCAAGATAAAGTGATTGTATGGTGCTGGCAGCCTTATGATCTCAGTAGGGCAGCACTATTAAACCACTATGAGTGCTCACTATCACAAGTCGGTACCCATCCTGATATGACCTTAGGTGTTGCTAGGATGTAAAACAAAACAAATAAACAAACTTAAGACTAATCTAACTGTGACCCTCTTACCTCACTAGGGTGTATCGCTAATGACGTCACGTGCTGGCATGAATATGAATATCACATAGACGCCAACTTGAATAAACAGACTCAAAATATGTATTTAGCACTATGGCATAATCGCTACAAGCTGGTCTAGAATGATCGAATCGTCCTCAACACCTGTAAATGATTCACACATCGAAAGTCCCATATTCATAGAGGGCCCCCTCGTCCCCCTCCTCCCCCTCGTCCCCCTCCACCCCCTTGTTCCCCTCCTCCCCCTTGTCCCCCTCCTCCACATCATCCCCTCCTTTACTGATCATCCTCTTCCACCATATCCCTCTCCTCCTCATCCTCATGATCATACATATACAAAATACTAAGCAGTAAGTAAGGCGGATTCAGAAAAGAACACTTAACAATTAAAACAATTGCTAACTTTATAAAAGATATCTCTAACAGTATCAATAAAAAAAGCTAGTGGAAGCAGCGTTCAGAGACTTCAGTAAAGCCCTTGACACAGATTGGACCATACTAGACTAATTAGCAAACTATCTCAAATGGGAATAATGGGAGTAGTTGGAAAATGGTTAGCAAGCTACCTAAAAAATCTAAATCAATGCACCGCAGTAAATGGAGCCATATCAAACGAGGAAAGAATAAGCTGTGGGGTGCCACAAGAAATAGAAACAAAACTAAATCAAACACTAATGAAACTAACAGAGTGGTGCCATCTAAATAAGATAACTATAAATAGCAATAAATTGAAGATGGTACTATTTGGTACCAGATTAACCAGTAACAATAAAATAAAGTGTCTCCTGGAAAACAGCGAGCTAGAGCAGGTGGACAGCTACCAATATCTGGGAGTGGACCTTGGCAGGCACCTAAATTATTACCTTTGCATAACAAACACTACCAAAAATGCAAACTACAAAATATGGCTAATGGAAAAACTGAGATACTATATGACTGAGAACATACCAATTAAAATATATAATGGCATGATCCTCCGCTACTTTGACTACGGTGATGTAGTATGCATGGGAGGAAATACCAAACTACTAAACTAGCTACAGGTACTGCAAAATAAAGCCCTTAAAATATGTCTCCAAGTACACAAAAGATATCCTACTATAGAACTACACAAAAAATGCAACGCAACATTATTAACAAGTAGAATGGAAACACACCTCAAAATACTAGCACACCACTACACCACAAAATCAGGTTACACAGTAATCTTGTGCAGGGACACTAGGCACATGGCGGCCCCAATACTACTGATGGAAATGAGTAACACAAAAATCTATGAGAGAAGTGTACTGGCCATGGCAGCACATGCCTGGAATAAACAAAACACAAAACAATGGGCAATCCGTAACCTTGACCACTACAATTTAAAAAAAACACAAAAAAACTACTTACTGACAGCAAAATCACACCTGCCCCTGAGTGCAGTAGCTGCTTGCTGTGTACTGGCACAAAAAGCAAAAGACAGGCCAGAGAAAATGGTAGGTATTAAAAATAGGACAATTAGCCCTCCTAAGTACAAAGGAAATTAGGAAAGCTATCACCACATGGCACAGTCCACCTGGGTATGTGTAATGGCACAAACCAACACAGAAATGGACAGGCCATGGTCATGCATCTGATCCACCCTGAAATACTAAATGGCTAAGCAAACAACACCTGGTCACGGTCCTAAAGGGTCCGAGTGTGTTCTGGCACACTGGTGCACTATCTAAGGACAGATCTTCAGTGGAAGGATACTGTAAAAAATCAAAATGAGACAGGATCCTCTCCCACAAGCCTGCATGACACCCAAGTAGATGGACATAGTAGGCTAAGGTATCATACTCAGACTAGACAAAACTCTGGAAAAAAACTGACATAGGCTACTCACACCCAAAATGGCAAAGTAGAAACAGGTAAATACTCCTGGGTGAGGGACCAGACCAAGGCAGCACCACAGCTGTCCAGCATTGAAAACAAGCACCCTAATGGGAGCTTATACATTAAGGGCAGACTAAATACCTTGTCAATAAAAAAATGTTTTAAAAAGAAAAAAATATATATATATATGCTCTCCCCATCCGGAAATTATAGAGTCCCAGAGGGACACGGCTTGAGCAGCGTGGGGAGGAAACCGAAAATGACATAGTGCAAGACCCTCGTTATGCATGAGGCTCCGGATATTTTATCTATCCCTAGTAGCTTCATCACCAACACATTCCCCGCGTCCTCAGTGACGGGCATCATGGGACCAGTGTAGTAGTCTGCACTGACCTATCAGGAAAGGAGCCATATAGACAACCAGAATACCCACCCCACCCCTCAATGACACTAGTCTTCAAAGGTCAACTCTGCATCCAGATCAATGTTGTTACCCTTATACAGCAGGTCTCATGTCATCTGAGCGGCAGTCAAGTCAGACTTCTTCCGCCCCATACAAAAACAACAAACTCAAAAAGGAAAAATAAAAGGAAAAAAAAAACCACACACAAAAACCAAACAAACTCAAAACAACAAAACAACAAAACAACAAAACAAGTTTGTATATTGAGAAATTGTCGGCACATGGCTGGGGCTTCGCTGACCACAGGGGGTACATTTTGCTGAACACAGGTGCCACACTTCGCTGACCAGAGGGGCCACACTTCGATGACCACAGGGGGCAGGGTGATGGGCAGGGGAGGGAGAGGGGCTTTGGGAGATGGAGGGGAGGGAGGGAGAGGGAGGGTAGATGGTGGGAGTGACGGGGGAGGTGGAGGGGTGGGGGAAAGGGACGGGGGGGGTGGGGGGAGGGGAGAGGGGATGGGACAGAGAGAGGGGTCGGACGGACGGAGAGGGGGAAGGGAGAGGGGAGGGAAGAGGGGCAGGGAGGGGGAGGGGGAAGGGGGAAGGGGAGACAGGTAGGGGGGGAGAGGGGAAGAGTGGGGAGAGGGAAGAGTGGGGGGAGAAGGTGGGAGTGGCGGGGGACAGGGGAGGAGGGGCGGAGGAGAGGGAGGGGGAGGGGGGAAGGGGAGACGGGTAGGGTGGGGCAGCGGGGGAGAGTGGGGGAGAGGGGAGGCGTGGGGGGCAGTGGAGGAGGGGACGGGAGGGGGAGGGGGAGAGGGCGAGGATGTGGGGAGAGGGGGAGGATGTGGGGAGAGGGGTGGGGGTGGGGGAGAGGGTGGCGGAGGGGAGGGAGAGGTGGGGGAGAGGGGGGGAGGGGAGGGAGAGGGGGAGGGATGGGGAGGGGAAGGGGGCTGGAGTGGGAGGATAGGGGAGGCGGAGGGGAGGGGGGAGGGATAACTTGAAGGCATGGGTGAGGAACGAGAAGTTGGGCATGGTCCCTGGAAGCCATACTAATAAATGACGGATGCTTCATCCTCGTATCTCCCCCTCTTCCCTCTTCTCCCCTCCTCTTCTCTCTGCTACACCCTGGTGCATTATCTGTCCTACAATTGCTTGCCCTGCCTGAGGTCTGTGCTTCCTGTTCCACACGTCCTTCTTCATTAAAGCTGCATAGTCCGATGAAGTATAACATGTTCAAAATCAAAGCAATTATCCAGATTTGATTCTACGTATCTACCTTAGATAATGATGCACTTATTAGGCATTAATTGTTGCCACATAGAAGGGAATATTGAGGCAATTGAATAGAACCTGTTACTGTAGAAGCCTATGGTGTCAGAGATTTGGCGTGCTTGCCAACATTAATTTGACATGTTTGCACTTTAAATATCTCAGGCCAAGTCGGAGACTCCACCATGAGGCCCCACCACATGTGGTGAGGATGCTCTGTTCAGTTTTGCCATGTGGCAGTAATGAGTTTGAATCTGCTGGCATTTGCTGGGTGTATCCCGGAATCTGTGGTTCATCTTTTATCGTTGTTAACACCTTGTCAAACTGCTTTTTGAATGATTGTAGGAATATTTATTACTTCTTTTTTTGTGTGTGTGGTAAATATGTTTATTTTGCTGAGTAAGTCTCTTGCCATTGCCGCAGCACTGGTCTTCCAGGCATTTTTCAATTCACAAAGGTATAATAAGGTATACAATAACTTCTAATTTCTAGAAGTCATATCATGTTCATCATTGCAGGTAAATTCCAAATTTGCTACACAAGTATAGCTGATTTTTGTCATAGTGCATCTGTCAATTGAACTGTATTGCGGTGTTTGTGTGTCGGCGTCCAATATCAGCGTCCGGCTCACGTGCTCAGTGCTTGCCGCTAATCAGCTTACAGTGTCACTTTACCAGCTCACCGCTCACGGCTCTCCGATAACTTCAAGCAACAATCTGCCCGGACTAAATAAATTCGGCCTAGACGATGTCAATCTGGTTCATTTAAACCACCGAGCGCCATCTTTGATGCACACGGGAGCAAACCAGGGAAATCACTGTCCACTTGTATGTCATGGACTTGTTGTGTTTGGGAGTGATAATTGCAAATTGGATCTGGCTGCCTGGGTCCCCCACCTCGCCTCTACCCGCCAGCACCAAACTGCCCACTCCTTTCACCTCTCCCACCGACAACCCTCATCAAATCTAGACCTCTCCTCTCTAATACTGCCTCTCGCACACCTCTACACTCTCACACCCCACTCTCACACCTCCCCACTCTCCCACACCTCCCCACTCTCCCACACCTCCACTCTCCCACACCTCCACTCTCCCACACATCCACTCTCCCACACCTCCACTCTCCCACACATCCACTCTCCCACACCTCCACTCTCCCACACATCCACTCTCCCACACCTCCACTCTCCCACACCTCCACTCTCCCACACCTCCACCCTCCCACACCTCGCCTCTCCAACACTTTCACTCTCCCACACCTCCCCACTCTCCCACACCTCCACTCTGCCAACCTCCACTCTCCCACAACTCCACTCTCCCATACCACCACTCCCCCACACCTCCTCCCTCCCACACCTCCACTCTCCAACACCTCCACTCTACCACACCGCTACTCTCCGACACCTCCACTCTCCGACACCTCCACTCTCCGACACCTCCACTCTCCCACACCTCCATTCTCCCACACCTTCACCCTCCCACACCTCCACTATCCAACACCTCCACTCTCCCACACCTCCACTCTCCCACACTGCCACTCTCCCACACCTCCACCCGCCCACACCGCCACTCTCCCACACCTCCACTCTCCCACACCTCCACTCTCCCACACCGCCACTCTCCCGCACCTCCACTCTCCCACAGCACCACTCTCCAATACCTGTACTCTCCCACACCTCGCTTCTCCCACACCTCCCCATTCTCCCACACATGCACTCTCCCACACCTGCACTCTCCCACACCTGCACTCTCCCACACCTCCATTTTCCCACACCTCCACTCTCCCACACATCCACTCTCCACCATGTCCACTCTCCCACACCTCCACTCTCCCAAAGCTCGACTCTTCCACACCTCCACTCACACACCTCCACTCTCCTACACCTCCACTCTCCCACACCTCTACTCTCCCACACCTCCACTCTCCCACACCTCCACTCTCCCACACCTCCACTCTCACACACACACCCTTCCACTCTCACCACTTTACAGCCATTCTCATAATCTCTCCCCGCTCCGTCGCTGCCCCCCTAGCCCGCCTACCCCCCTAGCCCCCCCCCTCGCCCCCCTAGCCCCCCCCCCCCCTCCCCCAACCACCACCACCCTCTCCAACCCAAGCCACCCAACCTGATCTCCAGTGCCCATTTCCCCGGCTAGACTCGTGCCTTTCATTGTTTGCAGCGAGCCACTCCTGCGAACCGACCTTAGGACACGTGCACTCCGGTGAGCTGCTCTGTCAGCCACAGTGCGCGCGCATTCAAACTGCAGGAAATGGCGGCGCCCAACCAGCCCCCACGCGCCCGCTGTATTTCCGCCACGCCCACTGCCCCTCAGGCCGCTAGCTGCTGCCCAATGGGGTGTGACGGCATTGTCATCCCAGACTGCACTTACATAGCTGCTCACTTCAAGGAGCCTGGTTTGCAGCGAGCTGCTCACACAAAGTTATTTACTTTATGGTGATCCGGGACTGACAGTGTTCGACTTTGCAATTTGCTCACAAGATATTATAAGTGTAGTGGTCTGCACTGACCTCTCAGGCAAGGAGCCGCATAGACAGGTAGGCGTGGGTAGTGTGTTGAGATCAGGGAGCCTAGGTGGTGTAATGGTTAGCACACTGGCCCGGAATGCAAAGAGATGTGGGTTCGAGTCCCGCTCTAGGCACAATATTTCCCATTTTCATCACCTCCATGACACTGGTGCTGTGACCAGGATTCTGTACAAGCTACACGCTGTATGGTTGTTGAACCTACCCTGTGTATGTATGTGTAAGTGCATTGCCTGTATGTATGTAATTGTAAGCATTACAAGACTTACAATTCGAGGGGGACGAGTGTAGTGGTCTGCACTACCCTCTCAGGCAAGGAGCCACATAGACAGGTAGGCGTGGGTAGTGTGTTGAGATCAGGGAGACTAGGTGGTGTAATAGTTAGCACACTGGCCCAGAATGCAAAGAGATGTGGGTTCGAGTCCGCTCTAGGCACAATATTTCCCATTTTCATCACCTCCATGACATATATATATATCTATATATATATAAATATATATATATAATATATACAACATATTTGATCTGGAACCTATAGAAACAACATTCTCTATCCCCGATCAATGTGATATGGCATAGGGCACACCGTATTGAGTGGAATTCGTCCACCAGGCATATATTACAACCACATTTTATTTATACTCATCTACCATTATTTAATGTTTATCTGGTATTGACTTCTGTCCCGTTTAGCCTACATCGGACACGAGCGCCACCACCGGGTGCTTTTGGCTTTACTGGCCACGGCTTTACTGGCCACCCCAAATTGGTTGCTGATCAAATGATATTACAACATGGTGGGTTGTAGTGTGGTAAATTGCCGTAGATGGTGCTCGTGTCGGAATAAACTGCAATATTGAGTGTTAGCCTGCAAATTTGGCAATACATAATGGTGGAATGATCATATCGTTTATATTCGCATAGCACATTTGACACTACAATAGCCAATATATATATATACATATACATATATAAAAATTGTGGGTGAGTGGAGTGTTGCGCCCCATGCAGGGGGTGGGAGAGGTGCATGCCCCCCGCCCCCGCCCCAACCTCCCGTACCCTGGGGAACAGGGGGGGGTGGGGGGGAGCAGGACACTACAGACCTTATTACACGCGATAAAGGGCTTGTCACTATCCGGGTAACCATACATATTATATATTTTATATTATGTAAGGCATAAGTCCTTATGCACATATTATTAAATATGCAGTGTGCCAGCTTCTACCAAAATCGTTATATATGTACAACTAACCCAAGTATGGTGAGAGTTGCAGCGACCTGGATACCCATTGTTTGTGCTATCAATTACCTAACCACACTCCCTCCTCCAGTGTCTGGCAACCCTCCTGCCCCCCCCCCCTCCCCAAACTCAGCCCATTTCTTTGTGAATTTGTTCCTAAATAAAACTATCAGTAGGTCTTTTCTAACCATCCAGAGTGACTCTCTCCAAACTAATGATCTGTTAGTCCAGTCTGCAGCGGGCACCATTCATCGTTCACTGGGGCTTGGAGAAGCGAGATTACAGATCCCTTTGGAAAGGTAGCTCTGGCCCCGATGTCGCTTGACATCCGCCGGGCATTAATTGACAACCCGTGTTCTATCATCAGTTGAGATTAGTTTGGACCTGCCTGACGTCTCTAAAAGGTAGCTAGCTTCCAACTCACCCCACACTACACCAGATATCACACGCACACAAACACACACACACGTGACAAGATTATGGTGTGAACAAATTAGCCGACGGTGTTGATTAAAGATAGGGTATTATGCTATCTGTCTCACGATAGGCAAGATTTCACTATCTGGACCAAATGGTGTTATTATAACAGTGTGTGCTATCTGTGCTATCTCTAAGCATATATTTGCATAGTCCGATGGTTTTGAGTTTCTCTCATTTTCTGAGATAAACATATTAGGTTGTTCATTATAATCTACCTTACTTTAGTTTGAAGTAACTTTTATTTTAAATCACTAACTTTTGAGATATTTGAAGTGCAAACATGCTAAATTAATGTTGGCAAGCTTGCCAAAACTCTAACACCATAGACTTCTGCAGTAACAGGTTCTATTCAATTGCCTCAATATTCCCTTATATGCGACGACAAATGTTTAATAAGTGCACCAGTATCTAAGTTAGATATGAATAATCAAATCTAGATAATTGTTTTTGTTTTGAAAATTTGATGTTATCATCGCACCATGCAGCTTTAATTGAATATCAACTTCATGTGATCTTCACCGGGTGGGATAGCCGAATCTGTAAGAGCGCTGGCTGGCTTCTCGTGTGGGAGGTCGTAGTTTCGAACCCCAGCCGAGTCAACCCAATAACTTATCAAAATGACACTTGTCACTATCTAGCCTGACGCTTTGCATTAATGGGTTAGGGCAAGGTTTGCCCAATTTCAGGATAATGTGACTGAATGGGGTATTGGCTCATGGTGCCGACGGTCGGATTTTCCAGCGGGACAGCACCACAAAGTCCCCATGAGTGCGCACTGTCATGAGTTGGTACCCATCCTGATATGACCTTAGATGTTGCTAGGATGCCAGGCCCAAACAAACATGCATCATAGTACACCAGCAACATAATGTAGGTAACGAACGCATTGTGTAATTTAATTATGCGAATATAAATAACTAATGCACTTCCTCCTCTCATTTACTCCGTGGCTGCTACTGTTAGATCTGCATCCGATAGATTTATCAGTGGCGCCACCACCGTCTCTTTGTGACATTACCCATTGCCTTACAGTGTTCTCAGTCGTTGCTAATGTTGTATGATTGTTCATTCGGTAAGGCCTGAAATAGCCATTACTCAGTCAAGTTTCATGTCTTGCATCATTTTCAATCAATGAATAACTATATATGTATACATTATTATGTCACGTTTATAAAAAGAAAATGCATTCAACCATTATTGTTCACCAACCTCGGCTTCGCAATGCATGGTATTTCATGCACTATATCTATTATAGCATGGCATTGCCACTGTAGGTTTCACAATGCACGCTATATCCTGCACTATATCTATTATAGCATAGCATTATTGCCACTGTAGGTTTCGCAATGTGTGCTATATCCTGCACTAGATCTACTATAGCACAGCATTGCCACTGTAGGTTTTGCAATGCAGGCTACATCCTGGTTGACATCTATTACTATGTCGTGCAATAATCTATTATAGCATGGTACTGCTACTGTAGGTTTTGCAATGCAGGCTACATCGTGCACTACTATATTGTAGCATGACATGGCCACTGCAGGTTTCACAATGCGGACTATATCGTGCACTAATCTATTATAGCACAGTACTGCCACTGTAGATTTTGCAATGTGGGCTATATCATGCACTCATATATTATAGCATGGCATGGCCACTGTCGGTTTCACAATGCGGGCTATATCGTGCACTAATCTATTATAGCATGGTACTGCCACTGTAGGTTTTGCAATGCAGGCTATATCGTGCACTATTATATTATATCATGCATGGCCACTGTAGGTTTTGCAATGCATGCTATATCCTGCACTATATTTATTATAGCACAGTACTGCCACTGTCGGTTTCCCGATACAGGCTATATCGTGCACTAATCTATTATAGCACGGCACTGCCACTGTAAGGCAGTATAATGTGTACCTTCCCAGACCCGTCAGATTCAATCACATTAAACTGGATTACAGTCAACAGGTGGTGCTGGAACATTTCAGGGGTCTGTGTCTGCTCACACAGAGTGGTTCGCGTATTCACGAGAGAGTCGTAGACGCCTACAGTATAACACCGTCCTATATTCTGAACCCTCTTTGTATTGCCATGACAACCATGACACGCTTGGGGCGAATGGCCACACACCTATTGTGGACCTGTAGCACCGGATGTGGGTGTGGGACATGCACACAATACCTACCGGAAGTTGGGACACTCAGTCAACGCCGCCGCACTTACCTGCAATAATAAAAGAAAGACGGTATGCTATTAAAAGGAACTATATCAAATAATTGTTCTATTCATAAATTACACTCGAAGCAATACGGTACGTACAGTTTTGTGTCTAGGTATGCTCTATTTGAAATCATATGACTTCATTTAATGTAAGTACATTAACACACTCTCATAAACTTACAGTATTTAAAGTCCTATATGCTGATATAATTATATTATATGAAGTCATATGTTCATAGTCATATATACATTATATGAAGTTATATGCTACTAAAAAGTAATATACTTAGCACAATATGAATTCATATGTTTGTGTACTTAACATTATAATTATTAAATCGTATGCTTATAAACTGATACTATATGAAGTCATATGTGGTATGCAGGTATTGCAGGTATTGCAACACCTCAGGGAGTTTGACGCCCCTGCCCTGCAGAGTTGTAAACCACTGCCTTGTGGTACACGTTCTTGACAGAACCAAAGGCTAAGGGAGCAAACCCTAAACAGAAAACCATGTCACTGTGGCAGCATTAAGGGCGGTTGATGTATGGAACTCCCAACATATCCCGACCAGCCACTGCAGGGACAAATAGTTTTGCGCCTGTCTTGACATGTTCGTGCCAGTGTGAAACCTCTATTTGCTCCCCGAGAGAGTGCCACTGGTAACTTGCAAAAGCCAGCAGCACTTCAACACTTTTGCAGGCAGCTTTCATGAAATGTACTTAGCTAAATGGAGAGCGGCAGTCCGGTAATGAAAGCAGTCTTTGTCGCATCGCGACCAACAGCATGATGATGATATGAAGTCATATGCTCATATACTTACACTATAAGAAGTCATATGCTCATATAGTTACATTATATGATGTCATATGTTCATGTACTTACATTGCAGATGGATACATTATATGAAAATGCACATCGGTTATATTTTCTAAGTTTTTCGCTCCTGATCAGAAGTACATGTGGATCCGTTGTATTTGGGATTTCAGATGCGTTATATCAGTAATAGAATTCAACAGAAGAACATTGTATTTGTTAACGAGGCAATCCTTCTCTGGTGAATTTGTGATGCATTTATCCACTTACATTCTTAAGTACATCTAACACATGAATAGATTTATGTGCACTTTAATGTTCTTCAGTTTGAATTGCTATGATGAAAGCTGCCATCTCGTACTTTGTAAAAAACAAAATAGCCAAAACAAAAATAGGTCTACAGTTTACACCACTTTAATCAGGCGATCTTGCGACCTGGCTCTTGGGGAATTAGATAAAATGCCGGACTAGAGAAATAGTAATGCTTCCATCCAAGCAAGGATGTTATTGTGTTATGGAATATAAAGCCCCAACAAAATAAAAATCACACTAATTGATAAGGTTGACTAGGAAAATTAGGGGCTTTTAGGGGCTTTTAGGTGCCGGTCTGAAGAGAAACCATCCCTCCACCTTATAGCCGCCTCGGTATGACGTAGGTGAGACCCGGTGTCCTGGTCAGAACTAGGCTAAGCCCTCCCCCCCCCCCACACACACCCAGCCCCGCCCCCCCCCATCACCCCCACATTGACTGCCCTGCCGCCTGGTGAGCAACACGGTACTAGCACCACGCCAGTCACTGAGAAGCAGGTAGCTCTAATCCAACAGACACCCATCCCCCCCCCCCCCAACTCCTACAATGCACACTTCCGGTTCCACTTCCGGTATCCGATGCTAGTTCTCTACACACAGCAGTAGCTTCACTAATCCGGAACGCCGTGCGTGACTGCGTGACTGCGTGACTGCGTGACTGCGTGACTACGTGACTACGTGACTGCGTGACTGCGTGACTGTGTGACTGTGTGACTGCGTCACTGCGTGACTGCGTGACTGCGTCACTGCGTCACTGTGTGACTGCATGACTGCGTGACTGCGTGACTGTGTGACTGTGACTGCGTCACTGCGTGACTGTGTGACTGCGTGACTGCGTGACTGCATGACTACGTGACTGCGTGACTGCATGACTGCGTGACTGCATGACTGTGTGACTGTGTGACTGCCTGACTGTGTGACTGTGTGACTGTGTGACTGTGTGACTGCATGACTGTGTGACTGTGTGACTGTGTGACTACATGACTGCGTGACTGTGTGACTGTGTGACTGTGTGACTACATGACTGCGTGACTGTGTGACTGTGTGACTGTGTGACTGTGTGACTGTGTGACTACGTGACTGCGTGATTGCGTGAGTACCGTCGCAGTTGCCTGACAACTGACAGACAGACCACTCGCCGGCTCTTCGGGACCGACATGCCGGCAACATGGCCTAAAACAGCGGGCTAACTGTCGGGCGTCATGTAGGGATGATCAATGGCGGATTGGCTAAGTGCATAAGCTGGCCGGCCACATGGGCTGATTGCAAACGCAAGCGCTCTGGCTTGATGATTGGATGTGTGTCTGTGTGTGCCTCTGTGTTTGTATATATCATGGTTGTTGGAGTTTTACGTCCTGGCAACACCTAAAGTCATATCACGACGGATACCAACTTGTGAGAGTGCTCACTCATGGCGACTTTATAGTGCTGCCCAACCATCGTGATATGACTAGAAGTTTCAAGGACAAACAAACAATCCTAACAATCTTTTAAAAAAAACAGCAACAACGATGTACACCTTCTAGAGAGGTCTTAGCGCCACAACCCCGCGCGCCGCCACCTTTACACGCGCCGCCACCTTTCCGTTTACCGCCGTGTGAGGCGCCCGCAATTGCACTTTTACGAGCAACAGCTGGGCTGCGATACAACGTTGCACACATGAATGCGGAGGAGGGAGTAAGTCTAACTTTCCAGAAAAACTATGGCCGCACTCGCTAACCTTTGACGTTGCTAGTCTCACAATGCAATTCAGCTGTAGCGTGTGTAGGGGTCTTTACGCGATGGCAGTGTTTTACATGCATTTAATCACCTATACCGAGCTAGCCCGCAGTGATTACAGAGGCAGTCGACCCGAGGGAGCCACGGGTTAGTTTCGTATGAAGCAAATACATTGTAAAAACAGTGCATACAACCAGACCTGTTAGAACCTTTAAGTATTTATACTCGGGTCATTATTTATTACATAGGGATATTATATATGTGAATGCAGGTATAGCAATACCTCAGGGAGTTTCATGCCCCTGCCCTGCAGAACTGTAAACCACTGCCTTGTGGTACAGGTTCTTGACAGAACCGAAGGCTAAGGGAGCAAACCCTGAAGAGAAAACCATGTCACTGTGGCAGCATCAAGGGCAGTTGATGTATGAAACTCCCAACATCTCCCGACCAGCCACTGCAGGGACAAATAGTTTTGCGCCTGTCTGGACATGTTCTTGCCAGTGTGAAACCTCTATTTGCTCCCCGAGAGAGTGCCACTGGTAACTTGCAAAAGCCAGCAACACTTCAACACTTTTGCAGGCAGCTTTCATGAAATGTACAGAGCTAAATCGAGAGTGGCAGTCAAGTAATGAAAGCCGTCTTTGTCGCATCGTGACAGACAGCATGATGGTGATGATGATGATGAATATGTCAAGTTATCTAAGTATTATATATGGATAGTGATGAACCCTTTATCACGTGTAATAATGCCTGTAGTGTTCTGCATCCCCCCTCTATCAGCTTGCACCCCTCCACCTCCTGCGCAGGGTCAATCCTCCACTCGCTCGGAGTACATTTTGTATACATATATATATACATATGTATACATATATATATACATATTTACACATAAATACGGACATTGATAAACCATTTATCACGTGTAATCATGTATGCAGTGTCCTGCACTCCCCCCCCCCCCTTTATCCGGGGTGGGTGTGGATACCAGCCTGGACCGCTGCACTTCCTGGGCCAATCCTCCACTTGCTACATACATATATATATATATATATATGTATTACATACACATGTGCGTACATACATAGATAGATATACATATATATATACATATACACATATATACATATACACATATGCACATATATACATATATACACATTTGCATACATACACACAAATACATATATGCCCACATACATATATATGTACATATACATATATACATATATACACATATACACACAAATACATATATGCCCACATACATATATACGTACTTATACAGATATACATATATACATAATATACATATATAAATATATACATATATACACATATACATATATACACATATGGATACATACACACAAATACATATATGCCCACATACATATATATGTACATATACATATATACATATATACATATATATATACATATATACACATATACGTATATACATATACACATATGCATACATACACACAAATACATATATGTCCACATACATATATATGCACATATACAAATATACCTAGATGTATTCTAGTAAACAATTTCTTATAAAGGAGGGTAAATGCCTAATTTTTTTAAACCATGATGTTATCAACACTCTAAATCCCTGTAAATATTCTAAATCTACTAAATAATCCATTTGGTGAAATTAGCAAAATATTACATGTAGTTAGCTGAATCCCAAACGGGATGACCGAATGAGTTGAGCGCTTGCTTCCAGTGTGGTAGTTCGAACAAATGACTCGAAAGCTTCTACTTGTAAGTTGTAGCTACCTGTCCTAACAATAACATTCAGCATTGCTAGTGTAATGGCCCACAGCTCTCCGACTCCCACACTGCCACGTACACACGGAAGAACGCCAAGATTCAATGTCAGTACGCTTCAACTTGGTTTATTGAACCAATCTGCTCTCCGCGGCATCCACAGTCAACTCACCCGCCCCCGGACTCACCAGATCCCACATCAACTCTATAGGTGGGGGGGTTGGGGGGTGGGGGTTGAACTGGCCACATGCAGTAGAGGGCAGCCCAGTTGGGGTCTGCCCTGTGGCTAGCCTGCTGCCACCTAGCGCAGTTCAGTGTAACTGCATAGGTGCGCGGCGTAGTCTCCGCCGCTACAGCGTGGTAGTAGGGCTTATGTACAGTACTACACTAGGATAGAAGAAGACAGCAGTGGAATGTGGAACACCCAATTGTCAGCAGTTGAAATCCTCCCTCCCCCTGCATAATCAACGAATGTTTGTTTCTTTTTGTTTGATGTCCTAACAACATCTAGTGTCATATCAGGACGGGTACCGACTTGTGACACTGCACACTCATGGGAACTTTTATAGTGCTGCCCCACTGGGAAATCAGGCCACATGCACCATGACCCAATATCTCACTCCATCGCATTATCCCGACACTGAGCTAACCAGTTCTTTCCCTATCCTATTAATGCCGAGCACCAGGCTAGGAAGCGACAAGTAACAATATTATAAGTCGTTGGTTTGAATCGACCAGGAACCAAACTCCCAATCTCCCACATGCGAGTCCTGCGCTCTATCGAATCGGCCAGCGTGTAGGGTGTTCAACGAATGTAACTCGCCTAAACAAAAAGCGCAATATCGTCACCGATGACCCTCAATGCGCATGCTTGATGTTGAGCAGTTCCCGCGTCACGGCTGAAAAATCACGTGAGTCACAGATGGCCACAGGCAGCTTGGGCCGAGGTCATGCAGAATCGATGTGAATATTGATCGGGAGGTTATGTGCCGTCCGTTTGCCTCAGCTTTATGGGTGACCAAGCGCCATTTAAAATCGCATGTGTGAGGCGAATGTGTACATAGTATGTGCATGACTTAAGCCCCTGTCACATAGCTGTTAATGGATGTATTTGAACGTAGTGGAGGCTAACATAGTTGAAAGTAGTTGAACGTGGTTGAACGTACTGGCATCCATATTTGTATGTGATGTTAACTTGGTAATAACTTGGGTCATCCGTGATCTCCTATTAAATTTGTGGACATGTTCAAAAGAGCAGTACATTAGAGGCTGAATTTGCATCTGTGATACTAACATACTTTAGCATACTCTAGCATACTTTAGCTTACTCTAGCATACTCTAGCATACTTTAGCATACTCCAGTGGGCTCTAGCATGCTCTAGTATGCTCTAGTATGCTCTAGCATACTCTAGCATACTCTAGCATACTCTAGCATACTCTAGCATTAGTGGATGTACGTGAATGTAGTGGAGGCTAACGTAGTTGAACATAGTTGAACATACCGGCATCCATACCATAACGTATTTATCCATACCATAACGTATTTATCCATACCAAAACCTGCCGTACCTTAACGTATTTCAACATAGTTTAACATACTTACACCACATTTGACTAACGTTAATCTATCCTATGGATCACTATGTCTACTAACGGCTATGTGACTGGGCCTTTAGAGGAGTAAGTTTTGGATGAGCGAAAGTGTACAAATAAATGACCTATATATTGATCCCGGAATGTGTAGTTCACAAATATAAAGTTCACTGATAGACTTGATCTCGGGGAAGTCTGCTGAATCAGACTCTACACCCGAGACCATCTACATCTGAAGCTAAGATTCCATATACGCAGTATGTGGCATGCAAATGCAAATGGGACAACACAATGGAAAAGCATGTAAATGCACGGTGGTGCTTCCATATGTCCGGTTGCAAATGTGAATGCGAATGCAGTGGCGGCAAAGCGGATCGCTCAATGGACCGATCGGTGTGAATACGTTTTTTTCGCATTTGCATTTGCGTTCGCATTCGCATGCGCATTCGCATATTGCATATATGGAATCTTAGCTTAAGGCCATGTCAGGGTGGGTATCATATTGTGACAGATTGCAATCATGGTCACTTGGTAGTGTTTTCCCAATGGAAGGCTGTGCGATGGGCACCATGACCCGATAACCCACTCAGTAACATTGTCCTGATAATGATCAAACCAGTCCATGGCCTTTTTCTATTAATGCCAAATGTCAGCCTCAGTAGGGACAAATTTCAATCTTGTAGGTCATCAGTTTGAATCGACCGGGGAGTGAAACAAGATTCTACAAAGGAAGCTAGCCTTCCAGCGTTCATAACGATTTGGCCATCGCATCCGATTGATACATTTTAGCCTTCAAAATCTAGATATGGCCTATAGTAAAGAATGTGACTGGAAGTTGTCCCTCAATCTCCTTCCGGTGTGCAAACGCCAACTAGTTCACAGCTATGGGTGACACTCAAGAACCAGCGGTCCGTAAACCACAAACAACAGGCGTATAATGGTGGTGTCACATTACAAATTGTCTCGCCAACGCGCGTCAACGTATGTGATTTTTTGGCGGAACGTTGGGATACGTCAGGAAGCGTTAGGCGCGCGTTAGGCACGCATTGGTATTCGTTGATGGACGGCGACGGTCGGCGAGTATCGGCGGCACGGGTCATCGCACATCGAAAGTTTTGCGCTTGCTAAACGCGCGGGTGCCAACGTTATGGCTACGTTAGGGGCACGTCGAAATACGTTAAACGCACTGGAAGATCGTTATGCGAACAGTAGGCACATGCCGTGCGCGCGTGAGGCTCGTTCCCACAAGTTGCGCCAAACAGTTGCTTTTTGTTGTTTTATGTCCTACCAACATCTAAGGTCATATCAGGACGGTGCCCCAAACTTTTACCACAACGTTGGCCGCACACTACCAATACGTTGCGCTGATGCCGAAAAGTTTAACGT
This sequence comes from Branchipolynoe longqiensis, assembly GCA_030323885.1. NCBI lineage: Eukaryota > Metazoa > Annelida > Polychaeta > Phyllodocida > Polynoidae > Branchipolynoe > Branchipolynoe longqiensis. Next base: position 184,661,845 of record CM059186.1, read on the forward strand.
CTCGTGATGATTAAAAGTGATTTTGCGTGTTGGCGGCGCGCTGGCGAGAAGCGTCATAATGTGACAGCACCATTACAACTGTTGACATAAACATGCACCCGGATGTACAAACCATGCTATGTTTCAATACTTGCAAAAATAAGTCATATATTGCTTGAATATTAGTTTGCCCGTGTGGTGTGCATTATATTGACACTAAGTCCTCTGGGAAATTTAACAAATTTCACATCAAGGGAACTGTGGAATGGTCCCCGGAGGATTCCTCGTATGATCAGTTGGGTATCATCCGTCCATCTGCCTACATTAACTCACATCAAAGCACCTGTGGCCATGCATCGGCATTCACCCACGTGACACACACGTGATCCTATAGCTATCAGCATCAGAATTATACATCATCTTAGTACAACTACACACACTAAGCTAGTCACTGAATTGAAAAGGGAAGCCTATGTAATATCATATCACAATATTATAACAGGTGCTTATTTATTGACATGACTATTAGAGTAATCCTTCTTTTTTTTTTAGTCCACAAAATTGTACTTTTTGTGTTTCATTAAATTATGTTAAGAATACAGAATTAAATATGAATATCACATCGTCAATGTGGCATATAAATAGGGCAGTTGCGTGATATTCACCCACCCAGTTAACCTGTGTTAGATAGTGATAGTGTTTCTGTCATCTCCCATGTGATTCCTATACACATTATCATGTATGGAACCTGCATAGTCCGATGGAAGCATCACATTTTCAAAAGCAAAATATCGATCTAGATTTCAATCTACATATCAAACTTAGATACTGATGCACTTATTAAATATTTCTTGCTGCCTCGAAGAGAATAACTACTAAGTCAATTTAATAGAACCCGTTACTGCTTACGTATATGGGGTCAGAGTTTTGGCAAGCATGACAAAATTAATTTAGCATATTTACACTTCAAATATCTCCAAAGTTAGCCATTTTCGATCAAAATTACTTAAAGCTAATCTTAATCTTTAAGCTAAGTTTATATATGAAAGTTTAATGTTATATATAGCAATAGTTTTGAATTTCCGCCATATTTAAAATAACTACATTAGTTTCATTCTTTTGAATTCCTCCCATATTTTAGATAAATATATTAGGTTGAGCTTTTTGAGTTCCTGGCATATTTTAAATAAATACATTAGGTTGATTATTATAATCGACTTTACTTTGGGGTAACTTTGATTTAAACTGGATAGTTATGGAGATATTTGAAGTGCAAACATGCAAATTAAATCTAGTGTACCCACTGACATGTTGAGATCATATTTCTTTCTTTTTTTCTTTTTTTTTTTTTTATTGAGGCTGTATTTATACTGTCCATAGCATATAAGCCCGGGTACCCAGGCTTGTTTTCAATGCTGGCCAGTTGTAGTGTTGGTGTTATCTTACCACACAGTGGCTGCTGATAAGGTATTTGATTGCCTGCATTTCAGTAGCAGATATTTATTTTTTCTACTCTTATTACTAGACTAGCCTACTCCTATTTACATATCATAGGTTGCTGTGTGGTGTGTTATCTGGCTACTTTTGGCATGGTTATCTTCCATTGGGCGTCCCACTGGTGGGCCGTGACATATCATATGCCCTTTGCAGTGCAGCTTAGTGGGGTTTTCCTAGCCTTATTTTGCACAGATATTTTTTGTAAGTTTTTAGGTCAGGAATTTGTCGTTCCTTTACCGTTTGGGCATTCCATACCTTGGCAGCCATTTCCAGCATGCTTCTCTCATGAGCTTTTATTTGGCTTCCGGTCTGCTTTAGTAGTGGCGCATTATTTGCTCTAGTAGCCCTTTGTGGTTTTGTTAGAAGTTTAATGTTTTGACTATAGCTATATGCTAATGTTTTCAAATGAATTATTCTCCTATTTTATAGTAATTTCACTTTGGTTCTTTTGTGTATGTCATACATGTGTCATATAGGAGCAGGCTTCACTTGCAGCAGCGACAGATTCTATCCAGTTGGTATCATATTCTTTTTATGTAGCGATAACTTGTTATTTAATACATGCACCAGTAGCTAATCTGGATATATAGTCAAATATAGGCGAGTGCTTTTACTGCGAAAAGTGTATGATCTCACCGGTATCAGGCAACTAGACCAGTTGTGAAGGCCGAATAAGTTGAGTACCTGCTTCAAGTTTTGGCAAGTCATGTGAATCAAATCCCAGGTTCGAACCCTGGCTGTGTCAAACAAGTGAATTAACAATTTATACTTGTCACTATCTAGCGTGGTGTTCAGTATTACAATGATAAGGCAAGGAGTCTAAACCCATTCATTACTAGGATAGTGCAAAGAGCAGCGGAATGAGAAAAACCAATTGTCTGTGATTGAAATTTCTCCTACTTAAAGCTGCATAGTCCGATGAAATATCATATTTTCAAAATCAAACCAATTATCTAGATTTGCTTTGACATATCTAACTTAGATACTGATGCACTTATTATGCATTCGTTTCTGCGTAGAAGGCAATAAATACCGAGTCAATTTAACAGAATCTGTGACTGCAGAAGGCTATGGTGTCAGAGTTTTGGCAAGCTTGATGAATAGGCTGCTGAGAATGTCAAGCTTGCCAAAACTAATTTTCCATGTTTGCACTCAAAATATCTAAAAAGTTTACCATTTAAAATAAAAGTAACTTTAAACTAATGTAAAGTAGATACTAGTGATTGATCTAATATATTTATCTCCGAAAAAATCCAGAAATTCAAAACCATCGGACTATGCAACTTTAATCAACTAATGTAATAACAACAATGAACTTCAAGCACAGGAAGCGAATAGGCTATTCCACCTGGTCGGCCATCAGAGCTGGTACAGAAGCCTCCTGGTCCCGGGCCTTAATGGCTACTCCGGCAGATTGCATAACACAGTCATATCTCTTAGTTTCATCAATAATTAACAGTTCATTTCACTAATCAAAATGAACTTGGAGTGGTTGTCTGGAACAGTGGAAGCATGATCATACAGATTGGGGCTGCGCTTTTCACAGAGTCACTGTCCCACGCTCTCCAGCAGCCTGTATACACGGTACTAAGGCCTGCCCACAGGTATCCCCAGCAAATCATTGAAATACTGTAAAAAGTAAAGCTTGTTTTATTAAAGATGCCTCTAGAGCACTTTGATTTATTTCATTGTATCATCGGCTATTGGACGTCAAATATATGCTCATTCTGGCATATTTCTTTGGAGGAAACCCACTGCTGCCACATAGGCTACTTATTCTGATAAGCAACAAGTGGTCTTTTATATGCACTTTCCCACAGATAGGACAGCACATACCACAGCCTTCGATTAACCAGTTGTGGTCAAATGTTGTATGGTCAAATGACTATCTTCTAGTCTACATGTACAAAATAAGATGCCTACAATATTTGTAAAAACCTAATAGTTACCCAGGTAGTGTCTATATTGTTCAAGCCAACTCAGACCAGACGGGCTGGCTGAATGAGTTGAACGTATGTCTCCCGTGTTGGTAGATCGTGGGATTCGAGGCCACAGCTTAGAACCCTGGTGTAGTCAAAGCAATTACTTGAAAATTGATACTTGTCACTTCCTAGCCAGGGGCTCAGCATTATTAGGATAATGCAAGGACTGGTTGGCTCAGTATTAGGATAATGTGACTGGGTGAGATCTCAGATCATGGTCCTGGTGGCCGGATTTCCCAGCGGGGCAGCACTATCAAATCACCATGAGTGCACAGTCACAAGTCGGTATCCCTCCTAATATGACCTCAGATGTTGCCAGGATGTAAATCTCCAACAAACAACCAAATCATACCAACTTATCATCTTATCCATAAATAATTCAGAATAATGCACTAGAACTGCTAAGGCTGGCAAATCAGTGCCTCCGTGCTAAAGAAATTTAGTTTATTCAAGTTAAATTTGGACAAAAATTAACAAAAGAAGCAACTCTCCCATTGCTTACTACTGATAGCCAATAGAATTACCTCAAACCCGGACTGAATCAGACCCAACTTGACCCTTTCACCCCTCACCTCCCCCCCCCCGTCACACACACACTCACTGCCACTCATGACCTCGTTATTATGCCTTGTGTGGCACCTAACCCTCCCGACCCTCATAAAGTAGGACATACTGTATCGATCTGTTTTTATTGTGATGAATGCAGATCAATACAACTGAGGGTTTGTAAATTAACTTATAAATCCCTCGTCGCCGCCACACGTCAGACGTGTGTGGGTTATTATCGTTACAACGGTATTGTATGGGCGATCGTTTGGGACCAAAATAAAGTGATCGATATAGGGAGTGGTCGATCTGTGGAGGTGGTTGGTTAGAGAGGTTTTACTGTATATGTATATGTGATGTATAACGTATTATGCGAGTATAAAGATTCACAAGGTAATATTACCTATTATTCTTATTATTGTTATCCTCCGTAAGATACAACACTCTACGGTGGCGCCATCTTGCCCACCTCGACCACCCCGGATGTTGACCAGTGTCAGTCGCACCGGAGGACAATATATATATATATATATATATATAGTGAGTAGTAATTGGTAATAAACGAATAATAAATTGATAATAACGGATAATAATAAATTCGCTTCCATGCCTTTATAATCGCATAATGCTTATTCATCACATATATATAGACATTAATGTGGAAGCAATCCATTATCTAAGCAATTACCAAAGGAAACAAAATAATTTAAAGCAATGTTATATCCAGCTAAAAGAAGCCCATCTGATACATAGGCAGTGAAGAGGATGCCATCCATTATCCAGTTATCTTTCTGCATTGTTGTCTATGCAGAACCTTCCCAGTCAACACACATTACTCACACAACACAACCTAGGGCCTTTCTTATAGGGCTTGGTGTGTTTTAAGCGATACATCTGTCACTTACGAGTTTATTTCCATCTGGGAAAGCATAAAAGAAAAGAGCGGTCTTCTTAGTTGCAGCCATATCAAGTTTCATCTGAAGTGATAAAGTGATTCAGGCAATGAAGCCTGCCTAGTGCACAGGATCGCACTTAAGCTGGCACATTCAGGGTATGTGTTTGTAGTTAATCAGCATAAATGAGCAGGATAGTGTAGGCGATGTTAAGCTTGTGGGGTTTGCCTAACCCGGCCACATACATTGCGACTTTTCGCCACTAACCCGGAGATCCCCGCTAACCACAGGCTTGGAGCGATAACCCTGCTTCATACATTTGGCCCCAGGCATCTCATGTGTAGCTCAATCAGACCTACCATACGATAAACCAACAACTAAGTAATCAGATCTACACATGATGAGGCACAGTAACCAGCCACACCATGTGCTAACTCAATCAGACCTCATCACCATCATGCTGTCAGTCACGATGCGACAAAGACTGCTTTCATTACTTGACTGCCGCTCTCCATTTAGCTCTCTGCTGTGAGACTGATGTCCATGAGTCAGTCGAATTGTCTCTCATCTTCAGGTTTCTCTTGATGGTATCCTCACACCTACCATACCATAAACCAACAACTAAGTAGCACAATAATCATATGATAAAGAGACAACCAAGTAACACAATAACCTAATCTACAGTATGATCCGATAAACCAGCAACCAAGTACCCCATTTACCAAATCTACATGACAAGTGAAAAACAACAACAAATATAATAAGCCAGAAGTCAAGTCTATCATGTGATAACTCAATAAGCAAATCTACCATATTATATATGAAGACTTCAGGCGCAAAACCCTGTAAACACGAATTCAAAAATGCTGTTAAAGTCAATGAATTTGACGTGAAGCTAATTTGAATTCTGACTAATTCCACATTTCTTGTGATGAACTGATTATGGAGTAAGGAGCAAAAAAATAGGAAAGTGAAAAAATGAACATTTTGAGGGTTAGATCCCAGTGTTTACCTCAATTTTTGGATTGGTGTCTACTTGGTTTCGCGCCTGAACTCTTCATATCATCATTCAAGTTCACCAAGTGATAACCTAAAAGAACCCACCCAAATATACCCAAATATACCGACAATAAAGTTGACCATAAGATAACTCAATAACCAAATCTACCATATGATAAACGATCTATCAAGTTTATCAAGCAATAACCCAAAACCAGCCCCATCACAAATAAACCATGTGATAATCCTGCAATCAAGTACGCCATGTGATAACTCAAATCAATAATCAAATCCACCACGCGATAAGATTAAGAGCAGCAAAGCAGACTTATTATGTCGACCCCACAATCTCAAATGGCTTAATTCGCAAGCAGCAGCATATTAAGAGTAAGACAAGGTCTATCTATCTAACTCATTCTCTATTAAAGCTGCATAGTCCGATGGTTTTGAGTTTCTGTCATTTTCGGTGATAAATATATTAGGTTGGTCGTTATTATCTACCTTAGATTAGTTTGAAGTAAGTTTGATCGTAAATGGCTAACTTTTGAGATATTTGAAGTGCAAACATGTCAAACTAGTTTTGGCAAGCATGCCAAAACTTTGCCACCATAGGCTTTAGTAGAAATAAGTTCTATTAAATTGCCTCAGCATTCCCTGCTATGTGGCAACAAATGCTTAATAAGTGCATCAGTATCTAAGTTAGATATGTAGAATCAAATCTAGATAATTGTCTTGGTTTTGAAACTTTGATGTTTTCATCGGACTATGCAGCTTTCAGAGTGAGACGGGGTATATCTAACTCGTGCATTATTAAAGGCCATCAAACCACAGAGGCTCTCCAGTCTTCAAATCCATTTTGCCTGTCCACTCCTCTGCTCACAAAACACTGATAAGTAGCAGGCTGCCTATCAGTGTGGTATCCGCCAGGTGGCTACTGCGCTTACCCGTAGTTACACAGTCGGGTGGAGGCCATCCACTTAAAGTTACACAATCCGATGGTTTTAGAATTTCTGCTATTTTCTATGATGAATATATTGCATTGATTATTATAGTCTACTTTACTTCAGTTATTTGTGGTATGTTAGTCGATTAAACAGGGGTTTGTTTGTTGTTGTTATACGTCCTAGCAACATCTAAGGTCATATCAGGATGGGTACCGACTTGTGAGAGTGCGCACTCATGGCGATTTTATAGTGCTGCCCCACTGGGAAATCAGGCCGCCGGCACCATGACCCGATATCCCAGTCAGTCACATTATCCTGACACTGAGCTAACCAGTCCGTGCCCTATCCTAATAATCCCGAGCACCAGGCTAGGAAGCGACAAGTATAAATTTTTAAGTCATTGGTTTGACTCGACCAGGAACCGAACTAGCGAACTCCCGATCTTCCGTATGCGAGGCCTGTGCTCTACCGATTCGGCCAAAGCGCTCAGTTTAAACAGGGGAAATTTCAATCGCAGACAATTGGTCTTCCCCATTCCACTGCTCCTCGCCCTATCCTAGTAATGCCAAGCATCAGGCTAAGTAGCGACAAGCATCAATTTTTAAGTCATTCGTTAGACTCGACCAGGGTTCGAACCCATGGGTTCTAATCCCACGACCTACCAAAACGGCAGGTGGATGCTCAACTCATTCGGCCATCCCGTAGTTCGGAGCAACTTTTATTTCAAATGGTTAAATTTGGAGCATTTGAAGTGAAAACATGCCAAATTAATTTCCGCAAGCATGCAAACATTCTGACACTATAGGCTTCAACAACAGGTTCTATTAAGATGGCCTTCCATGCAGCAGCAGATAATTAATAATGCTGCAGATAATTAATAAGTGCACCAGTATCTACATGTGTACATGTTGGACCAAATCTAGGGTAGTGGTTTTGTTTTGTAAAAAAATCAATTCAATTCAATAAAGTTTATTTCAGCATCCTCATTATATACAGTTACAATTTACATGAAACTTAATTACAATGGATGAAGAAAAGGAGAAATTGTATGCTTTCTTGGGACTATGCAGCTTTAAGAGAATGTCGAGATAAAGGAGCCTGCCCACATATCAGTGCTGGGTGAGTTTTTGTATGTAGGCTTTTTTTTTATCTGATCCTCGCGTGCCCAACCGCCCACCCGCCCGCCCCCAGGTTGTGATCAATGTTCTCCCCCTCTGGTTGCCCGGAGAAGTCAGACAGCGCTGGGTTAAGGCCGAACCTCAGCGTGGATGTTGGGTGTTGGTTGTTGGTCGGTTGTTGGTTGGTTATTAGTTGTTTGTTGGTTGTTTGTTGGTTGGTTGTTGGTTGTTGGTTGTTGGTTGGTTGTTGGTTGGTTGTTGGTTGGTTGTTGGTTGGTTGTTGGTTGGTTGGTTGGTTGGTTGGTTGTTGGGGTGGTTGTTGTTGGTTGGGTTGTTGTTTGTTGGTGGTTGGTTGTTGGTTGGCTGGTTTGTTTGTTTGTTGGTGGTTGTTTGGTTGTTGGTTGGTTGTTGGTTGGTTGTTTGTTGTTGGTTGGTCGTTGTTGGTTTGTTGTTGGTTTGCTGTTGGTTGTTGGTTGGTTGGTTGTTGGGTGGTTGGTTGGTTGTTGGTTGCTTGGGTGGTTGGTTGTTGTTGGTTGTTGGTGTGTGGTTGTTGGTTGGTTGTGGGTTGGTTGGTTGTTGGTTGTTGTGGTTGTTGGTTGTTGGTTGTTGGTTGGTGTGTGGTTGTTCGGTGGTTGTTGGAGGTTTATGCCCAAACAATATCTAAGGTCATATCAGGATGGGTACCGACTTGTGACAGTGCAAACTCATGTGCGACTTTATTCTGCTGCTCCACTGGGACACCAGGCTGCTAGTACCATGACCTGATGTCCTACTCAGTCACTAGTAGATTTGGTAATTGACGGTCAGATTTTAAATGAGAACCAGATTATCCCAAACAATAATATGCATGTTCAAGGTGCCCAGTATACTGCGCCCAGTATACTGTACACAGTATACTGCACCCAGTATGCATCGCCACTATTATTCCCTTTAACAATTATGTCACAGAAGAAACCACAGGGTGGTCGGCCCGTCTACAAACAACGTTAGGGTAGAATGACTGCTTTTGCAGCCTATTGCAGCGAAGTTCAAACAACCCTGTAATCTGGGTACACGGCACTGCGCAGGCATACCTATTCATGTGGCCATTGGGGGACTTTAAAGCCTGCCTTACACTAGCCGATAATTTATGCTGACGCACATATATAGCCTTAACGGGGCCCACTCTGGTAATGGGTCCAACATCAATTGGATTGATATCGATTATCATCGGTAATGTGGGTCGATATTGGTAATTGGGTTGACATCGGTAATGTGCTCAACATCATCACTATGGAGAGGACACCGGTAACCAGACCAACATCGGTAAGCAGACCAATTTTGGTAACCATACCAACATCGGTAAGCAGACCAATATCGGTGTCCAGACCAACATTGGTAAACGGAACAACATCGGTGTCCAGACCAACCTTGGTAAACGGAACAACATCGCTGAGCAGACCAAACATCGGTAACCAGACCAACATCGGTAAGCAGACCAATATCGGTGTCCAGACCAACCTTGGTAAACGGAACAACATCGCTGAGCAGACCAAACATCGGTAACCAGACAAAACATCGGTAACCAGACCAACATTGGTGACCAGACCAACATTGGTAACCAGGCCAATATCGGAAACCAGATCAACATCGGTAACCAGATCAACATCGGTAACCAGATCAACATCGGTAACCAGATCAACATCGGTAACCAGATCAACATCGGTAACCAGATCAACATCGGTAACCAGATCAACATCGGTAACCAGATCAACATCGGTAACCAGATCAACATTGGTAACCAGAACAACATCGGTAATGATACCACTATATCGGTAATGGGGCTGACATCAGTAATGGGACCAACATCTGTGACACGACCAACATTTGACGATGTGGTTGATATGTTAATTTGGTTGCAAGTGAGGGAACTATCTGAGTAAACTAAAGTTTAAAGTTGCATAGGCCGATGGTTTTGAGTTTCTGTCATTTTCTGAGATAAATACATTAGGTTGATCGTTATGATGTACCTTACTTTACTTTGAAGTAGTTTTTAAAATTGTAAATGGCTAACTTTCAAGATATTTAAAGTGTGAACATGGGAAATTAATTTTGGCAAGCACACCAAAACTCTTACACCATAGGTTTCTGCAGTAACCGGTTCTATTAAATTGCCTTAGTATTCCCTTCTATGCGGCCACAAATGTTTGATAAGTGGATCAGTATCAAATTTAGATATGCAGAATCAGATCCTGATAATTATTTTGGTTTTGAAAATTGGATGTTTTCATCAGACTACGCAGCTTTAAGCAAACGTCACATGCATTTATCGAAGTCAATCTTTGCAAGCTGGAAGAATTACCTAAACGTAAATGAGTGCATGGGAAGTGCCCAGAGGAAATTAATTCGGTATCCTCTCGGTGATGGGATTAAAGGTGTCGAAAATCACTCGAAACACCTGGATTTGTTTGTTTTAAGGGGGTTTTACATCCTGGCAACATCCAATGTCAAATCACTTCATCAGGGATAGGTACCGACTTGTGACATTTCACACTCGTGGAGACTTCATAGTGCTACCCATCTCGAAGATCAACCCACTGAGAACCATGACCCGATATCCCACTCAGTCACATTATCCTGACCAACACTTACCCTATCATATTACTGCCAAGCACGAGGCTTCGCAGTGACAAGCATCAATTGTGTAAGTCATTGATTTGACCCGGCTGGAATTCATACTTCCAACATTCCGCACGGGAAGCATACATGAGCATTCGCCGATTCGACCATGGTGTTCGGTCTGTTCAATAATGGCCATCCGAGCACTGAATGCTGGACTGATGACAGGCAGTTGTTTCCCAGCCGCGTCAGAAGTGTGTGTGTGCGTGTGTGTGCTCACTGTAGTACAACAATTCTGCATCGACGCACTCGTGGGAATAATGTGCACAGCGCAAATTGAACTGGACGCCCCCACCAGCCGGTGGTCCGCCAGAAACTGTAACACGACACGCACCCAGCGCTGATGTTAGTGTGGTCTGCACTGACCTCTCAGGCAAGTAACCCCATAGACAGGTAGGCGTGGGTAGCGTGGTGATATCAGGGAGCCTAGCTGGTGTAATGGTTAGCACACTGGCCCGGAATGCAAAGAGATGTGGGTTCGAGTCCTGCTCTAGGTGCAATATTTCCCACTTTCATCACCCCCACGACACTGGTGCCGTGACCATGATCCTGTACAAGCTATGCGCTGTATGGTTGTTGAACCTACCCTGTGTATGTATGTGTTAGTGCATTGCCGGCATGTATGTAATTGTAAGCATTAAAAGACTAACAATTCCAGGGGGACAAGTGTAGTAGTCTGCACTGACCTCTCAGGCAAATAACCACATAGACAGCTAGGCGTGGATAGTGTGGTGATATCAGGGAGCCTATGTGGTGTAATGGTTAGCACACTGGCCCGGAATGCAAAGCGATGTGGGTTCGAGTCCCGCTCTAGGCACAATATTTCCCACTTTCATCACCCCCACGACAATAATGCGCTTCGATTTAACGCGAATTCGCATATCACGCGATGATTCATTGGACTCAGAATTTGGACCTGTAATTTAAAGGTAATTCAATAAGCTAAACTCCGATTTAGCATGGCCCCAATTTTGATCGCGATGGTGTTATATGGACATGATCGATCATGTTATAACGTGGTCGTCCTATACTAGCATTGGTGGGTGAAGTCTGTGTGATGCAGGGCATCGACCAAGCAGATGGCACCGACTGACTCATCATACGCATCGACCAAGCGGGCTATTGGTTGGTTGCCTGTTGGAGTTTTACGTCCTGGGAACATCTACGGTCATATCAGGACGGGTACCGACTTGTGGCAGTGTGCACTCATGGTGACTTTATAGTGTTGCTCCACTGGGAGACCAGGCTGCCAGCACCATGACCTGATATCCCACTCAGTCACATTATCCTAACACTGAGCCAACCAGTCCTTTCCCTATCCTAATAATGCTAAGCGCTTGGCTAGGAAGCGACAAGTACTAATTCGAATCTCACGATCTACAATAAATGAGAGACTGACGCTTAACTCATTCGGCCATCCCATCTGGTCGCAAGCGGACGGCGCCGATTGACTCGATATGGTTCTCTCGACAGCCAGACGGCGCGATTTAACCGAAGAAAATCAGGGAAAGTTGCTTATTTCTGATAGAAACTTTCGATTATGGCTATGAACATAATTTTATGTTGGGGCTCTTTCTTCCCCCCCCCCCTCTGGCCTTTCTGTCTCACTCCCTCTCTCCCTTCCCCCCTTCTGTCTGTGCCCACCCTCTCTACTCCCTCTCTTTTAACTCTCTCTTTCCACTCACTCCTTTTACCCAACTCTCTTCCTCGCACATGCGCTCTCTCGTTCTCATTGTGTGATACAATTTGTTGTCAGGGACACAATAGTAGACCCACTGCCTTCTTAGACTAAGTAGACTTGGGCCATTGTGAAGTTTGAAATTTGTGAAGTTTCAAACTTGTAAAGTTTGAAACTTACGATGTTTGAAGCTTGCGAAATTTGAAACTTGCAAAGTTTGAAACTTACAAAGTTTGAAATTCGCAAACATAGAAACATGGGCAATTAGAAACTTGTGAAGTTGGAAACTCGCAAAGTTGGAAACTCGCAAAGTTAGAAACTCGCAAAGCTAGAAACTCGCAAAGCTAGAAACTCGCAAAGTTAGAAACTCACAAAGCTAGAAACTCGCAAAGTTAGAAACTTGCAAAGCTAGAAACTCAAGAAGTTAGAAACTCGCAAAGTTAGAAACTCGCAAAGTTAGAAACTCGCAAAGTTAGAAACTCGAGAAGTTAGAAACTCACAAAGTTAGAAACTCGCAAAGTTAGAAACTTGCAAAGCTAGAAACTCGCAAAGTTAGAAACTCGTGAAGTTAGAAACTCGCAAAGTTAGAAACTTGCAAAGTTAGAAACTTGCAAAGTTAGAAACTCGCAAAGATAGAAACTCACAAAGTTAGAAACTCGAGAAGTTAGAAACTCACAAAGTTAGAAACTCGCAAAGTTAGAAACTCGCAAAGCTAGAAACTAGCCAAATTAGAAACTTGTGAAGTTAGAAACTCGCGAAGTTAGAAACTCGTGAAGTTAGAAACTTGAGAAGTTAGAAACTCGTGAAGTTAGAAACTCGCGAAGTTAGAAACTTGCGAAGTTAGAAACTCGTGAAGTATGAAACTCGAGAAGTTAGAAACTTGCAAAGTTAGAAACTCGCAAAGCTAGAAACTCGCAAAGTTAGAAACTCACACAGTTAGAAACTTACAAAGTTAGAAACTCGCAAAGTTAGAAACTTGCAAAGCTAGAAACTAGCAAAGTTAGAAATTCATGAAGTTAGAAACTTGAGAAGTTAGAACCTCGCGAAGTTAGAAACTCGCGAAGTTAGAAACTTGCGAAATTAGAAACTCACGAAGTATGAAACTCAAGATGTTAGAAACTTGCGAAGTTCGAAACTCGCAGAGCTAGCAACTCGCAAAGTTAAAAACTCGCACAGTTAGAAACTTGCAAAGTTAGAGACTCACAAAGTTAGAGACTCGCAAAGTTAAGAGACTCGCAAAGTTAGAGACTCGCAAAGTTAGAAACTCACAAAGTTAGAGACTCCCATAGTTAGAGACTCACAAAGTTAGAGACTCGCAAAGTTAGAGACTCGCAAAGTTAGAAACTCGCAAAGTTAGAAACTCGTAAAGTTAGAAACTCGCAAAGTTAGAGTAGAGACTTGTTCCCGCAGAACATTAACTGATCATAGAGATTGGACAATTGTCAGAGTTAAGAATGCCCTGTCTATGTCGGCAATGTGTTTGATATCGGTTCAGGATCTCACCCGAGAGCAGTTATTTTACTGGAATTAAGCTTCTTTTTTTTAACGGTCAATAATCTGAAGGCGGGGTTTCAGTCATATTTAAAAGATAAATATATCAGATTGATCACTATGACACACGTTATAATGGTTATAATGGAATAACTCTTGGAATAACTTCACTAAAATGGCTAACGTATTTTTAAAAGAGAATAAAAGAAAAATAGGCCACATACATTATTCAATCGTCCAAGCCCATGAATATAAATGAAACATTCCCCCTCTAAGGCATCACTTAGGAAGGAATATCGCTATGATTATCTAATTCCTTTTTTGTCCACACCCCAGTATCCCAACACTCCCGGGATCAAATGTAGTACATCGCGATAACGCAAAGCAGACAGGCACTAGGAGTTGTTCTGTTTGTTGAAGTTTTACGTCCTGGCAACATCTAAGGTCATATCAGCACGGGGGGAGTTGTTCTCTGTAAGGAACTAACTCCAGTTACAACATAGTTCACTCTGTTAAGCACACATTATCATGCCGATTCAATTAAACAGTCATGAGGTCATTATATGGGGGCAATATATTCCATCCATAACCTCTCCTGAAGCCCACGAAACGTAAAGCCTGCCATGCACTAATCGATAATCCAACAATTTCTAAATTGCATACCGAATTTCTTTTTTGAATTTTGATGACATTTCTGTTTACGGATTTTGGATACGCGGTTTACTAACAGTAACAAGCTTGATGGGTTGTTGGAGTTTTACGTCCTTGCAACATCTACGGTCATATCAGGGCGGGTCAAGACATATTATTGTTTAACTGGGACTCCATGGGGTAAATGTAATCATCATCATCATGATGTCGGTCGCGATGCGACAAAGACTGCTTTCATTACTTGACTGCCGCTCTCCATTTAGCTCTCTGCTGTGAGAGTTGAATCCATGAGTCGGTCTTAGTGTCTCTCAGCTTAATGTTTCTCTCGATGGTATCCTTACATTTCATGCAAGCTGCCTGCAAAAGTGTTGAAGTGCTGCTGGCTTTTGCAAGTTACCAGCAGCACTCTCTCGGGGAGCAAATAGATGTTTCACACCGGCAAGAACATGTCAAGACAGGCGCAAAACTATTTGACCCTGCAGTGGCTGGTCGGTAGATGTTGGGAGTTCCATACATCAACCGCCCTTAATGTTGCCACAGTGACATGGTTTTCTGTTTAGGGTTTGCTCCCTTAACCTTCGGTTCTGTCAAGAACCTGTACCAGAAGGCAGTGGTTTACAATGTAATCAATGGTCGATTAATCGGAATAACCGGATTTGAGTGAGATTTGTCGCGCAATGTGCGGTGGCCATTACTCTCTAGATAAGCAGGGCGGGACATTACGGCGTGATGGATCTGTACAGACATTCACGGCGGCGGAAGAGACGGCGTCTGGGAAGACAAGGGGGGTGTCTGCCGTAAGCACCTCCTAACGGGCTTTAACGAGCACCTGGTTAAGACTCTGCAGGTGGGTACTGCTCGAGGTGGGGGTGAGGGAGGGGGTAAGCGGGAAGGGGACAGGGAGGTGGCATACAAATATCACCCATCCCAGTGGCACACTATGACAATGAGGACAAACTATGAAGACCTGCTATATTTAAAGCCTCCCGTATACGATTCACGCACTAAAACTGACTGCGTTGATGGTACCCATTACAACCCGATCTGTCCCGTTTCCCAACTAAAACTGCCTGATTCATTTTTCGAATCTTATAAATCCCGGTACACACCTCCCGTATAAGACCTAAAACTGAGTTTTAAGTCACGAATCGGAGGGCTCTGGTGTGATAGAGGGTCACACACCTAAAGACTGAAACCGACTAAAACTCAAACGTTGTCGCGAAACAGGCAGTTTTAGGTTTTATATGGGAGGTGTGTACCGGGCTTTAAGTTGCATAGTCTGATGGTTTTGAGCTTCGGTCATTTGAGATAGATCTGGTAGGTTGATTGGTTGGTTGTTGGGGTTTTATGTCCTGGCAACATCGAAGGTCACATCAGGACGGATACCGGCTTGTGACAGTGCGCACTCATGGCAAATTTATAGTTCTGCCCCACTGGAAGACCAGGGCACCAGCACCATGACCTGATATCTCACTCAGTCGCATTATCCTGAAACTGTGCAAACCAGTACTAACCCTATCCTAATATGCCGAGCACGCCTGGCTAGGAAGCGACAAGTATGTCTCGTCTCGTCTACTCTAGTCTCGTCTACTCTAGTCTCGTCTACTCTAGTCTCATCTCATCTAGTCTCATCTAGTCTCTTCTAGTCTCGTCTACTCTAGTCTCGTCTACTCTAGTCTCGTCTACTCTAGTCTCGCCTAGTCTCGTCTAGTCTCGTCTAGTCTCGTCTAGTCTCGTCTAGTCTCGTCTAGTCTCGTCTAGTCTCGTCTCGTCTGGTCTCGTCTAGTCTCGTCTAGTCTCGTCTAATCTCGTCTAGTCTCGTCTAGTCTCGTCTAGTCTCGTCTAGTCTCGTCTAGTCTCGTGTAGTCTCGTCTAGTCTCGTCTAGTCTCGTGTAGTCTCGTGTAGTCTCGTCTAGTCTCGTCTAGTATCATCTAGTATCATCTAATATCATCTAATAATAGTAATATCATCTAATATCATCTAGTATCATCTACTCTCATTTAGTATCATCTACTCTCATCTATCGTCATCTAGTATCATCGAGCATCATATAGTATCATCTAGCATCATCTAGTATAATCTAGTATCATCTAGTATCATCTAGTGTCATCTACTCTCATCTAGTATTATCTAGTTTCATATGTGTCAACAAGTAGTTTCGAATCACATATAACCTATTATATTTGCCTGATTTCAAGTGTTACCTGTTCCTACCTACTGTTATATTCATAGCACACTGTATTCGCTATTTCTCTGTGTCGACCCGTCACCACGACCCATTCACCAGTGTGAAATGGAATGAAGTACCACTGCCCAGTCCCCGGTACGCGGTGGGCGGGCGGCAGTGCATTAAAATATGCTCAACCTGAAAGCTTTGCTAACATAGATAAGATTCTAACAGCATACAGCTGTCGTGTTCCAGTAACGAGCCGCTCCTGTCTTCCCACACAGTCCACACTAAACTGTTAGCAGACACAGTACACTCCGAGATCACGGCAGGCCTAGATGCCTGGTCAGCATCATGTCATACAATCGTGGACTGTCAAAGAAAGCCCCCGCTTTATGTCATTGAAGTTTTATGTCCCGGCAACATCTGAGGTCATATCAGGACAAGTACCGACTTTTGACAGTGCACACTCTATGGCAACTTTATAGTGCTGCCCCACTGGGAGACTAAGCCGCCAGCACCATGACCCAATATCCCACTCAGTCAGATTATCCTGACACTGAGCTAACCAGTCCTTGCCCTATCCTATTAATGCCGAGCGCCAGGCTAGAAAGCGATAAGTATGAATTTCTTTTTATAAGTCATTGGTTTGACTTGACCGGGAACCTCACTCCCGATCTCCTGCACGCGAGGCCCGCGCTCTACCGATTCAGCCACCGCGCCCGGTACCCTGCTGTATGTATGCAGTCACTTATGTACACTTGGTTCAATATATCACTGCTTGGCTTTCTGTAAATCGTGGTGCTCAGCAAAAAAGAAAGATAACGAAAAGACTGCCATGAGCTGCATCGGGGCGCTACTCTAACTCTCCACAATTGGGACGCAATTGGAAGCAATGTAACCAATCACGTTCCATTGATCCACGTGACCACGTGACCACCCTGCTTCCTAACCCTTATCCCCACCTCACACCCGCCTCCTCCTCTTCCTCTTCCCTCACTTCACACCCGCTACCACCACACGCCACACATCCAGCAATCACCCACCTCAATCACCCGTCCTGATATGACCTTAGATGTTGCCAGGACGTAAAATTCCAACAACTCGACACTGAAGAAGGAAAGCCTCGTTGTGGCTGTGCTGGTCACGTGTACTTACAGCTGGTATTTGATTGGTGTAGAGACATACAGGTGTAGTAAGTTCAAAACACTATCCCGCAACAACACTACGGTAGTGTTTTCAACCTACTTTCAAAACACTACAGTAGTGTTTTCAACTTAGTTAAAGATATGTTCAAAACACTACTGTGGCCACGCTCAAAACACTATCCTTAAGTTCAAAACACTCCCTTTAAGTTCAAAACACTACTCTCATGGTGCTGGCAGCCTGGTCTCACAGTGGGCAGCACTATAAAGTCACCATGAGTGTGCACTCTCACAAGTCAGTACCCATCCTAGATGACCATAGATGTTACTAGGACATAAACCAACAACAAACAATCAATCAAACATCACAGCATGGTCAGCTTATCAATATGTGTCAGTAGGTTACATTTTGTGGCATTACAGACCAGACGGGATGGCTGGATGAGTTAGAGCGTCCGTCTCCCGTGTTGGTAGATCATGGGGTCTTGGGTTTGAACCCTGGTTGAGTCAAACCAATGACTTAAAAATTGATACTTGTTGCTTCCTGGCCTGGCACTCGGCATTATTAGGATAGGGCTAGGACTGGTTGGCTCAGTGTCAGGATAATGTTACTGAGTGGGATATCAGGTCATGGTGCTGGCAGCCTGGTCTTCCAGTGGGGCAGCACTATAAAGTCACCATGAGTGCACACTGTTACTAGTCCGTGCCCGTCCTGATATGACCTTAGATGTTGCTATGATGTAAAACAACAACAAACAAATAAGCGGCATTACACTTACAGCCCCCACTGCCGTGTTATGATAGTGTTTTGAACTTGGACAGTGTTTTGGATGTATGTAGGGGTAGTGTTTTCAACTTAAGTGAGGAGGGAGGAGGGAGGGCGATGAGGGAGGAGGAGGAGGGAGGAGGGAGGAGGGAGGAGGAGGAGGGAGGAGGGAGGAGGGAGGAGGGAGGAAGGAGGAGGAGGGAGGAGGGAGGAGGGAGGTGGAGGAGGAGGGAGGTGGGGGAGGGGGGGGAGGAGGGAGGGGGGGGGGGATCGAGGAGGGAGGAGAAGGAAGCAGTCAGCTTGATAACGCCTCTGGGGGCACATTAACTAGGGCTGTGATAAGGTGTGCTTGGACAGGGTACCAGCACTAATGAGGGAGTCAGCGCTGCGTGCCAGCCTACCCTCTGGGCTTCTTGCATCCCTCTATATTCTAATCTCCTCCTGTTGCTTGTTCCCTTTCTCTCCATCATCATTCTCCACGGGTGCTGCATTAAGTCTAGTCACACCATCGCCAAGTTATCGCCAATATTAATTTCTATGGCAGCAAGATTAGGATGGATTTGCTGTCGTTTTGTTGTCGTTGTTGTGGTAATTGCTACAAATCACTTTTACAATGTCTGCCTCTTTTTAGTGGAGGCAATATCGTCGAGAATTGGGAGGGAGGGTCATTATTGAAACAAATAAAAGCTAATATTTTTTAATTGTCCGGCAATGTGGCTAAAAAGATCGGTTAGTGTAATTTGGCCAATAATTATCGCTTTTTCCTCCGTGGATCGTCACTGTATTTTGTAATTGTTTCTCTGTATTAAATGCAAAATGTGTCTGTAACAAAATAAGCCAAGCTTTATTTGATTATATTTGTTGTAAATATGTTTATTCTGCTGAATAAGTCTTTTGTGAGTGTCGAAGCATTGGTCTTACAGCCATTTTTCAATTCATGGTTATTTACACAAAAGGTATATAGAAAATGGTATATAATAACTGTTGAATACAGAATTTGCAGCATATAACACAATGAAATTCTGTAACCCAAAAGTTCCATAGCAATATAGTAACAGGAGTGTCATATAACTAGATCAATATTAGTCAGATCAATGTGCGTCTTAACATACTATTTAGAATGTCAGCAGAAGTTATCTCTTGTATTCAGTTGGTAAAGTTGTAGTCAGTTTTAATGTTCAGTGGAGTTAGGCAAACGGTATATAAATGTCAGTTTGTTAGAAATATTCTAGTGTTACTCTAGAGTAGTTAGTTATGTGAGTTTATGAATTATTATTATTATTATGGGAAGTCATATTCTTGTTCTTGCTGTATTTGTCAAATTTCACTTCGAAATAAAAGTATCATGTAGAATGTATTGCCTTAAGAGATTAAAAAAACAGCTAATTCCAACAGTATTTATCAAATAGCCAGCGATGTGGTCAAATAACGCTGTTCGTGTTTGAGTATTCAGATTGAGTTGAAGGAACGGTGTGTCGATTGTGTTTGGGTTGTTTCTCTTGGTGTTAAAGAATATCAAAACCAGCAGACTATGCAACTTTAAGCGGGGGAAATTTCATCCGCGAATTCATTCTGGGATGGGGTGTTATTGGGTTATCGAGTCGGTCTTGGGTATGTATCACTTGTGTGTACTCCTGTTGTTACTGTTGTTCTTGATGTGCCTGCATGTGTACAGTGTGTGCCGCTCATTGAATACCGGCCCCCCGTATCACATCATATCCGATGTACAGACTGCATGGAGCCTGGCGCAATTCCTAGATTGTATACTACTATGGCCTCTTGACATGTCTGGGTATATATGCGATGTATAACGCATTATGCGAGTATAAAAATACGAAGGGAATTGTTTCCATTATATGTTAATTATATATTATCATTATTCCCATTGTTATACGCTGTAAGACTCCATACTTGACAGGTGGCACCACTTGTGGCCTACCTCTCCAACTGGTGTCGACAAGTGTCAGTCGCACCGGAGGTTATATGTATAATACACAGATATATATATATGTGCTCTATAATCCATTATGGGAATATAAACAAGGACACTACCGATCTTCAGTTCCCTATGTAATAGTTAGCACTTATCCTATCTAGCTGACCCTGTTATTATGACATAGACCACGGTGGCGCCCCCTGTGAGCGGCCCTGTGCACTGTATGCCAGCTGCGCCTGGCCTTAACGCATTCAATTTTAACTTTAGGTGGGCATTTAATATATCTCCGCCAGAGAATATATATCTTCTTCTCAACCACATCAGTCTTATCTTTGTTCTGTTTATTGGGGCCAACTGTTTATATATATATGTAATAGTCTGCACTGACCTCTCAGGCAAGTAACCACATAGACAGGTAGGCATGGGTAGTTTGGTGATATCAGGGAGCATAGGTGGTGTAATGGTTAGCACACTGGCCCGGAATGCAAAGAGATGTGGGGTCGAGTCCTGCTCTAGGCACAATATTTCCCATTTTCATCACCCCCATGACACTGGTGCCGTGACCAGGATCCTGTACAAGCTATGCACTGTATGGCTGTTGAACCTACCCTGTGTATGTATATATATGTAAGTGCATTGTGTGTATGTATGCAATTGTAAGCATTAAAAGACTTACAATTCCAGGGGTGCGAGTGTAGTAGTCTGCACTGACCTCTCAGGCAAGTAACCACATAGACAGGTAGGTGTGGGTAGTGTGGTGATATCAGGGAGCCTAGGTAGTGTAATAGTTAGCACACTGGCCCGGAATGCAAAGAGATGCAGGTTCGAGTCCCGCTCTAGGCGCAATATTTCCCATTTTCATCACCCCACGACATATATATAATAATTACCTCCATAAGTAAGGAACAATAAGACATGATAGTGGGTACAAGTATAATCTGTAGCTAGAGGACAGACGCCTCTAGCCTAATAACAACAAACATGTCAGTGTTACAGTGAGAGCATAGCGGTCGCTGAGCCTTGGGCGAGTAGGTGGCGCCTCGGGGAGCTGATATTGTATCAGTAGATGACCTCAAGTATAGATTCAACCAGCTAATGACTGAGGGGGCTGGGGAGTAGATGGAATCTTCCGGCTTATTATACTCGTATAATGGCTTATACAGCATATATATATAGGCTGTCTATGAGGTTACTCTATGAAACCAGACGCACAACAAACAAGCACATTCATCAATTTATAATGTAAAGTGTCACCGATTCTAAGCACATTCACGATAATAGGGCTGGCGTCTGCTAGTGCCTTACTATTACCTTCAGAATTTATATCTCGCGAGGTGACCAACATTAATTGCGGATTTAAGAAAGCATTACGCGATGTGAAGAGTGTGCGAACGACACGACACGATTCATATTTTTCTATCAGCAGAAAATAAAATTCATCTACAGATAGCCACACTGACATTCATGCCTCGACCTTATCAGTTCCAAATAAAAACGACTGGGAATTCTAAATGGTGGGAACGGTCTCCCGTTATTTGTCACGAGTATTGGATTCACGTAGACTCGGGGAAATGTTAGTTTTTTTTGTTTCTGTGTGTTTTTGATAATGCACTTTACTTTAAGTGCCTGTCACACTATGGCAGATTGAGCAAAGGACAGAACCGGACAAAGAATATTCGGACTTGAAATGTATTGATTATGTAACGGACGGGTAACGGACGGGTAACGGACGGTAACGGTTGATAACGTATCTAATGATCAACGGACAATTCATAATACAAAAAGACCTATAATGAACGGCAACGGACGTGTATTGGATATGTAACGGACGGGGAACGGACGGGGAACGGACGGGGAACGGACGGGGAACGGACGGGGAATGGATGGGGAACGGACGGGGAACGGAGAGTAATGGATAATAACCGCATGCTCAAAAGTTGTAATGGATCAGATCAACGGATATCAACGGATGTCAATGGATATGCAACGGATATGCAATGGATATTCAACGGACACAAACCGGACTTTGCCAGATATCAACGGACTTTGTTTGGTTTCTTTCCGTTTCTCCAATCCGGTGATGTGTGACAAAGCCTTTATAGAGCAATTATTGCTTGGATAATTGCCTTGGTGGCATAGCACCGTATTAAGTTTTTTGATGAAGTTTAATTTTTCGGGGGAGGGTTACATTCTTGTAACATCAAAGGCCATATCAAGACGGGTGGCGACTTCTGCGCACTAATTGCATATCATTGTGACTTTATTGTGCTTCCCTACTGGGATACCATGACGCAGGCACCATAAGTCAATATCCAACTCAGTCACATTATTATGAAGCCGAGAAAAGCAATCCCTGCCCTGTCCCTGAACGAAAGACTAGGTAGTGACAAGCATCAATGTCATAGGTCATTCGTTTGACTCGGCCTGGATTCCATCCCACGGCCTTCTGCAGAAGTCAGCGTTCTTACCAGTTTGGCCATGTGAGCAATGTCTCATATTATCTGTGCTAAGTAGTGATAGTTATAATAATAATAAAACACAATAAGGACAAGCGTCATATATGTAAATGGAATGAGTAAATAGACTCTGGCTGGCCTCTAAGACCCCAATCTTTATTAAAGAAAAATTCATGTAGAAGTGACCAACCGGTGTTAGGACAGGAAGCACTTGCTGACCAGCTGCCTTGCT
Organism: Branchipolynoe longqiensis; assembly: GCA_030323885.1. NCBI lineage: Eukaryota > Metazoa > Annelida > Polychaeta > Phyllodocida > Polynoidae > Branchipolynoe > Branchipolynoe longqiensis. The sequence goes on from CM059186.1 coordinate 184,684,984, forward strand.
TACCTGCTCCAACAAGCAACAGGGCTCCAAGCCGCTCTAGCTGTACCATAGAACCTTCCAGAATCAGCACACAATAGATTCACTTTCACCGCTTATATAATATTTGCATAAAGGTAAACATTTATACATACAAGTAAAAACTAAGCAGTGTTCTATATTGTAAGATATAGCACAGCTGCACAGCCCCTGTTGAGCAGTGCTGTGCCAGTTTGCTGTATAACTGCATCTAAAGTAGCACGAGGATACATGATGATGTATACACCGGGTTTGTGTGAGAACAGCCATCTCCATATCTGCTGACACGACAGAAATGTACTATTAACCGGAAGCAATGCAATACGGGAAAATAAGGAGCCCATTTCCACTCCCCCTACCGAATGCGGTGGTCGAATCAGTAGAGCGATATATTATACGGTGCGGAAGGTCGGGAGTTCGAATCCCAGCCGAGTGAAACCTATGACTTATAACATTGATACTTGTTGCTACCTAGCCTGACACTCGGTATTAATAGGATAGAACAAGCAAGGACTGCTTAGCAGTGTCGGGGTAATGTGACTGTGTGGGATAACCCGTCATGGGCCTGGCGGCCTGGTCTTCCAGTGGGGCCGCACTATAACGTCACCAGAAGTGTGTACTGTTAATGTTACAAGCCGGGTCATCATCATGCTGTCGGTCGCGATGCGACAAAGACTGCAAGCTGCCTGCAGAAGTGCTGAAGTGCTGCTGGCTTTTGCAAGTTACCAGCGGCACTCTCTCGGGGAGCAAATAGAGGTTTCACACCGGTAAGAACATGTCAAGACAGGCGCAAAACTATTTGTCCCTACAGTGGCTGGTCGGGAGATGTTGGGAGTTCCATACATCAACCGCCCTTAATGCTGCCACAGTGACATGGTTTTCTGTTTAGGGTTTGCTCCCTTAGCCTTCGGTTCTGTCAAGGACCTGTACCACAAGGCAGTGGTTTAGAAGCCGGGTACCCATCCTAATATGACCCGAGATGTTGCTAGGATAGATCAACTATGCATCCCCCGGGGATTGTCATGAGTAAGAATGGACATAGTAGATCACATAGCACATAGTAAGTAAGCCTTTGAGAAGACTTTCATAGACCGTGTAAGCATTGACACAGAGAGAGAGGGCGTGGGGCGTTGATTTGCGGAGAGTGGATATTTCCGGATTGCCATGGAGCGGTGGCAGTTTGGACTGGTGGCCGACGGGAAGAGTGCCGACATGTAGTGAGTGGGCAGCAGTGGTGAAGATGGAGGAGGGACGCTGGCAGGAATGAGCAATGTGTGGTGGCGGGTCAGCGGGCAGCGAGTGGCGGCTGAGTCGGGGGTATTGTAGATAATGGGGCATGAATGCGGGTGGACAGCTACTAGGGCGAGCTTGGGGTCGGAGCAGGGAGGTGGCGGGGGAAGTAAAACAGCGAGATAAATCACGTGACTTTCACTACGCGCCCACCCAACACGAGCTGCAGAGTGTGGGTGTGGATAAACTAAATGTCGTCTTTGATGTGACATTTAGTACATGGAGAATACTCTGTTAAGGACAGAAAGCGCGATTCTGTGGAAGCCTGTATAATTCAATGAATTGCATTGATGTTAAGTTATAGTTCTTTATTGGGGGTTGCAGCAGACGACAATTGCAACGACACTAAAAGCAATACTGAAAAAGGGCGCCATTTCTCCGGCCGGCGCTTCTATTTGGATATGGACAAATGGCGGTGACCGGTGACAGGAAATGGGGGAAACAGTGCATTGGTCAGACAGGGCAGCAGGGCATTCCATTGGTTGTTGGAGGTTTACACCCTGGCAACATTTTAGGTCATATCAGGATGGGTGCCGACAGTGCGCACTCATGGCAACTTTATAGTACTACCCCACTGGGAGACCAGGCCACCAGCACAATGACCCAATCTCACACTCAGTCACATTATCGTGACACTGAGCCAACCAGTCCTTGCCCTATCCTAATAATGCCGAATGCCTGGCTAGGAAGCGACAGGTGTACATTTTTAAGTCATTAATTTGACTCAACCAGGTTTAGAATTCCTCAATCTACCAAAACAGGAGATGGACGCTCAACTTTTTCGGCCATCCCGTCTGGTCGAGGCGTTCGGCGGACACCGACCTGGTGAGCCGGGCACCAGGTGGGCGGGTCGGCAGGGATGCAATTTGGTACAGCCACCGCGTGATGATGGATCTCAACCGGCTAATCTACGCTCCGTCCACCCACGTGTTTGCCTGCCACCGCCCGCTCACACCCGCGGCGCCGGCAGGCAGGCAGGCAAGGCAGGCAGCGAGGGTGTCGCACAGAATATATTGGGACACAATAGTTCCTTTATTGTTTGGTTTAAACAAAATTAAGCTAAACTGTTCAATATTTGTTATTTATGCAGAACTAGCTAGCAGTATCCTGGGTATAACTGACTGAGTCAAGAGTTTTGGTTGAAGGATGTAGGGGTGCAGGAGCAAGTGTGAGAGTGGGTGTGTGGGACGAGGGTGGAGGTGGGCGGAAACAGTCGGTGGAGTGTTAATAACACGGGGCGCCAAGTGCACTGCTCGGTTCGCTGAGCTGCTCAGTGGGCCGTGAAGGCTAGCTCACACATGGACCGCCTCAACACCAATGCCGGTCTCTAACCAAAGAGTGCGGCTTCATTCATGGCCTACATTCAGTAGCCACGCTGGTCAGGCCTTCAGTTCCAAGTCGTTAGGCTGCTCTTCATTGGCTACCCAAACAAGCACCCTGGTTCATTTCTGGGATCGAACGAAAGAAACTGCCGACCGGTTGTCGGAAAGGCGGGGTGGAAGGGAGGGGAGTGGAGAGATGGGGAGGGAGGGAATAAGAGGGAAGGAGGGGGGAAGAGGGAAGGGACGGGGAGGAGCGGTGGAGAGGGGGGTGGGGAAGGGGAGAGGGGAGGAGAGGGGATGGGGAGGGGAGGGAGGAGAGGAGAGGAGAGGAGAGAAGAGGGGATGCGAGGCATGGGAGGAAAGGGGGGGGGGTAAAAGGAGGAGAGGAGATGATAGGGGAGGGGGAGGATAGGGGACGAGAGGGGCGGAAAAGGGAGTAGAAGGGAGTTGAGGGGAGGAGAGGGGAGGAGATAGGAGGAGGGGGGAGAGTGGACGAGAGGAGAGGGGAAAGGGACGAATGGGAGGAGACGAGAGGAGAGGAGAGGAGAGGAGAGGAGAGGAAAAGGGAGGAGAGGGGATGGGAGGGGAGGGGCGGGGAGGGGAGGGGAGGATAGGGCAGGGCAGGGGATAGAGCGAAGAGCACACATCCCTTGTTGGTGATTACTCGGTGGTCCAAATATCCACTGTCATCTTTACTGCAGCTCATCAACTTGGTTAAAGGCCAGCATTACCCACACCGACAATCACGTTGTCTGCAATGGTGGCGCCAGGGGGCAGTGCAATGTAATTGCGGAGCTAACACTAACAACAAAATACAGGGGAACTGTGCGGGTAAAAGGTACTAGATCAGGGGGGGGGGGGGGGTGACAAGAGAGCGGGGGAGGGAAGGGGAGAGTGTAGGGGTAGGGGAGAGTGTATAGAGGGGGGGGGAGAGTGTAGAGAAAGGGAGAGTCGAGAGAGGGGGAGTGTGGAGAGAGGGGGGAGTGTGGAGAGAGGGGGAGACTGTAGAAAGGGGGAGAGTGTAGAGAAAAGGGGAGTGTGGTGAGGGGGCTGTGGAGAAAGGGAGATTGGAGAGAGGCGGAGTGTGGAGAGAGCGGAGTGTGGTGAGAGGGGGCGTGTGGTGAGAGGGGCGTGTGGTGAGAGGGGGCGTGTGGTGAGAAGGGGGCGTGTGGTGAGAAGGGGGCGTGTGGTGAGAAGGGGGCGTGTGGTGAGAGAGGGGCGTGTGGAGAGGGTGTTGTGGAGAGATGAGCGGTATAGAGAGAGGGAGACTAGGTTGAGGGGGGGGGGGGTGGCAAGGTGGGGGGGGGGACACTGCAGAAATGAACATTGGTTGTTGAGTTGCTACGAGTAAGTACCCCATGGTCTGGAATATGAAGTTGTGTTCTGTACAGTTGATACAACCCCCTCCCCTCTCCTCCCCCCTCTCCCCTCTCCCCTCTCCCCTCCCTCTCCCCTCCCCCGACAGACACACTGAAGTGCACTGCCTATTCATTATGCATGGCTTTGGGCATCGAGGCTTTCAGAATTACCGTCGCACGCAGACAGGGTCCGATAGTGTGCGCTGAAGACAAGATTCTTTACAAACACTCGGTCGGCGCCCATACAAGCCCCATTCAGCCTCGTTTTCACACACACCCGGCCATGTGGGGTTTGTGGTTATTGGTCCTGTGAAGTGCGAGGCTTTTACCTTGAAATCTTCAGACTGGGCCTAAAACGCTATCTGAGGACACCACCAAATCATATATGAAGAGTTCAGGCGCAAAAACATTTTTTAAAGAATTAAAATTTTAAAAATTCACCTGAAGGTTATTTTAATTCCACTTTTCTTGTGACGAGATGGTTATGGAGCAATGAACAACACAAATTGGTATGTAAAAAAGGTGACCTTTTGAAGTTTGGATCTGATGTTTATATCAATTCGGGGATTGGTCTTTACGGGGTTTTTCGCCTCAACTCCTCATAGGTATGCAATGCAACAACATATCGCTGTGTGAATTCACTGCAATAATTTATTGTTTATTTATCTAATATTTATTTAATATTTATTTTGACCTACAGTTTTATTTCATTAAGAGCAAATTGTGAATCGTTGTCCCTTCGTATGTGTTTCCTTGTTTGTTTGAACTTTACGTCCTGGCAATATCTGAGGTCATGACAGTGCGCACTCATGGCAATTTCCTAGAACTGCCCACGGGAATAAAAGACTGGATCGCCGGCTACCCTGACCCGATATCCCACTCAATCACATTATGACTAATTAGGATAATGTGACTGCATGGGATATCGGGTTATGGTGCCAGTGGCCTGGTCTTCCAGAGGGGAAGCACTATAAAATCGCCATGAGTGTGCATTGTCACCCTCCTGATAAGATGTGAGATGGTGCTGTGACGTAAAACAACAAAATCGAGTTTTCATAGGGCTATAAGTATAAGTATATATCGACTATATGTCGATATTAACTAAATAAAGCAAATAATCTATGTGCAATAATATTGGTACAATATCTTATACAGACATGTGTTCTCGCCTATATGAGCTCTTTTCCCCCCCATTGTAATGATTGACACAAAACAGCACAGAAACGGTTACATTGAAAACACAAGGACATTTGCTTCAACTCAATATGTATTCTATTGGGATTATGAAACATGTAAAAAAAACAAATCAGTTTATCCCGAGCAAATGCATAAGCAGATAGTATGTTGATCGTTACAATGGACAAAGCTTTGTCCGATATTGCTTAAGATCTTTTCAGACAGTCTCATATGTCTAGACTTAGACACTAAACCAATGGGAGTTCGCTACTAAATAAATATTGAAACCTAGCATAGAGTAAGATGCACAAGGTGGAGAGACAAAGTAGTGCTTGAAGGTCACCTGATGCAAATGTCAGCCCGAATATAATTGGCTAAAGGCCCAGTCAGACCTTACCGGACTGAGTACCGGACACCATCGGGCAAAGAATTGCTAGTCCGGTGGTGTTCGGTGTCAAACTGTTGCAATGGCTGCCGGACGAAACGGATGCTAAACGGATGCTAAACAGACGCTAAGCAGACATTAACGAATAGTCAACAGATGAGAACCAGACGAGAACCAGACGGCAACCGAAAGTCAAACGGACGGACCGGACACCAAATGGACACCAACCGGACACCAACCAGACACCTACCGGACACCTACCGAACACCTACCGGACTGTTCACGGACGCGCCAAAAACCGACGGACCGAATTCCCTCAGCACCGTCAACGGACTCTTCAGGATACAAAACTGGATGAGTAACGAACATGAAACGGACCAAATGGACTTAAAACGGACACCAACCGTACACTTCAGTCCGGTGGTGTCCGGTAGAAGTTTTGCGCATGTTCAAAACTTGTACCGGACACCCCCGGACACCACCGGACACCACCGGACAGATAACGGACACGCTGGATACCAACCGTATATAAACGGTACATTGCCGTATTTCCCTGGACAGTGTCCGTTTTCTATCCGGTTCCTCAATCCGGTGGAAAGCGGAAGTGGGTAACCTGCATAATGGTAGGCTACCTACAGTTGCACCACATTAGTTATTTATTAGGTGATAAGTGCCCATTATCACTACTGATAAATATATAACGGCATATTGGTTGGTTGTTGGAGTTTTACATCCAGGCAACATCTAAGGTCATATGAGGACGGGTACCGACTTGTAACATGCACTCATGGAAAATTCAGAGTGCTGTCCCACTAGTAGACCAGCACCATGACCCGATATCTTACCCAGTCACATTATCCTGACACTGAGCCAACCAGTCCTTGCCCTATCCTATTGATGCCGAGCGCCTGGCTAGGAAGTGACAAGTATCAAATTTTAAGTCATTGGTTTAACTCGACCAGGGTTTGAACCCATGGGTTTGAATCCTACAATCTACCAACACGGGAGACGGACGTTCAACTCACTCGGCCATCCCGTCTGGTCTCTAACAGTATACATATAACGGTATATATATAAATTCATAACGGTATCTATATAACATAGTCATTGCCCTTTTTCAGCTGATTTACTATAGAAGGCTGAGCCTTTGGCACGCCTCATCAGATCCAGCACCTACGTGACTGCCATCCTAGTCGTAGCACATCCCATATATCTTGACCCTGCGCACACACTGCCCCCTTCACCCCCCCCCCCCCACACACACACACACACATCGGCAGGCTCACAGTGACAGCGACTCGTAACCTGCTCATTACGTGACATGGGTGGTCCTGTCTATCCAAACCCACTGCGGGCCCAATGACGTCCGTGTAGAGGCGGAGGGTGATTTGCATTTTACGCAGGAGGATCATGGGGTAGGAGCCATGAGGATCTAATATATATATATTATATACTGTATAAGAATTATATGAGTATTAAAACCCAGAATATCCGTCCTTTTCCTCATCACTGACTCAGCTTCATTGACTGATGGAGTCTGTCCTAGTCATCTACTGCTCCAGCCTCCCCAACCCCAGCCCCGATGGTGGCGCCACCACTCCTGCACACTGTAACCGGTCACTCACTGTACCGCTGGAAATATATGTATATAAGATATATACATATGTATAAAGATAGAAGGAGGTGAGCACGTTTTGATTGGTCAGTTGGTTGTTGGAGTTTTATGTCCTGGCAACATCTAAGGTCATATCAGGACGGGTACAGACTTGTGATAGTGCGCACTGATGGCAACGTTATAGCGCTGCCCACTGGGAGACCAAGCTGCCACCACCATGACCCAATATCCCACTCAGCCACATTATCATGACACTGAGCTAACCAGTAATTGTCCTATCCTATTTATGCTGAGCACCAAGCTAGGGAGCGACAAGTATCGATTTTATAAGTCATTGGTTTGACTCAATCAGGAACCGAACTCCTGATCTCCCGCATGCGAGGCCCTGCGCTTTACCTATTCGGCCAGCGCGCCCGGTATATGCGGATAGATATAGAGCATGTTGGTTTGTAGTGAGGTCTGAAGGATTGCATGTTATCGGCGACCCCTACGATCGGCGAACACCAGACAAGCTTCCAATGTAAAAGCTATCTTTGTTTCATTTGACTGTCCCTCCGGCGACTGGACAACTGCTATGTCAGGACAACGTTGGGCTGGATCCTGAGCTGTCCTTTATAAACAGGTACTACTGTATAGAGGTGTGCGATGTACAAGTTGGCGTTATAGTAAAACGGTACCATTGCGTCAATGCGATGGGGTGTAATTGATGCCGTGCATGCAAGCCCATGCATGGATGCCGACGCATGCGCGCGTGTTTTAAGGCAGTCTCAGAATAGTCGATATTTTCCTAAAAGCCCCACTCTATCATCAGATCATCCGCTATCGGAAACATCCCGACTGTGGAAAATTCCGTTCAATTCGCGATATTAAAGCTGCATAAGTTCGATGAAAACATAAAATTGCTACACGAAAACACATATCTAGATTTGATTGTGCATCTTTATTTTATTTGTAATCTCAAGTGGTGCGCATGCAGCTGCGTAGCGGCGTATATGGAAGCTCTGCCCCTGTCATATACAGCACAATGCCATATCCACTGAAATGCAACCAATTTGCTTCCTGAATAGGGAGTACCTACCTACAAGAATTGCGCACTCAATTTACTTCAGTGTCTGCAGAGGTGGACTTAAGCCCCAGTCACACTACAGCTTGCGACCACTTTGCGACCACCTTAGACCAAAGAACCCATAGTCAACAGTGACATCCTTGTGACCAAAACAATGGTTGCCGATGTCTGGGCATCACTGGTGACTGTGGGTTCTTTGGTTTAAAGTAGTCGCAAAGTGGTTGCAAGCTGCAGTGGGACTGGGGCTTAAGACCCCAGTCACACTATGGCTTGCGACCACTTGCAACCACTTTACAACTAAAAAAGACCATAGTCGCAGGCGACCGACCTCCTTGCGACCAAAGCAAAAAAAAGGCGGGAAAAACAATGGTTGGTGATCAGTCAGTGATTGCTCAGCGACCGGTCTCCAACCGCTCACGACCGGTGGCCTACAGACCAGTCACTGACTGCTTGCGATCGCTTGCGATCATGTTGCGACCGCCCGTCTTTGCTGCTTTGGTGGTCCCAAAGTGGTTGCAAACGCGATCGCAGGCGTAATCTGACTGGGGTGTAAAGTAAAATAAATTCAGAAATAACAAAGAAATCTAAAGATCTAGCTGTCTTAAGACCATTCTCGACTAATATTCCCCAGTTTGGTTTGCAACTCGAGGCGCTCCTTCCTAGGGCTACTGTAGCAGTCACTACCGTGGTTTGTACACTAGTCGTCTCGTCACATTAGCACCCGTACCGCTGATGCGGATTCCGAGGGACACCAGTTTGCCAGGGACACTTCCATTCAAATGCATTGTTAACGGCCGTGAGCAAATCTTCATACCGAAGAAGTCAAATATCTCTCAAATTACAGCATCTAGAAACAAATCGCTCCGTACACATATAGAAAACATCTTTACCATAAAGACTATATTAAATTTATAAGGTTATGGTTCTTGTTTTCTATTAGTTTTGAATAAAACTAACGTTTTGCACTGCGCATACCGTCAAACTCAAGGCATTGTCAATTGTCGTGAGCAATGTTCATACAGAAAATACAGATGAAGTCAAATATCTCTCAAATTACACCATCTAGAGACAAATCGTTTGGTACACATATAGAAAACATCTTTACCAAAAACATTATATTAAATTTATAAGGTTACTGACGATGCTGTTCGATTTTGACGCATGTGCAGCAGCGATGTGTCCCTCGCAAACTGGTGTCCCTGGGAAACCGCAAGACCGCCAGGCACTAGCCACCCATGAGCGCTGCCGCGTTGTGGTAAGCCCGCCCTACCCTCGCCGACAATACAGCGTGATTCCCGTTGGTTCGCTATTGTAGACGAGCAGCATTTTACGAGTGTGTGCGACTCGCTTGATACTAGTCCACATCCTCTTCTGAAATAGATCTACTCTATTTATAAAATGGCATGTATTGGTTGGTTGGTTTTTGGAGTTTTAAGTCCTGGCAACATATCAGGTCTGATAAGGACGGATACCGACTTGTGGCAGTACGCACTCATGGCAACTTTATAGTGCTGCCCCACTGGGAAATCAGGTCACGACACCATTACCCAATACCCCACTCAGTCACATTATCCTGACACTGACCTAACCAATCCTATTAATGCAGAGCACCAGGTTAGAAAGCAACAAATATCAATTTTACAAGTCATTCATTGGTTTGACTCCACCCGACCTTTGACACGCGTGGCCCACGCTCTACCGATTCGGCCACAATGCCCGGTAATGACATTTGTGCATGACAGTGTATCTCACTGATACTATTCACGAATCGTGTAAGGCTTCAGATACCCCATGTGTATCAGAGAACTAACACTGAATAACTCGGGGATTTACTAGTGGAATGGTTTCTTTGTTTGTTGTTGTTTTACGTCCTAGCAACATCTAAGGTCATACAAGGATGGGTACCGACTTGTGACAGTGCGCACTCATGGCAACTTTATAGTGCTGTCCCACTGGGAAACCAGGCCACCGGCACCATGACCTGGTATCCCACTCAGTCACATCATCCTGACACTGAGCACACCAGTCCTTGCCCTGTCTTAATAATGCCAAGCACCTGGCTAGGAAGCGACAAGTATCAATTTTTAAGTCATTGGTTTGACTCGACCAGGTTTCGAACCCATGACCCCACGATCTACCTGCGCGGGAGACGGGCGCTCTAACTCATTCGGCCATCCCGTCTGGTTACTAGTGGAATGGAGAAACTCTAGTACCAGTAATTAGTGGAATGGACAACTCTAGTACCAGTACTTTGTGGAATGGAGAACTCTAGTACCAGTAATTAGTGGAATGGAGTACTCTAGTACCAGTAATTAGTGGAATGGAGAACTCTAGTACCAGTAATTTGTGGAATGGAGAACTCTAGTACCAGTAATTAGTGGAATGGAGAACTCTAGTACCAGTACTTAGTGGAATGGAGAACTCTAGTACCAGTAATTTGTGGAATGGAGAAACTCTAGTACCAGTAATTTATGGAATGGAGAAACTCTAGTACCAGTAATTTGTGGAATGGAGTACTCTAGTACCAGTAATTAGTGGAATGGAGAACTCTAGTACCAGTAATTTGTGTAATGGAGAACACTAGTACCAGTAATTAGTGGAATGGAGAACTCTAGTACCAGTAATTAGTGGAATGGAGAACTCTAGTACCAGTAATTTGTGGAATGGAGAAACTCTAGTACCAGTAATTTATGGAATGGAGAAACTCTAGTACCAGTAATTTGTGGAATGGAGAACTCTAGTACCAGTAATTTATGTTCAATTGCCCATCGATCACTCTGTATATATATATATATATATATATATACATATATATATATATATATATATATATATATATACACATCTGTCGTGGGCGTGATGGAAATTGGAAATATTGGGCCTAGATCGGGACTCGAACCCACATTTCTTTGCATTCCGGGCCAGTGTGCTAACCATTACACCGCCTACCTGGCTATGCGGCTCCTTGCCTGAGAGGTCAGTGCAGACTACTATACTCGTCCCCCCTGGAATTGCAAGTCTTTTAATACGTACAATTACATACATACAGACTACACACTTAGATACATACACAGGTTCAACAACAATACAGTGTGTAGCTTGTACAGGATCAGGGTCAAAGCACCAGTGTCGTGGGGGATGATGAAAATGGGAAATATTGTGCCTAGATCGAGACTCGAACCCACATCTCTTTGCATTCTGGGCGAGTGTGCTAACCATTACACCACCTAGGCTCCCTGATATCAACACACTACCCATGCCTACCTGTCTACGCGGCTCCTTGCCTGAGAGGTCAGTGCAGACTGTGATATATGCGTAATAGACGTATAGGCATGTAGCTAATATATGTTAATGAGATGCAAAGGTTTGGACAAAGGATTATGCTAATGAAATGATGTCATGGAAAGTTTAGCCGGTGGGTTCAGCGAGCCCTAGGCCGTGAATAAACCATTCAGTATCCAGAAGTCAAAGTGTTCAGACGTTGTACTTTCACACAGACTACTACACATCCATATGCTACATGTCCAATAGGCCAGGCTGAAGCGTGCGCTTATTACAGCTGATGATTGTGGTATGGTGGCTGGTTATTGGAGTTTTACGTCCTGGCAACATAAAAGGTCATATCAGAACGAGTTACTATGCGCTGGTTTGTCCTGTTGGTGATTCAGTGATCTGACCTCGTGACTTTACTTACTGACTTACATGAATAGTCTTGTATCTTAATGGCGGCAACCATCCTGATATGACCTTAGATGTTGTCAGGATTCAAAACCCCATACACCATCTCATTGGTCCCTTGTTTAATGGGGCTGTCACATTATGACGTTTCTCGCCAATGCGCTTCGATGTGTGTGATTTTTTGCTGCAGCGTTGAGATACGTCAGGAAGCGTTACGCGCGTGTTGGTATTCGTTGATGGATGGCGACGGTCGGCGGCGCGGGTCATCGCACGTCGAAAGTTTTGTGCTTGCACAAAACTTTGGATGCGCGACAACGCGCGGGTGCCAACATTATGGCTACTTTAGGGGCACGTCGAAATACGTTAAACGCGCAGGAAAATTGTTATGCGAACGGTAGGCACACGCCACATGCATGTGAGGCTCGTTCCCACACGTTGTGCCAAACGGTTGCTTTTTGTTGTTTTATGTCCTACCAACATCTAAGGTCATATCAGGACGGCGCACCAAATTTTTACCACAACGTCAGCCGCATACTACCAATACGTTGTGCTGACGCCGAAAAGTTTGATGTCTCTCGGCGATTAAAAGTGATTTTGTGCGTTGGCGGCGCGCCGGCGAGATACAGAGACAGCACCATAATGTGACAGCACCATAATCTTGGTGAGGCTTTCAATGATTCCGTGCCCTGGTTCAAATATTTAACAAGGCCAGTGGCAGTGGATTTTAGAGCGTCAGTGAGTGATGCTGGCCTTAGGCCGTGTGGCCAATATAGGCCATATACACGGCCATTTAGGCCATATATGCCATTAGTTCACGGCGAGCATGACAAATCAGAAGTCCTTTGTACGATTATATTTGTATATCTATATTAACAGAGTTTACAATGAACCGGGCAATCTGATGTTGGGGAATTGATTATATACAGATCTACAGGGAATAATGTATGCAGTGCCAGACAGATCTACGTTAGGCTAGCACAGTTGTTCAGCCAGTCTGTGTAGGTGCACCTGATGCTTTAGAAGTGACAGCCTTTGCACTGGTGTATCAGTAATAGCGCGTCATTGAACATAAATCAATATACCATGTATCATATATCATATATCATAGATCATAGCATTCAAAGTATTTAAAGTCGTCCTTATATCTGAAGATAATTGGTCTTTGGTCCATTGGTCCGGAAAATAAGGGGGTCCTATGTTAGGTTTATTTTAAATACTCAGTTTGTGTGAGCGATAACCGAAATGCAGTCGATATTAAACATGGGGAGAAGCGGATAGTGATGGCAGTGATGGCTGAATGCAGGTGTGGGTGTAGGTGTGGGGTGGAGTTGTGGGTGTTGGGAGTGGTTGTGGATGTGGGTGCGGGTTTGGGTTTGGATGTGGGTGTGGGTTAACATGCATGCCAAAACTTTGACACCATAGGCTTCAGCAAGAAGCATCTTCTATTAAACTGTCTCAGTATATTCCCTTCTGTATGGCAGGAAATGCTTATTAAGTGAATCAGTATATAAGCTAAGTATGTAGAATCAAATCTAGATAATTGTTTTTGTTTTGAAAATGTGATGCTTCATCGAAGTATGCAGCTATAAGTTCAAGCTGACGCTGCTGCTATGCCACCCAATAATCGATCGGGGGAAATATTTAATAAAAGTCACATACATGGTGTCCTCTGTGGTAGAGTCGTTAGAGTGTCTGACTTTTTTCTTGGTCGGACTCCTAATCTGAAGGTCGGTGGTTCGATTCCCCATGCCCCCACCTCTGCCACTTCGGATTTCCACCGCTGTGTATAACTTACAGCGTCATCAAAGGCCGGTTGCTCTCATACCATGTCTATGTGGTGTGGGAGGTTAAAAATCCCTTGGGTCGGTAAAAGTGTAGGCTCGGGCTTTCTATCGACAAACTGTCTAATGGTGAAAACAAGTCTATTCAGACTTATCCATGATATGCAGTATAAATCTTCAATCAAAAATCAAATTTAGTCGGCATCACTCAGCACCAATACCGCCGATCGATTTGTCACCCGCCGCAGTTGACTGTCGTCATCATGTGTGGCGGTGTATGTATATAGTATAGTTATACGAGTCTTACCTTGGTACAGATGATGGATAACTGTTGTTTTACCGAGGTATAAGCCTCGGATAGATGTGGGCTAGGGAGAGGTAAGCACGTCCGGTACCAGCAATCTTAACCTACTTATTGAGGATAAAAATGACTTTCAAACAATGGATACTATTACTTTACCGAAAAGGTACACCAACGGAATAGATGTGGCAGGGTGTGGCGGGAGGGCCCTAGCCCACATCTATCCGAGGCTTATACCTCGGTAAAACAACAGTTATCCATCATCTGTACCAAGGTAAGACTCGTATAACTATACTATTTTACCTCGGTAAACAGCCTCAGGCTAGCCTCAGGCTAGGGAGACCTTTACATAATTCATTTTTATCCTTAATATCATTCTTTCTTATTATTATAACATTCTAAATTTTTGTTCTCACCTATTCTTGTTAGTTGGCGAGAAGACGCTTTGCAACGCCGGTAGGCTTTTCTAGTCGTTTATTATAATGTTTTGCAAACGACTTAGCCGTCTTCCAGCCTGCATGCGCTAGTATTCTTTTCACAGAAATACCAAGCACCCGTGCCTTGGAGACCATGGCTCCTCTAGTTGAGTGGGAAGAGTATTTACTCGTATCCACTCCAGCCAATTTCAACACCGTAATTGTCCATCTGGCAAGTGTGTCTCGTGAAATCGCCTTATGTGGCTTTATAAAGCTCACTAATAGTTGTTGTGATGCACGTAAATCCTTTGTCTTGTATATATAAGCCCGTATGGCCGACACAACACATAATTTCCGATCATTCGGAAAACAGTCTAAGTGAACCGTTGATAAAGGGTCACCTAACGTGTTCGATTTAAGCAATTTTTCTAAATCAAACGTAGCTTGTTGCTTGTCTATTTCTAATCCAGTTAAGGATAAAGCAACAATCGTCTGTCCTCTGTGTCCGGTTACTAACAATAACAGGACCGCGACCTTAAAACCTAACTGTTTTATATCTAACCACGAGTTGTGAGGCCAAGCCTGAAACAACTTAAATACTATAGAAACATCCCAAAACCGACTATACTTTGGTTTTGGAGGATTCCTTTGATAAATTGAACGAAGTAAATAACAAATAACATGATGTTTTCCAACTGTTTCGCCATCAATTCTAGGTAATATAATTGATAACGCACACCTCGCCGCATTAATCGATCCAAAGGAAAGTCCTTCATCCTCTAGAGAACGAAGAAACCGAGCTACTTGTGAAATCTTTGGATTTGTTGGCTTAACTTTCATTAACAAACAATGTACACCCCATTTCTTTAAATAGGTTGTATACATTTTGACAGTTCCTGGCCTCCAGGCATCCGATACTATCCTATCCTCAGTAATTCTGTCCAATCCAAATTGCTGTAGCTGCTTCCTTAGAAAAGGAATGCCAATAGGGGCGTCGTTGACACGTCGCCGTGAACCACTAGCGGTCCGTGGTGCGTCAGATTCCCGAGTTTTCTTGGGAATCGTATACGATCTTTTGCCAGTTGTGAAACTGCTGGCAGCCAAGGTTGCGTGTCCCAATCGGGCACCACCAGTATCGCATGTGTCCCTTCCAAGCCGATTTTTCTCACTACTCGGCTGATAATGCTAAATGGTGGGAAAATATAAAAATAATTATTTTCCCAAGTAATAGCAAACGCATCTACTTTCCAAGCATCCGGTTCAGGATGCCAAGAAACATAACAGGGTAACTTGTTATTATTTCGTGATGCAAATAAGTCAACTTCAGGTGTACCCCATTTTTCACAAACGAAGTTAAACAAATGTGTAGAGAGAGACCACTCTAAATGGTCATGGAAATTTCTACTTTTATAATCTGCAAGTGTATTTTGTGACCCTGGAATATGCGCTACAGTCAGCCAGACTTGTTGAGCCTGTGCCCAGTTCCAAATCAGTTTAGATAACTGATTGCAAGACTTTGATTTGGTTCCACCCATGTTACGAATATATGCCATGGCAGTAGTATTATCAGTTAGTATTCTAACCTGTGATTTATTTATCTTTACTAAACTACGTAAGCCCAGATAAATAGCACGCAATTCTAGTGCATTAATATAGTCTGATTTTTCATCATCAAGCCATCTACCTCCTGTTGTGACCCCATCTCGATGAGCTCCCCAACCTTCTAACGAAGCATCAGTAGTAATTACTGTATTAGGTTCCGCCATGCGGATTGGATTTGGTGAACTTGCTATATGTTGCATCCACCATCCAATATCCTGTAACCCTTCTTGCGAAATAAACATCTTTCGCTCAAAATTGCCTTTAGTTCGTGTTAACGCTAAATTTTTATCTATTTCTAGCGACTTAATATGGGCCTTCCCATATAACACAGCAGGTGCATATGAGGTCATTATGCCAATAAGAACAGCAACCTGTCTAATTTTTGGCTTTGATAACTTAATAAGCTGAGTCGCTGTAGTCATAAACTTAATTAGTTTTTGTTCTGTTATCGACACTGTAAGGGACTGTGTATCCAGAATAAACCCTAAACATTTGAGTTGTTTTGTTGGTTTAAACACTGACTTTTGTTGATGTACATAAAACCCCAATTTAGTGAGTAATGCACATAAATCCAAAACTGCATTCACACAACCAATTTGTGTTGATGCTATAATAAAAGAATCATCTATGTATGGAAACATTATATGACCCTTCCTCGCCATTACCGAGAAAACAGGTTTAAGCAATTTAGTAAATAAACGTGGCGCACAAGCTAAGCCATTCGGCATGCAGGTAAACTCATAGAGTTGGTTATCCCAAATAAATCGAAGAAATTTTCGGTATTGTTCCATTATGGGAAGCGTATAATATGCATCCTGTAAATCAACACTAGCCATCCACGCATCTGGTGTAATCAGATCTCGTGCCGTATCTAGAGAGAACATTTTAAAATGTCGATATTCCACCCTTTTATTAAGGATTGTTAAATCCAGGATCATTCGAACATCACCATTAGGCTTCGGTCTCGAGAAAATGTTTGAAATAAACTGTCCTGAACAGTGTGTCACTTTTTGTATAATTCCTTTCTCAAAGAATTTATGTACCTGTTTAGTTAGTGCGTCTCGTTCAACTGGTTGAATGTTATATGGAAAAGGTATTATACTTTGTACAGGAATTTGTGTAAAAGGAATTTGAACACCCCTAACTATTTCTATAATTTCTTGGTCACTAGTAATTTTGTGCCACTCAGAAATATGATTACTAATATTACCAGCCACAAAGTTGCTTACAGTTTGTGTGTTTTTAGAGGCTGCAGGGACTTGTAAAGTTTGTGTTTGGACCTCTACTTGGACCCGCCCCTGGGGAAAGGTCTCGACGAGTTGAACCCTCGACCTATTGGCCGTGCGGTGTTGTCGGTCCAGCCTGGGCGAGCGCCCCGGCCCCGAAACCCTTGACCGAAGTTTGAACTCGGTCTGGTTCCTCTGGTGAACCGTCGTGGACGAAAATCCCCTCGTGACTTTTTGAAACGAGGAACTTCCTGTTTCTTCTTGCCATCCATGTTTTTGCCACTCTTGGCTGCAGTCTCTACCTCTTTATAGAGGTATTGTAGTTGACCGCCAAACATCTTGGTATTATCTAAAGGTTTCCCTTTAATCGGCTCTGGAGCAAGATAGAGCGTAAACTCCTTCCCCTCATTATCGGTAACCTTCTTAGAGCGAGCCACTTCTTTGCCAGCATCTGTGCAAACTGACTTGAAGACATTTTCATATCTTCGAAACGACAGGTAATTACCTGCCGCCGCTAGTACTGCAATGCCTTTGTCCATTGTCTTAGCCAAAGACGAGAACTTATTTTCACTCTGCATCCTATTAGCCACAGGAACAATAGCTGTTAGGGTAGCCAACACTGCCTTATGCACTGTGTGCAACACATCCTCAAACTTCTTACGGTCATCCGTCATATTGACATCCCGATCCATTTCTTTAATGATGGAGTTGGGAACACCCTTTATGCCTGTTAACTCATCTCCTAACTTGGAGATAACCTCCGCCGGTTTGAACGTGCGAAAATGACCATTCACGGTCTCGCGCATAAGCGTAGTGGTTTTAACCCGCTTAGCCTTTGGCTTCTCCACCTTCTTAGCCACTTTAGTGCCAATGTCCGCATAGACCCCTTCATATACGGTGTCTGAGTCTGATTCCGTAGAAGTAGACTCAGTGGACGACTCAGAAGAAGAATATTTCCTCTTCCTCTTCTTCTTTTTGGACTTAGTCTTCCGCTTTTTGCGCAAACCAGACTCTGCCCGCTCCTTGGTGAATTCATCACCCGAAGAAATCACCTGTTTCTTCTTCTTCCTCCGTTTAGGAGAAGGAGGAGGAGGAGCCTTAAGCTCCACCGCCGAGTCTGTGTCCAAGAAATCCTCAAATGAATCCTCTTGGACACTCGGCCTACGCCGCTTCCGAGACACAGGCGATTTGGCAGTCAAGATGTGGCTTTCCAATCTTGCAAAGCGAGCCTCCCAATCTGGAGGCGCAGGCACATCAGGCACTGCGTCCTCGTCCGGGTCGGAGAGGATATGCGCCCGGGGCTGTGTCGACGGCCCTGCCGACAACACGGGTGAGGAGTCGTACTCCTCGTCCACTCCACTCGGAACACGCCCCTCGGCTGCTGCTGCACCGCGCTTACTCCGCTTCGTGGCCATCGGGAACTGAAACAAACATTTTTGGTCAGTCCCGGTATATATATATGTCACAATATGGTTGTTTCAAACTCATTTGGACATCTATTGGTGTTAAAGAACGTGTTTATACCGTTATAACACAGGCGTAATAAGCTAAATTTGTGCGTGGGTTGTGGGTCAAGCCCAAACCTTACGCGGGGTCGGGACCAGTGTATCGGCCCGCCCATCCCTCTGTTCCGCACACTTCTCCCACCTGTGACTACTACGTCAACAAGTTGGAGAAAATGCTACGAAACTCGGAGAAACGCCTGAAAAAGTTTTGTCTAGGGGAGTCTATAAAAGAAACCCAGGAGCATCTCCAACATTACTCTCTATTAGAGTACGAGAGAATTTCCACATGAGATAGGGCGAAACCCACATCTCTACCCATAGTCACACGGTGACCCGGGTGTTGACATAACCGCTAATGACCGGTTTGGTTCCTTCGCGAAACCCACTCGAGTGTTCTATCCTTGGTTGTTTATAACCAAATAACTCGTCCAAATTGGACCAACGAAAGTCTAAACTTTCCATATTGATGCTCTAATGCATCATAATTAAGCTAACCACAGTTTTTATTATACTTACTGCGTATTTGCTTGTATGTAGACTAATTTTGCCGGAGCAACCCAACGACACGTTATCCAGTCGTGAGTTGTATATGCTAATTGCTGGTACCGGACGTGCTTACCTCTCCCTAGCCTGAGGCTAGCCTGAGGCTGTTTACCGAGGTAAAATATATATATATATATATATATATATATATGTGTGTGTTTGTGTGTGTATGTGGGTGTCTTCGCCATTTACCTCCTATCTGCTCTGTGGAGACGTTGAGTACAAGGAAGTCGACATTCTTACAGGGGTGACAAAGAGGGCTAAATATTCCACCCGTGACTTATGAATGACGCGATATCCCACTCAGTGGCATTATCCTAGTTCAGAGCTAGCCAGTCAGATAAAATGTGCCATATATATAAATATATATAGATGACACATCTCAGGTTATTTTCTCCGACTGGTTAGCTCTATACCAGGATAATGTGACTGAGTGGGATATTGTGTGATGAGTAAGTCATGAGTGGAATAGTTTCTTATATTACATATGACATATGTCTATATGTGATTTATATATTTATATATATGTATATATGTCACATGTAATATATATATTTATATATATATATATCTGAGCGTGGTGGTCTGCACTGACCTCTCAAGCAAATAACCACATAGACAGGTAGGCGTGGGTAGTGTGGTGATATCGGGGAGCCTAGGTCGTGTAATGGTTAGCACACTGGCCCAGAATGCAAAGAGATGTCGGTTCGAGTCCTGCTCTAGGCACAATATTTCCTATTTTCATCACCCCCATGACACTGGTGCCATGACCAGGATCCTATGCACCCTATGTGCTGTATGGTTGTTGAACCTGCCCTGTGTATGTATGTGTAAGTGCATTGGCTGTATGTACGTAATTGTAAGCATTAAAAGACTTACAATTCCAGGGGGACAAGTGTAGTAATCTGCACTGACCTGTCAGGCAAGTAACCACATAGACAGGTAGGCGTGGGTAGTGTGGTGATATCAGTGAGCCTAGGTGGTGTAAAGTTTAGCACACTGGCCCGGAATGCAAAGAGATGTGAGTTCGAGTCCTGCACTAGGTGCAATATTTCCCATTTTCATCACCCCCACGACATATGTATCTACATAGGCATGGATCATGACAATGGTTCAGCAATCAGAGAATCAGTATTATAATTAGACAACACTCCCAACCCCATTCCACCTCAACACCAATCCCCACGTCACCCCCACACCAACACCCACCTACATTCACATAGATACAATGTCACATATGTGGTGTATTGATGTTTGTCCCACCACCACTATAGCTTACATCTTCCACCCCAGTCCATTCTGAGGCAGTTAATTACACCAAGCCTCCTCCGCCTTCTACACACCCACACCCCCCTCCGCCCGTCCACCCCAAGAATAGTTAGTTACCTTCTCCCCCCCCCTTCCGAGCCCCTATCCTTTCCCTGCCCTCCCCTGCCCTCCCCTCCTCTCCCTTCCCCCGGGCCCCTCGCCTCCCTTCCCCCGGCCCTACCCCCTCTCCCCGCCCCTGCGCACCTCCCCTACCTGCCCCTGAGCACTTCCACTCCCTGCCCCCGGCACCTTCCCTCCCTGCCCCTGGGCACCACCTTCTCTGCCCCCGGCCCGGGCCCCAACCCTGGCTGCCCCCGGGCCACTTCCCTCTCTATCCCCGGGCTCCTCCCTTACCCGTCCCAGGGAACCCCATCTCCCTGCCCCCGGGCACCTCCACCTTTCCCCAACCACCCCCTCCGCCGGTCCAGCTCCCCCCTGCTATAGACGAGACAAACCAGCAGACCCACCTCCTGCAGAGACTTGTGAGATCCGTGCCGCAGTCGCTGACCTTCCATGCTGCAAGTTTCAAGTGTCCAAACGTCCTATGCATCGGTATTCACTGCGCTTCCTTCTTGTTACGAGTACAGGCCAGCTTTCCTACACACCACACACTACACACTACAGCTACAACTATAACGGGCTTTTTGTTTGACTCGCTGATGATGACAATAACGCAACACCTCCTCCGTCGCCGCGTTCGCCCAAATCTAATTCCGCCATGGCTTACTGCATGCAGCGTTCGATCCCCATCGCGGCGTTCATCGCGGCGTGTGACAGGGGCAGTGTCAGGTGGTGCGCGCGGCCGGCGGCGGTGGTGGCGGCGGTGGCGGCGGTGGTGGCGGTCAGGGACTGTGCTGCGTGGTGCTGGTGCGGGCGCAGATCGCCGTACAGGCCGCTGAAGCACGCTCTAGCAGGCCAGCACGGAGCCTAATTACTGTGGCTGTGGCACGGGAACGGGCGCAGGCACACTGGCATCCCACTCACTCTCCCTCCTCCCACCTTCTCTCTTCCTCCTCCTCCTCTTCTTCCCCATCCTCTCCATCCTCACGCGCACGCTCCATGGGGGGCCACCCTGTGCCCCGCCCGACCCTCCCCCCCCCCCGTCCCCCTGCCTACCCCGATTCGCAGTGTCTTTATTATACCAGGCTGGGCAGGGGTTGGGGGGGGGGGGCGGGGGTGGAACAGAGGACTGGGATGAGATGATATGAGATGGGATGGGGTTTGGGGAGGTGTGATTGGCGCCACTGGGACCGTCACCAAATAAACTGGAGTCACGGTGTGCAGATGTAACACCCGCCGGGTGACGGTGACGTCACAGACAGCCTTGGACGCTCATTTATGTCGATACATATCCGCCGGATGTCCCCGAGAAGAGCGGAGATGACGCTGGTGTCGGCAGCACGGCTCACTTCCTATCTTTCCCTACTCACTGTTGATGACTAGTTGCCGTCCGTTTGCAGTTGATGAGCGGTGTGTGTGTGTATATATATGTATATATATGTATGAATGCATATGTACATGTATATATATGTATATATACTATGGGGGCCTGGATATATAGGCGACACCTATAGCAGGTGTGTTTCTTCAGCACAAGCGCTATGTGAGATGGTGAGATGTAGCCCTCTCCAGTGTGTGGCAGGCAGGCACCCTGTGTCCTGGGGGTGACCGTGAGGGGTACTGGAGTGCCAGCAGGCATTCAGGGTTTGTCCCGCCCTGTCGACGGCCCGGTGGGTGCTGCGCGTGGAGCCGGCGGCGGGTGCCGGGCAGCGGGTGCCGGGCGGCGGGCGGCGGGCGGCGGGCGGCGGGCGGCGGGCGGCGGGCGGTGGTCGGCAGGCGGTGCGCGGCGGGCGGTGGGCGGCGGGCGGTGGTCGGCGGGCGGTGGGCGGCTGACGGAGGCAGGGCGTCCTTTCTCCTCCTGTCCTCTCTCTCCTCCTGTGGTGGCTACCAGCGCCAGCTGTAGACAGGTGCCAGCTCTCCAACCCTAACGGCAGCTGCAACCCCTGACGACTGCCCCCCTCCCCGATGCGCGTTCCCCGCCGCCGCTGCCACCACTGCTGTGACTGCTCTTACTGCTACTACTATCACTACTACCGCGGGTCTCCACCCCAATTACTGCTGCTACTGCCCTTTACTAGGTTACCACCACTATTACTTCCTCTACTACTGCAGGTTACCACCACTATTACTTTCACTACTACTGCAGGTTACCACCACTATTACGGCTACTACTACAATAGGTTACCACCAGTACTACTTCCACTACTACTGCAGGTTACCACCACTATTACGTCCACTACTACTGCAGGTTACCACCACTATTACGGCTACTACTACTACTGCAGGTTACCACTACTATTACTTCCACTACTACTACAGGTTACCACCACTATTACGGCTACTACTACTACAGGTTACCACCACTATTACTGCTACTACTACTGCAGGTTACCACCAATATTACTTCCACTACTACTGCAGGGTACCACCACTATTACGGCTACTACTACTACTGCAGGTTACCACTACTATTACTTCCACTACTACTACAGGTTACCACCACTATTACTGCTACTACTACTGCAAGTTACCACCACTATTACTTCCACTACTACAGTAGGTTAGCACGACTATTACTTCCACTACTACTGCAGATTACCGCAACTATTACTGCAAATACTGCTGCTGCTGCTTCGACTCCTACTACTAGTCGAGTACCACCACTATTACTGCTACTATTTCTGCTACTACTACTGCTTCGACTACTACTACTGTAGGATAGCACCACTGTTACTGCTAGTACTACTGCTTCCACTACTACTACAGTATATTACCACCATTATTACTGTTTCTACTACATTATGTTATCACCACTATTACTGCTACTACTGTAGGGTACTACCACTATTACTGCTACTACTGTAGGGTACTACCACTATTCCTGCTACTACTGTAGGTACCAACAATATGAGTGGTACTACTACTGTAGGGTACCGCCACTATGACTGCTACTACTAGTACTACTGTAGGTTACCACCACTATTACTGCTACTACTGTAGGGTACCAACAATATGACTGGTAGTACTAATTTAGGGTACCACCACTATTAGTGCTACTACTGTAGGGTACCACCAATATTACTGCTACTACTGCAGGGTACCAACAATATGAGTGGTACTGCTACTGTAGGGTACCACCACCATTACTGCTACTACTACTGTATGTTACCACCACGATTACCCCTACTACTAATGTATGCTACCACCACTATTACTGCTAGTACTACTACTAATGTAGGGTACCAGCACTATTACTCTTACTACTACTGTAGGGTACCACCACTATTACTGCTAGTACTACTACTGTAGGGTACCACCACTATTACTCCTACTACTACTAATGTAGGGTACCAGCACTATTGCTCTTACTACTACTGTAGGGTACCACCACTATTACTGCTAGTACTACCAATGTAGGGTACCACCACTATTACTGCTAGTACTACTGCTGTAGGGTACCACCACTATTACTCCTACTACTACTACTAATGTAGGGTACCAGCACTATTACTCTTACTACTACTGTAGGGTATCACCACTATTA
Source organism: Branchipolynoe longqiensis (assembly GCA_030323885.1). Lineage (NCBI taxonomy): Eukaryota > Metazoa > Annelida > Polychaeta > Phyllodocida > Polynoidae > Branchipolynoe > Branchipolynoe longqiensis. The sequence continues at coordinate 184,709,175 of CM059186.1, forward strand.
CTGCTAGTACTACCAATGTAGGGTACCACCACTATTACTGCTAGTACTACTACTGTAGGGTACCACCACTATTACTCCTACTACTACTACTAATGTAGGGTACCAACACTATTACTCTTACTACTACTGTAGGGTATCACCACTATTACTGCTAGTACTACCAATGTAGGGTACCACCACTATTACTGCTAGTACTACTGCTGTAGGGTACCACCACTATTACTCCTACTACTACTGTATGCTACCACCACTATTACCCCTACTACTACTGTAGGGTACCACCAATATTACTGCTAGTACTACTGCTGTAGGGTACCACCACTATTACTCCTACTACTACTGTATGCTACCACCACTATTACTCCTCCTACTACTGTAGGGTACCCCCACTATTACTGCTAGTACTACTGCTGTAGGGTACCACCACTATTAGTCCTACTACTACTACTAATGTAGGGTACCACCACTATTACTCTTAATACTACTGTAGGGTAGCACCACTATTACTGCTAGTACTACCGATGTAGGGTACCACCACTATTACTGCTAGTACTACTACTGTAGGGTACCACCACTATTACTCTTACTACTACTGTAGGGTACCACCACTATTACTGCTAGTACTACCGATGTATGGTACCACCAATATTACTGCTAGTACTACTGATGTAGGGTACCACCACTATTACTCCTCCTACTACTGTAGGGTACCCCCACTATTACTGCTAGTACTACTGCTGTAGGGTACCACCACTATTACTGCTAGTACTACTGCTGTTGGGTACCACCACTATTACAGCCAGTACTACTGATGTAGGGTACCCCCACTATTACAGCCAGTACTACTGATGTAGGGTACCCCCACTATTACAGCCAGTACTACTGATGCAGGGTGCCACCACTATTACGGCTAGTACTACTGCTGTAGGGTACCACCACTATTACTGCTAGTACTACTGATGTAGGGTACCACCACTATTACTGCTAGTACTACTACTAATGTAGGGTACCACCACTATTACTGCTAGTACTACTGATGTAGGGTACCACCACTATTACTCCTACTACTACTACTGTATGCTACCACCACTATTACTCCTCCTACTACTGTAGGGTACCCCCACTATTACTGCTAGTACTACTGCTGTAGGGTACCACCACTATTACTGCTAGTACTACTGCTGTTGGGTACTACCACTATTACAGCCAGTACTACTGATGTAGGGTACCCCCACTATTACAGCCAGTACTACTGATGCAGGGTGCCACCACTATTACGTCTAGTACTACTGCTGTAGGGTACCACCACTATTACTGCTAGTACTACTGATGTAGGGTACCACCATTATTACTGCTAGTACTACTACTAATGTAGGGTACCACCACTATTACTGCTAGTACTACTGATGTAGGGTACCACCACTATTACTGCTAGTACTACTGATGTAGGGTACCACCACTATTACTCCTACTACTACTACTACTGTATGCTACCACCACTATTACTCCTCCTACTACTGTAGGGTACCCCCACTATTACTGCTAGTACTACTGCTGTAGGGTACCACCACTATTACTGCTAGTACTACTGATGTAGGGTACCACCACTATTACTCCTACTCCTACTACTAATGTAGGGTACCACCACTATTAATTACTCCTACTACTAATGTAGGGTACCACCACTATTACTGCTAGTACTACTGTTTTAGGGTCATCATCATCATGCTGTCGGTCGCGATGCGACAAAGACTCCTTTCATTACTTGACTGCCGCTCTCCATTTAGCTATCTGCTGTGAGAGTTGCATCCATGAGTTGGTCTTAAACATTTCATGAAAGCTGCCTCCAAAAGTGTTGAAGTGCTACTGACTTTTACAAGTTACCAGCGGCACTCTCTCGGGGAGCAAATAGAGGTTTCACACCGGCAAGAACATGTCAAGACAGGCACAAAACTATTTGTCCCTGTTTTAGGGTACCACCACTATTACTCCTACTACTACTAATGTAGGGTACCACCCCTATTACTACTACTACTACTACTGTATGCTACCACCACTATTACTCCTACTACTACTACTGTATGGTACCACCACTATTACTCCTACTACTACTGTAGGGTACCACCACTATTACTCCTACTACTACTACTGTAGGGTACCACCACTATTACTCCTACTACTACTGTAGGGTACCACCACTATTACTCCTACTACTACTGTAGGGTACCACCACTGTTACTGCTAGTACTACTGTAGGGTACCACCACTATTACTCCTACTACTACTACTGTAGGGTACCACCACTATTACTCCTACTCCTACTACTGTAGGGTACCACCACTATTACTCCTAGTACTACTGTAGGGCATCACCACTATTACTGCTACTACTACTACTATTACTACTATAGGGTACCACCACTATTACTCCAACTACTACTACTGTAGGGTACCACCACTATTACTGCTAGTACTACTGTAGGGCATCACCACTATTACTGCTACTACTACTACTGTAGGGTACCATCACTATTACTCCTACTACTACTACTGTAGGGTACCACCACTATTACTACTTGTACTACTGTAGGGTACCACCACTGTTACTGGATTCTTAAGCACTGTTAAGTTGTCTCGATTTCTCAAAGTTCATTGAAAAACCAAGTCGAAACAGGTTCAGAATCCAGTCCAGTATTTTCCCTCTACCTGATAAGAGTAAATTTGAAACATTCCTGCCTAATATCTCAAAACCTGTTTATTTTAGCTGCAAGTCAGTATTTAGGGTTCGATCCTTCCAGAAGCATTGAACTAAATATGCATTCGATGTTCATACCCGCCCCAGTCCCAATATCATTGACAGTTTTCAAATGTGAATATTGTGTTAAAAGATTATAACCACTGATTAGTATAAGGGCTACATTATCACCAGTAAATCTAACAATTAAATACTTAAGTGCTAATTGAATATAAACCATCCACAATGCATTCAATTCAGTCTTTCAAACACTTCCCTCATTGTCATTATACCTACTTCTAAAGTTCTCTCGCCCATCACTAACATCAACAAGATTTATGTCACTACTTATGGACAGAAGACTAGTACTTCAGCGTTGGCAAATTGAAATGTTCTAAGTGAATAAAATGTTAACCAAAAAATACTTGTAAAAATACATCTTGAAATATTATAACGTAACACCTCCGTCCATATTGTCAATGAAATGGGAGAATAACCAATTACTGAACAATATGAGAGTGTTTTTTTTTTTTTAATCAAGAATCAAAGCCGTTGTCAATATGCGTCTGTGAAGCCTGAATACCACAAAAAGTAAATTGGGTGATAATGTTTACATTGAATGCCTTTTAACTTTCTCTAATCTCAGCAATTGCAAACTGGCAAAGGCGGGAAACAGTCTGGATTTCCACATAATTTATCCTAATAATATGACAGCCACGTGTAGTGGTTGGTTGGTTGTTGGAGGTTTATGTCCTGGCAACAGCTAAGGTCATATCAGGATGGGTACTGACATGTGACAGTGTGCACTCATGGTGACCATATAGTGCTGTCCAACTGGGAGAGCAGGCCACCAGCACCATGACCTGATATCCCACTCAGTCACATTATCCTGACACTGAGCCAACCAGTCCTTGCTCTATCCTAATAATGTCGAGCGTCTGACTAGGAAGCGACAAGTACCAATTTTTAGTCATTGGTTTGACTCGATCAGGATTCGAACACGTGTTTGAATACCCTGATCTACCAAAAGAGGAGACGGACGCTCAACTCATTCGGCCATCCTCTCTGGTGTGACATGTGTAGTGGGGCTCACTGACCTTCTCAGATGAAATGTCACATAATCAGCCTAGATAGAGGGACCGTAGATAGTCTAATGGTTAGGGTGCTAGTCTCGGAATGGCAGAAGTGTGGGTTCGAGTCCTGCTCCATGTCCAATGTTCCCATGTTCACAGACATCCCCCTATGACATTGGCTCCCTGACCAGGATAATATACAAGCTACACACTATAGTGTTGAACCATCCCTGTGTCTCCCACAAAAAGTGTTGTGTGAGGTACCATGTAAGGTGCCAACCGTACCTGTTCAATTGTATTGGTGCTGCTTTGAATTTAGGTCACTTGGGACAAGAAACAAAAAACAAAAAACAGAAATGGAGAAGAAGGTAGTCTTCTTTTAATTTACATATTCAATCCAAGATATGTTATTACAAATTTAATATTTCTAACTCATAGTAGACATAATATTAGGATGGTGGAGATTGATTGATTGGCGGTTGTTTTACACCACGGCGGGAGTAAAAAAACATATTCACAGCGAGAAGTGCTTCACTTGTATTCTGTCCATTTCCATTTACCCATCACTTTCACACAGAGTGTAAAAAGCACACAATCAAATATTAGTAAAAAGACACAAATTATGTTAAAAAGGATGGTGTAATAAATAATTAATATAATATTTTCACTATTAAGGGTATATGACTTAGTTATCATGGATTGATATTAAAATAGACTTTGTTCACTGTACGGCAATAGGTACTGTTACAAGCCGATAGAGTTAAGACACAACGATCTGAATAGGTTCTTTAAAGCTGGATAGTCCGATGAAAACATCAAATTTCCAAAACCAAGACAATTATCTAGATTGTATTCGACATATCTAACTTAGATACTGGTACACTTAGTAAACATCTGTTGTCACATAGAAAGGAATCAATCAATTAATAGTTCCGTCCTCTAGTCGAGGGTTGGATGCAATGGTTCTCCATTTGTCCCGATGGTGTGCTGTTCTGATAGACTGTGAATAATTCAAGCCTGTCCACTGTGAAATATTTGTAAACCATGATGTTCTTGGTCTCCCTCTCCCTCTGCTGCCATTCACCTTCCCTTCCAACAATGTACTGTATATTGAACTCTGACGAATGATGTGGCCAAAATAGATGTTTCTTTGTCTGTATAGTGGCAAACAAGCTTTTCTTATTTTTAATTTTTCTGAGAACTTCATAGAAAGGAATACTGAGCCAATTTTAATTTTAATAGAAGCTGTTACTGCAGAAGCCTATGGTGTCAGAGTTGGGGCGTGCTTGCCAAAATTAATTTAACATGTCTACACTTCAAATATCTCAAAAGGTAGCCATTTAAAATGAAAATTACTTCAAACTAGAGTAAGGTAGATTATAGCAAGAAACCTAATATATTTATCTCAGAAAATGACGGAAACTCAAAACCATCAGACCATACAACTTAAACATAGATATATCAAGCATATGTGGCCTTGCTCCTATGGTGCTACAACCACGGAACCAAGAATTCAATTCCCAGTCGAGTCAAACCGATGACTTACAAAATTGATACTTGTCGCTTCTTAGCTTGGCATTCGGCACTAATATGATAGGGCAAGGACTGCTTAGCTCAGTGTCATGATTATGTGACTGAGTGGGATGTCAGGTCATGGTGCCGGCGGCCTGATTTCCTAGTGGGGCGTCACTATAAAGTTGCCATGAGTGTGCACTGTCACAAGTTGGGACCCATTCTGATTCGACCTTAGATGTTGCCAGGAGATAAAACTCCAACAATCAACCATAGCCCTACCCTACCCACATACCTCCAGTAGGTGGTGTGAACTGTCGTACAGGTACAGGAACTCCTCCTCCTCAGCGTCCATGCTTGCAGTGTGTGGCAAGTACCAAATGTACCACATGTACTACATGTAGCTTATGCACTGGATCAGATCAAACTGACCACTGTCGGCCAGACACACATGTGTAATCAATAGTAACACATGGAGATACAATGAAGATCTACAGCAGGACCAGGGGTGCATACATACTCACAATTAGCACTACCGGAAACTCACATATTTACACTCCTCACAAGTAGGCTTAATTAAAGTTGCATAATTCCATGGTTCTAAATTTCTGCCTCATGTGTATTTTATTTTAAATATTAGGTTGATCATTACAATCTACTTTAAATTAGGTTGGGGTAACTTAGATTTTTTTAATGACAATTTGGAGATAATTGGATTGAAAATATCTGTTTTCTTAATAATTAAACAAAAGAGAAATCTGGTTTCTAAACCGAAATGCTGGACATTATATATATGTGGCAGGAGAAATTGCCCCAAGTTGGCGCTATGGATTAAGCGTACTGTTGTTGGAGAGGTACTTGTGCAGAGTGAGTTTCGGTGTAGGCATTGGAAATGGAGCGTGGGCAATAACTGCAGCAGGCCGCTGTGTAGAGGCCGCATTCCCAAATGGATCCGGGGGGGTTTACAGCAGATGGCTGAGCCTGGGGTGCATGGGGAAGGTGTGGGGAGGTGTGGGGAGGTGTGGGGAGGTGTGCGGAGGTGTAGGGAGGTGTGGGGAGGTGTGGAGAGGTGTGGAGAGGTGTGCGGAGGTGTGCGGAGGTGTGGAGAGGTGTGGTGAGGTTTTGGTAGGTGTGGGGAGGTGTGGGGAGGTTGCGGAGGTGTGCGGAGATGTGCGGAGGTGTGGAGAGGTGTGGAGAGGTGTGGAGAGGTGTGGAGAGGTGTGTAGGCCATACTGATGCAGCATCTTAGAAGCACACACCCAAACACATCCACACATCCACTCACCCACGCACACGCGCACACCCAGGCCCCGGCACACCCACATATCCACCCCCCACACATCCACTCACCTGCACACTCAAATACCCACAGATCTACACACACATCCACCCACCCACCCACACACCCACTCATCCACACACACCCCACACACACCAAACCACCCCCCACACACCCATACACCACACACACTCACCAGCACACCCCAACACACCTACACACCCACCTCCCACTGCCACCTGTAACGGCTTTACATCCAACCAATATATAGCTGATATCTCCGCACACACCTACCTACTTTCATCCTTAAGCCCCAGTCACACATACCCGGACGAGCCCCGGATGTTTAGCCGGACCACCCCCCAGACCACCCCCCTGGCCTATCCTGGGCAGCCCTGGATAAAATCGCTATTTTGGTCGTTTTAGGGCTCACAGTCACACCTACACGGTCTAGCCCCTGGTTTAGCCCCCGGTTTAGCCCCCGGTCTAGCCCCCGGTCTGCCCCAGGTCTAGCTCCCGGTCTAGCTGGACCTCCCCTGGACTACCCCGACCACCCCCGGACTACCCGGTGTATCCAGGGAGTAGTCACGGATCAGTCCCGGACTTGAAGTGGACTTGCTCCTGCTTAAACGGGGCTCATCCTGGACTGATCCGTGGTAAACCGGGCTATCTGTGGCGATCCATGGCTAATCCGTGCTCATCTGGCTTGTCCGGTGTGGCAGTAAATCGCAAACCCCTGGAAATTGCACACCCCGGGGTTTGCGATTTACTAGGAAATCACAAACCCCCCCTGGAAATCGCAAACCCCCCTGTGTTTTGGGACTGATTCGGGCCAAATCTATTCAATGCGACCATATTTAACAGAATTACATACTCAAATCGTGAAATTTCATTAAATTAACCCTAAATTCGAAGCGTTATTAAGGCTACCGCCGTAACGGCGGAGATATTAGCAGTAGGGTAAAATACGCCGTGATGTGTGCTGCGGCAATGCTATGTCTATGGGGAGCATTTATTTTTGTAAAATAAATAAAAAAACTTTCATCGAATCGATTAAAAATATCTCAATGCGCGATTGAAGAGGAAGATCTGAGGTATTTAATTTAACCTAAGAGCAATTTTATCTGAAAGTATTAAAAACAGAGATAATAGTGAAAGTTGGGATATTCTGAGTGTCAGTGCCAGTGTTAGCCTTACCAGATCATGGTAAGGCTAACACTCAGAATGGGGGGTTTGCGATCTCCAGGGGGGATATGCGATTTCCTAGGAAATCGCAAACCCCCCATGCCCATATATGGCATGGGGGTTTGCGATTTCCTAGGAAATCACAAGTGGGGGTTTGCGATTTACAGGGTTTGCGATTTCCTGCTACACCGGGTCTTATCGGGGCAGTCCGGGAGTGGTCCGTGGCTACATCGAGGTTAGTCCCGGGCTGGTCCGGGTTAAACCATGGCTAAAACGTGGCTTATCCGGGTTAAAAACCGCCTGGACAGCCCCGGACTGGCCCAGACGCTACACGGACTACCCCCGGTCAACCCCCGGACTACCCGGACCACCCCCGGATTACACCCGGATGATCCCGGACGATTCCGGATCGAGCCCGGACGATGCCGGATCAAGCCCGGATCGCAATATTCCCCCGATCGCCCCGGATGTTTTAAACATTTTGAAACATCCTAAGCTGCGATACAAGGCAAGGCGATACAAGGCAAGGCGAAACAAGGCAAGGCGATACAAGGCAAGGCGATACAAGGCAAAGCGGCCGCGCAAGTGACTTGCGAGCAGCGATGGCGCAGTAGCAGCGGGGCAACAGCAGCCACTGAGCAAATATATACCACGATAAGAATAAGAATAAATAAATAATAAATAAGGTAGGTAAACCCCGCCTCTTTATATGTATATAATAAATTATATTTCACATATATATGCAAGCATATGCAAATATATTTTTATATATGCAGGCACATATATAGTGACAGGAGAGCGGGATGTAGCTCAAGCAGTTTAGTGTCCACTTGTGAAGGTGTGGGTCATCCAATCAATCCTGTTCATTAAACAAATTTGTTCATTAAACGTTGTGGTCAGTGCTGTCCTGTCTGTGGGAAAGTGCATCTAAAAGACCCCTTTCTGCCTATTGGAAAGATTAGCTATTATGTCAGCAGCGGGTTTCCTCCAAAGAAATATGTCAGAATGACCGTATGTTTGACATCCAATAGCCGATGATATGAAAATCAATGTGCGCTAGAGGCACCTTTAAATAAACCAAGCTTTACTTTTATATATAGTAACATATCTGAATTACCGTGCCAGGTAGTCGAATCGATAGAGCGCAGGCCTCCCGTGCGGGAGATCGGGAGTTCAATTCCCGGTCGAGTCAAACCAATGACTTACAAAATTGATACTTGTTGCTTCCTAGCCAGGCTCTCGGCATTATTAGGATAGGGCAAGGAATGGTTCGCTCAGTGTCAGAATCATGTGACTGATTGGGATACCATGTTATGGTGCTGGTGGCCTGGTCTCCCAGTGGGGCAGCACTATAAACTCACTATGAGTGTGCACTGTCACAAATCGGTACCCGTCCTGATATGACCTTAGATGTTGCCAGGACGCAAAACTCCCAACAATCAATCAACCTCTGTAGTTAGGACGCCATTGGGTGAGTGAGGAAGCTGGTTTGTTTGTTTGTTTGTTTCATGTAGTTTTAGTAGAAACATGTGGTTACAGATTCAATGTGTGTTCATACTATGATGCTGAATCGTGCATAAGCATATTCAGCGCTGAAAGGAGAGGGACATCCAGCCACGTTCAAACTTGTCTGAGCCTGTTTGAACTTGCCCCAAAATGCATTTTCCTCTTCGCGTTTTCGTGAGAACTCAGTGTCAGCCAATCAGAGCTCTTCTTTTTTTATTGCAAATGGCAGCCTCCATAAGGGGTGGCAATTTGCAATCGAAAAGAACAGCTCTGATTGGTTCAAATTATGGAAAGGTCCCATCCAATACATCCATTATTTTTGTAGTAGTTTCTTGTTCAGACATAGTTACACATATATGTATCTTTTGCACTGATTAAAGTGCTTGAAGTATATTCTTAATTTATCTACATCGACTTCTGTTTAAATCACACAATATCAGGACGTAAAGAATGGGAAACTATTCCTGCAAGGGTATGCTCAATATTGGACAGTGGTCACCCGTTTTTCCTCCTTTCCTCGCTGTGGACCCTTCTCGAATAGTGTTGGGAGGGACACAATGCCACTTCCGGTTTGTAAACACGCCAGGCCGCAGCTTGAGTCCTTCCTCAGAGACGGGGGACAGTAATTGGAATTACCGTACTATTATTGTTACTCTGGCCAGTGGTGAAAGGGGAGATGAGGAGGGGAAGGGCGGGGACAGGAGGGGGGACGGGGAGGGTTGGGGAGTGGGGCGGGGAGGGGTGCGGAGTGTCGTGGTAGGTGTGTGTTCATACTGCGTGGTTCAATGACACACACACTCTGCACAGCATTGATGCCTTGGCGAGCATATCGTGATTGCCGTCACATTAAAGCAGCTCGCTGCTCATATATTCACGTTAGTTCCATTTACATAGATATAGGGTCGGGGTTTTCCTATCGAGTGTCCCGAGATAACAGCATCGGACAGGCATGTTGACAGCGTGGGTAGATACATAAGGGTGGACGTCTGGTGGCATATTATCGCCGATAGTTGCCGCACTGCTCCACGTGCCTGCCACACCATCGCGCCTCTTTCAGGCACCGCAGTGCCTCAGGCACTATACTGCCTGATACTCCACAATGCCCGCTCCCACACTCGCCGTGTCTCTCATGTTCACGCTCCCTCCCCTCCAGGCCGCACCCTCCCCATTACTATAGGCTACACCCTCCCAAATAGGCGCACCCTCTGCACTAGGCCGCACCCTCCCCACTAGGCCACACCCTCCCCACTAGGCCGCACCCTCTGCACTAGAACGCACCCTCCCCACTAGGCCACACCCTCCCCACTAGGCCCCACCCTCCGCACTAGGCCTCACCTTCCCCACTGGCTGCACCCTCCCCACTAGGCCGCACCCTCCGCACTAGGCTGCATGTTCCCCACTAGGGCCACAACCTCTGCACTAGGCCACACCCTCCCCACTAGGCCGCACCCTCCGCACTGGGCATATGAGAGCCGTTGCCTCGAAATTCTGAATTGCGGATGGTTAGTGTGCGGATGCACAACCACACATCATCGCTACAGATCGGGGCAGCCATCATCACCACTGTCACCTAGTGGCCATCTTCTGTACCACTACTACCTGGTGACCACCCTCTGTACCACCACCACCTGGTGGCCACCCTCACTACCACCACCACCTGGTGACCACCCTATGTACCACCTGGTAGCCACCCTCTGTACCACCACCACCTGGTGGCCACCCTCTGTATCACCACCACCTGGTGACCACCCTCTGTACCACCACCACCCGATGGCCACCCTCTGTACCACCACCACCTGGTGGCCACCCTCTGTATCACCACCACCCGGTGACCACCCTCTGTACCACCACCACCTGGTGGCCACCCTCTGTACCACTACCACCTGTTGACCACCCTCAGTACCACCACCACCTGGTGGCCACCCTCCGTACCACCAGCACACATCTGCACACGGTAGGCAGTGTGCTGTAGGGTGCCGCTCTAATTACCTCACTTAACCACTGAAGTGTAAGCTGGATGCATCTTGCATGACTAACTACCATAAAAGCTTCCAAATGTCGTCGTCCGTTAGTGACAGTACCGGGGATAAACCACTAAGCATGCAGGTAAATCAGTTTTGTAATTATCCAAGATAACATCAAAACAGAAAGCTGTTCCCCATATTGTGACCTGAGTTAATTAGCAATGTATGTATATATCCGCTTAAAGTTGAATAGTCCAATAGGCTTTGTTTAGATAAATATATTAAGTTCATCATTATAATCTACCTTACATTACTTTGAAGTACCTTAAATTTAAAATGTCTAACCCAGGCAATATTTACAGTCCCTGCTTGTCAAAATTATGACTCCAATAGGCTTCCGCATTAGTAGGTTCTATTACATTGACTTAGTATCTTGTTCTCAGGGAGTTTGACACCCCTGCCCTGCAGAGTTGTAAACCACTGCCTTGTGATACAGGTGCTGACAGAACTAAAGGCTAAGGGAGCAAACCCTGAACAGAAAACCATGTCACTGTGGCAGCATCAATGGCGGTTGATGTATGGAACTTCCAACATCTCCCAACCAGCCACTGCAGGGACAAATAGTTTTGCGCCTGTCTGGACATGTTCTTGCCGGTGTGAAACCTCTATTTGCTCCCCGAGAGAGTGCAGCTGGTTACTTGCAAAAGCCAGCAGCACTTCAACACTTTTGCAGGCAGCTTTCATGAAATGTAAAGACCGACTTATGGACATCAGTCTCACAGCAGAGAGCTAAATTGAGAGCGCTAGTCACGTAATGAAAGCAGTCTTTGTCGCATCACGACCAACAGCATGATGATGATGATGATGAGTATCTTGTTCTATGCAACAACAAATGCTTGATAACTGCACAAATACTTAAAGTTGCATGGTCCGATGAAAACATCAAATTTTCAAAACCAAAGCAATTATCTAGATTTGAATCTACATGGGCCTTTCCTCTAGCCCTACATATTTTCTCAAATCTCAGACTTTATTGTAAGATGTGCTGTAAGGGAGGGCGTTACTCGAGTCATTAATTACCTCGATGATTTCTGTGTCTTAGGTCGGAGTGAGTTTGAGGCCATGCGGGCCCAGAGGTTAGTTCTAGGCATTATCCGCAGGTTGGGGTTTTATATCAGTTATAAGAAGGTGAGCAAGACTGGACGGAGAGTTTGGTTCCTTGGAATCATCATTGATTTGGACAAGTTGGAACTCACCCTTCCTATAGATAAGTTGGATAAAATGAGACTGACACTGGGAACAATGAGGGATCGGAAGAAAGCTTCAAAGAGGGAACTCGAACAGGTCGGTGGAATCCTAGCCCACTGTGCAAAGGTGATCAGGGGCGGGCAAACCTTTACTAGGAGGATATTTGATATGTCGGCAGCACTCAAGGAGGGCCACCATAGGGTTAGGCTAACTAAGGGGTTACGCGAAGATCTCGAATGGTGGATCACATTTTCCACCCAGTTTAATGGCAAGGCCAAAATTCTGGGCCGTTTTGCCCCCCTCATTGCCTCCTACAGTGATGCATCTGGATGGGGCCTTGGTGCTCTTCACGGTAATGACTGGCTGGTCGGCTCTTACGTGGGTCACCATCACGTGAGTCCTGAGGGCCATGTAGCTTCTTCTCATATAAATATTAGGGAGATGGCTGCGGTCTATGCCGCCTGCGAGAGGTGGTCACATAATTGGGCTGATGCAACTGTCGTTATGGTTACTGATACTGCTGTCGTTCAGGCCGCCTTGAGCACAGGCAGATCGAGATCTGGTGGGATCATGTATTATCTCAGGAGATTGTTTTGGATGGCGGTGGGGAGGAGTTCAAGTCTGTTTACATTCGTAGTAATGATAATGTTATCTGTGACTCCCTGAGCCGCCTCGACGACAGTGCTAGCAACACCAGGATTTTAGATGCTGACCCGGAGGGGTTGCTCTGCTGTAGGGCTAAACTGTTTCATACTCTATTCTCTTACAGAAAGGTCTCAGCTGAGAAGGGAGCAAAAGAGCTTTCAGGAGCAGTTCTACGTGCCGAATTCGGTAAGTCAAGAGATACTTGGACTTTGTAGAGACTTTTAGTTCTACTCGGGCTCCTGTGCCATGTTCGGATGAGCAAGTCGCCCTTTACGCAACTTGGCTCGCCCGCTCTATGAAGTATAGCTCAATCACTAATTACCTGAGCGGTTTAAACTACTTTCTAAAACAGACTGCTGCTCAGCTGATTGACTACAACAGTTTCATTATCTCTTCTACACTAAGGGGGATTAAGCGGGTCAAGGGGGATGCCCCACACCGGGGCCGGCCCCTGCTTCCTTCTATGATGAGGAAGATATTTGCTATGCTGTGCCCCTCCCCACCGTCGTCCGCTGGCCCTGCTGCGGTCCTGGCAGTTTCGACGCTGCTCGAGTTGGTTTGAATCGTCACTTGCCTCCATTTTTTTGCTTTTTATTAGGTAGAGCATTTATCACTCAGCCCGGAGTCGAATAAACGAACCAACCCAATCTGCTGTCTCTTGTCAATTCGTAGGGGAGGCTTATATATGCATAAAAAAAACTCTGGTGCGACTGACACTTGTCAACACGCATTGGTGGCACCACCAGTGAAGTGTGGTGTCTTATGGAGCATATCATCATCATGCTGTCGGTCGCGATGCGACAAAGACTGCTTTCATTACTTGACTGCCGCTCTCCATTTAGCTCTCTGCTGTGAGAGTTGCGTCCATGAGTCAGTCTTAGTGTCTCTCAGTTTCAGGTTTCTCTTGATGGTATCCTTGAACCGGAGATGAGGGCACCCTCTCTTTCTGTAGCCAGAAGTCAGTTGAGAATAGAGGATCTACTTTGGTAGCCTGTGTGATGACATCCTCATGAGGTGTCCAGTCCAATGGAGATTCTTTTTGATCAGAAGATCTTCCATAGAGGGCACCCCCTTCATTCGAGTATTTCCTTATTTGTCACTTTGTCCTTCCAGGTTAGCCTCATGATTGAACGCAGATGTTGCATCATGAAGGCATGCAGCTTTTTCACCTGTCGTCTGTACACTGTCCAGGCCTCGGCTCCATATAGTAGGGTGGATAGCATGATTGCACGGTAGATCTTACCTTTGACCCGAATGGACACATGGTGGTTGTTCCAGAGTCTCTGGCGTAGTTGGCTGAAAGATGCGCTAGCCTTGGCCATCCTCCTCTGTATTTCAGCATCAATGCGTCCATCACTTGATATAGTGCTTCCGAGATAGGTGAATTCCAGAACAGAGTTCAGCTTGTTTCCGTCAACCATGATCTCCTCCTCTTGGGTTCTTGTAGAGTTGGGTTGGTACAGCACCTCCGTCTTCTTGATGTTAATCTTCAGACCAAACTTCTTTGATGCATCGGAGAAAGCGTCCACTATTTTCTGGATCTCTTCAGCAGAGTGGGCAACCAGTGCACTGTCGTCTGTGAATAGTAGCTCTCTCACCGGTATCTGAGTAGTCTTGGTCTTCGCTCTGAAGTGTGCGACATTGAATACATCAGTGCTCTGTCTGGACTGTATCCCCCATGTCATCCCCCATGTCTCGGAAAGCCTCGTCGAGCAGTGCTGATAGGGAGATGGAGAAGAGCGTGCAGGGCCAGTACACAACCTTGCTTGACCCCATTGGTAACCCCGAACGATTCCGAGACTTCCCCTCCAGCACTAACATTCGCCATCATTCCTGTATCATAGCCTTGATCATAGGTGTGAACTTCTCTGGGCATCCATACTTCCTCAGTAGCTGCCATAGCCCGGTCCTCCCGACTGTATCAAATGCCTTAGTGAAATCGACAAATACCATGTACAGTGGTCGGTCCTGCTCAATGCACTTTTCTTGTAGCTGTCGGAGACAAAATATCATATCCACGGAGCATAACAATCGTTAATATCAATAAAATCAATAGCATCTATTGATATCAATAATTAGAACAATTCCCTTCCGTATTTTTATACTCGCATAATGCGTTATATATCATATATATATGTGTCATAGAGAGGCTGTACATCACCCATGTCTCTCTGCGCATGCGTCCCCTCGGTTGGTGAGGTGGCTGCGGCCTGTTGCAGTAAGCTGCTTGTGTGAGCAGCCTTTTACATACAACTAGTCCCCTGGCACCAGTTGTGTCCGCTGATTGCAACCGGAATAGACAAGGCATGATCAAAGAATTCCCACACGGGTATGAGGTTTGCCTGCTGCTGTTAGTGTTAGTCAGTCTGCTGCCTGCTGTACCAGTTGGTCTATTCACCAGAGAGTATTGAACCATGGCCCTGGTTGCATAATGGCCAGAATGAGTTGAGCCTTCGTCTCCCGTTTTGGTAGATCGTGGGATTCGAACCCACGGGTTCGAACCCTGGTCGAGTCAAACCAATAACTTAAAGATTGATAGTCATAGCCTGGAGCCCTCCATTATTAGGATAGAGCAGGAACTGGTTGCCTTAGAGGCAGAATAATGTGACTGAGTGGGATATCAGATCATGGTGCTGGTGGCCTGGTGTCCCAGTGGGGAAACACTTTAAAGTCGCCATGACTGCGCAGTCAGAAGTCGCTACCCGTCCTGGCATGACCTTAGATGTTGCCACGACGTAAAACAAACTCCAACAACCAACCAACGGTTACATAATGGGATCCCAGATAAGCCTGAATACAAACATTTATATATTAACTGGTCAGGTTGAAATGATTAATAGATTTTGTCGGGGGTTACATTAGTTGATTAAGCAAGAGAAATTTCAATCGCAGTTTTCTTCATTCCACTATTCCTTGACCTATCCTAGTAATGCGGAGCGCCAGGGAGGAGTATCAATTTTTAAGTCATCTGTATGACTCGGCCAGGGCTCTAACCCAGGACCTACCAGAACAGGAGGCGGATGCTCAACTCATTCGGCCATCACGTCTGGTTACGCTATATGAGTACAACATTCCTTTCTCTTCTAGTATTCAATTCACATCGATGTGTTCATAGTGATAGCATTGTCTATCAATTGGCTGACTTATTATAGAAAGCGCTGGAAAGTGGACCACACCGCCTGGGCTCCATTCAGGATGCGCCTCGGAGGCGTCTCAGAGAAATTCCGGATGCTGCGCCAGACTGAACGGCAAAACCATTCGATGCCTCGAAAATGGCCGCCTCCATAGGGGGTAGCCATTTGCAATTGAAAAGAACAGCTCTGATTGGCGTAAACCATTGAATTTGGTGGCCATTTTCAAGGCGCTTTTTGCCTCCTACCTGAAAAGGGAGACATCTCCTAAGGGTCTCCGAGGCGTACCCTGAACGCGATTATGTATTGTAAGACCAAGTATAATAATCTCATAAGTATTAATATTAAAGTTACTAAAATAGAAATGTTCTAAGTTGATCGGTTAATTTTCTATTTTTTCTTTTTTTTTCTTTTTGTTTCTTGAAGAGTTATGCTGCCTATCATGGATAAGTCTGAATAGACTTGTTTTCACCATTAAACAGTTTGTCGATAGAAAGCCCAAGCCTACACTTTTATCGACCCAAGGGATTTTTAACCTCCCACACCACATAGACATGGTATGAGATGCTGTAAGTTATACACAGCAGTGGGAATCCAAATTGGCAGAGGTGGGGCATGGGGAATCGAACCACTGACCTTCCAATTAGGAGTCCGACCTAGAAAAAAGTCAGACACCCTAACCACTCTGCCACAGAGAACACCACGATGTTTGATTGTTTAATTGGTGGTGATTTTACGCCGGGTCCACAGCAAAGGCCATATGCAAGGTGAATGTAATATATTGTACGCTCTAAACGTTGTGTTGTACAGCAACTTGCCAGAGTTGGTTCCACCACCTACACCACCACCACCACCACCAACACCACCAACACCGACACCATCAAAACCACCACCACCAAACACCATCAAAACCTGCACCACCAAACACCATCAAAACCACCACCATCAATGCCAACAACACCAACACCAACACACCACAGCACCACCGAACCACCAACAACACCTACACCACAACCAACAACAATACCACTACAACCACCAACATCAACAACACCAACAACATCAACAACACCAACAAATACACTACTACCAACACCAACAACTCTACCACCAGCACAAACAACACCACTAAAAGCTCTCGAAGTTGTTAAAGTGAAATGTACTATAAAGTGAAATGTACTATATCATAAAATATATCATAGCATAAACTATAACACAAAAGTGCTACCTTTCAGAATTCTCAAAGTTGTTAAATGGAAATGTGTTATAATACAAACTGTATTCAAACTGGGCACCACATATTTGGTTTCCACGTTACGCCAACTTAACTACTGGTGCAGTTATCAAGCAATTGTTGTTGCATAGAACAAGATACTAAGTCAATTTAATAGACGAAACTGTCAGAGTTGTGAAAAGAGAATTGTTTGCAATTTCAGTGCGCTACTAACCAATATGTGCTGTGATCACTCTCACAGCAGAGAGCTAAATGCTGAGCGACAGTCAAGTAATGAAAGCAGTCTTTGTCGCATTGTACCGACAGCATGATGACTAACCAAAGGTGGCAGAGGAAGGAGGGGAAGAAATAAAAGGAGAGAAAAAATGCGAACGTGAAGGATTGAGAAACAGACCTATCCCTAAATAGGAAACGCCCAATCAATAGTTTTGTTTGTTGGTGTTTTACGTCCTGGCAACATTGAAGGTGATATCAGGATGGGTACTGACTTGTGATTGTGCTTGATTGATTGATTGGTTATTTCTTTATGCCGTGTTGGCTGCATAGGCCATATTCATGGTGAGATTTGTTTGTTTTGTATTCAACCATCGCCTTCACACGTAAAGCAAGCTATCAATTATGTGTCAATAGACACTCACACATTTTATAAACTCACAATCATATAATCTGTGGTCAAGGTAAATGAAATAGTTGAAAGAATTAATTGAGAAAAATGGTTTTAATAAACTAGATGAGGTGGTACAGAGCAGCTGTCTTAAAAAAGGCTAAAAATGTATTCTTGTTTTAGTTTAGTAAAAAGGTCATGCATGCTGTTTGCGGCGTAAAATTGTTGGTGCAGTGCCATAAAATCCACACAGTTTAGTCAAATGTGTGTGACTGTCAGTGGGGATTGACATCCAATACATTCAGAGGGAGGTTCCGCCTTGAGCAGGAACACGTGTATCAGCCACGAGTGGCTGCTTGTTGGTTGATTGTTTGAGTTTTATATCCTTGCAACATCTAAGGTCATATCACAATGGGTACCAACTTGTGACAATGTGCACTCATGGCAACTTTATCGTGTGCCCCACTGGAAAATCAGGTCACTAGCACCATGACCCAATATCCCACTCAGTCACATTATCCTGACACTGAGCTAATGAACCCTTGCCATATCCTATTAATGCTGGGCACAAAGCTAGGAAGTTACAAGTATCAATTATGTATGTCATTGGTTTGACTCGACCGGAAATAAACTCCTGGTCTCCCGCACGGGAGGCCTGAGCTATACCGATTCTGCCACCGCGCCTGGTGTAACAGTGCGCACTCATGGTGACGTTATAGTGCTGCCCCACTGGAAGACCAGGTCGCCACCACCATTACCCGATATCCCCTCAGTCAAATTATCCTGATACTCAATCCTCGCACTATCCTAGTAACGCCGAGCGCCAGGCTATGTAGCGACAAGTATCAATTTCGTAAGTCACTGGTTTGACTCGGCTGGCGTTTGAACCTACATTCGTCCACATGGGAAACCAAAACCAGCCAGCCAGCCAGCCAGCCAGCCAGCCAGCCATCACGCCAATTTGGCAATCACATCCGGGACTGTAAGTAGTGCATGAAAAGGACTATTGATGCAAGGTGGCGTGACCCGCACCAATTAAGCAGCTGCCACTACAGACACACTCAGGTTAGGTGCGAGCCAGTTTCCACTCAAGCTCACCTCAGATTACACGAGGTTCAAAATTAGCTGCTAACATGTTCCCGGGCACCTGATTGGGTGGGGATAATTTTGGAAACCATGCGAGGTCATTGTTTGTTTGTTTGTTGGAGTTTTACACCCTGGCAACATTTAAGGTCATATCAGGATGGGTACCGACTTGTGACAGTACACACTCATGGCAACTTCATACTAATAGTGGTGCCCCACTGGGAGACCAGGCTGCCAGCACCGTGACTCTGTTTCCCGCTTGCTCACATTGTCCTGATACTGAGCTAACCAGTCCTTGTCCTGTGCTATTAATACCGACCACCAGGCTAGGTAGTGACTATCGATTCTGGAAGTCATTGGTTTGACTCGGCCGGGATTTGAACTCCCGACCTTTCACTCGGGAAGCCTGCGCTCTACAGATTCGGCACAGCGAATGAGAAAGCAGAGTGGGGATAACTCAGCAGCAAGCTCAGCAAGCATGGTTCAGGGAAACCTATCGCCACAGCTACTAGACGTAACTCCTAACAATTCTTCAAATGACCTCATACCCGAGTATCCCTACCAACGCTAGTGCATGGGGTAGGTCGACTAACAGCTAAGATGACAAGGCTGCTACCAAATTTAGACTATTGCTGTTCAGCGATGAAAACTAGCCGCGATGCGACTTACTCGTTATGGACAGGGTAAATAAACGATCCCCCCCCCAAAAAGTCACATCAATGAATACAAATACATATATAATATATATATATATATATATATATATATATATATCTACATCAAATAGGTCGAAGCCATAAACAGTAAATGCTAATGTGTGGACAATGAAGGTCAGAGCAACATCTCTGCTTAACCCACCCACAACCAATTATTTGGGGCAAATAACACAGCGATCAATACAACAAACAATACCATAAATAACGACAATAACATAAATAGCTCATATGCACCATAATAGTTAAGGCCGGAAGACCAGCGCCTCGGTGCTGAAAAAGGATGTTATTCAACTGGAATAAATATTTTGGACAAAATAAACAACATGAAGTTAATACCAGAGCAATCTCAGACAACATGTCCACCTCCCAACCTTCTGCGTCTCGCTGGCGGGCTGTGATAATGAACTGACCCCTGAGACATGAGACATGAGACATGGGACATGAGACATGAGACATTGTGGTTGTGGTGGTGGTGTTCTTGGTGTTTGTGGTGATGGTGTTGTTTGTGTTGGTGGCAGTGTTGTTGGTGTTGGTGTTGGTGGTGTTGGTGGTGGTGTTGTTGGTGTTGGTGATTGTAGTGGTATTGTTGTTGGTTGTGGTGTATGTGTGGTTGGTGGTTCGGTGGTGGTGAAGTGTTGGTGGTGGTGTTGGTAGTGGTAGTGGTTTTGTTGGTGTTGGTGGTTGTAGTGGTATTGTTTTTGATTGTAGTGTAGGTGTAGATGTTTGTGGTTCGGTGGTGGTGTGGTATTGGTTGTGGTGTTGGTGTTGGTAGTGGTAGTGGTGTTGTTGGTTGTAGTGGTGTTGTTGTTGGTTGTAGTGTAGGTGTTGGTGGTTCGGTGGTTCCGTGGTGTTGGTGTTGGTAGTGGTGTTGTTGGTGTTGGTGGTTGTAGTGGTATTGTTGGTGGTTGTGGTGTAGGTATTGTTGGTCGTTCAGTGGTGCTATGGTGTTGGTTGTGGTGTTGGGAGTGGTGGTGATGTTGGTGTTGGTGGTTGTAGTGGTATTGTTGTTGGTTGTGGTGTAGGTGTTGTTGGTGGTTCGGTGGTGCTATGGTGTTGGTGGTGTTGGTGGTGTTGGTGGTGTTGGTGGTGTTGGTGGTGTTGATGGTGTTGGTGGTGTTGGTGGTGTTGGTGGTGGTGTTGGTGGTATTGTTGTTGGTTGTGGTGTAGGTGTTGTTGGTGGTGTAGGTGTCGCTGGTGGTTCGGTGGTGCTGTGCTGGTGTTGGTGTTGTTGGCGTTGGTGGTGGTGTTGATGGTGTTGATGGTGTATGTGACATGACACATGGTGGTAGTGGTGTTGGTAGTGGGGGTGGCGTTGTTGGTGGTGATGGTAGTAGTGGTGGTGTTGTTGGCGGTGTTGCTGGTGGTGTTGTTCGCGTTGGTGGTGTTGTTGGTGGTGTTGGTGGTGATGGTTGTCGTGGTATTGTTGTTGGTTGTGGTGTAGGTGTTGTTGGTCGTTTGGTGGTTCGGTGGTGCTATGGTGTTGGTGGTGGTGGTGGTAGTTGTGGTGGTGTTGGTCTTGGTGTTGTTGATGTTGTTGGTTGGAGTGGCATTGTTGTTGGGTGTGGTGTAGGTGTTGTTGGTGGTTCGGTGGTGCTATAGTGTTGGTGGGTGTGTTGGTGTTGGTAGTGTTGGTGGTGTTGTTTGTGCTGGTGGTGGTGTTGTTGGTGTTGGTAGTGGTGTATTTGTTGGTGTTGTTGGTGTTGTTGGTGTTGTTGATGTTGGTGGTTGTAGTGGTATTGTTGTTGGTTGTGGTGTAGATGTTGTTGGTGGTTTGGTGGTGCTGTGGTGTGTTGGTGTTGGTGTTGTTGGCGTTGGTGGTGGTGGTTTTGATGGTGTTTGGTGGTGGTGGTTTTGATAGTGTTTGGTGGTGGCGGTTTTGATGGTGATTGGTGGTCGTGGTTTTGATTGTGTTTGGTGGTGGCGGTTTTGATGGTGCTTGGTGGTGGTGGTTTTGATGGTGTTTGGTGGTGGTGGTTTTGATGGTGTTTGGTGGTCGTGGTTTTGATTGTGTTTGGTGGTGGCGGTTTTGATGGTGTTTGGTGGTCGTGGTTTTGATTGTGTTTGGTGGTGGCGGTTTTGATGGTGCTTGGTGGTGGTGGTTTTGATGGTGTTTGGTGGTGGTGGTTTTGATGGTGTCGGTGTTGGTGGTGGTTTTGGTGGTGGTGTAGGTGGTGGAACCATTGTGGTAAGTTACTGTACAACACAATTGATTGTCCTCGGGCTGCGGCACCCATTGTCTCCCACCATTCCTCTCCAGGGATCGCAATGCATGACGGATTTGACCCCGAGCTAAGAGGAACAGTCGTCCTATACAGCCAGCATCATTTGATATGCCATCTTCCAGCTCAACCATAGCGAAATCTCATTCCAAGTCTTGGAGGCCCAATAAAGTGCTTAGATGAATGCCGTCCGTAGATAAGGATTATTGATTGTACGCCCCAGCAACAACTACCATTATATGTGATGACCTGTATGGTCATAGTGGAGTTACAGGTTTGCCCCACTGAGATGTCAACTGTAAGAGCACTCAATCACACTATCCTGATGTTCGCTCAGCCAGTCCTTGCTTCATCCTAGTGATGTGTGTGTATGGTTACGACAATCCTCAGTTTGACTTTGGTTAAGCCCCAGTCACACATACCCGGATCAGGGCCGGACGAGCCCTGGACCGCCATCTGGGGTGGTCCGGGGTGATCCGGGGTGATCGTGGCTTGTCCGTGGCTCATCCGTGCGGACACCCCCTGATCCGGCCTGATCCATGGCTTGTCCGGCGCCGTCCGGGCTCAGCCCCGGATGTTTTAAAATGTTTAAAACATCTGGGGCGGTCCGAGGGATTTTGCGATCCGGGCTCAATCTGGCCTGATCCAGCCTGATCCGGGGGTGGTCCGGGGGTGGTCCGGGTATTTCGGGGGTGGTCCGAGGTGGACCGGGCCTGTCCGGGGGTGGTCCGGGGTCATTTTGAGCCATGGTTGGACCCGGACCATCCCCGGACTATCCAGGACTACCCCCGGCCTAGCCACGAACCACTCCCGAACTGCCCCCATAAGACCGGGGGTGATCCGGGATAGTCCGGGGATGATCCAGGATAGTCCAGCGGTGGTCTGGGGCAGTCAGGGGGTGGTCCGGCCTCATCCGGGGCCAGTCCGGCCCAGTCCGGGGGCAGTCCGGGGGTGGTACGGGGCTCGTCCAGGGCTCGTCCGGGAACGTGTGACTGCGAGGCAAAAATCGACGAAAACAGTGATTTTATCTGTGGCGGTCCGGGACCGTCCGGTGTTGGTCCGTGGGTGGTCCGGCTCAAAATCCGGGGCTCGTCCGGCTATGTGTGACTGGGGCTTCAGAGATTGATCCCACGACTTGGAGATCGATTCCACATCCTATCACATCCTATCACATTCCACATCCCATCACGGATCAGAACACGCCACGCCAACAGCTAGGCCATCCCACCCGGCCATGCACGGCAGGAGATGCTCTAGATGCAAATATTGGAAGAGTTAGTGAACTGCTTGAACCGAGTTTTGAAATAATTCTTAGCTGGCGAAATGAAGATAGGCAGGAAGAGTTAAGCAGCAAGGAATGTCCTTGTCGGTGTCAACACTGGAACGGTGATACTGGCGGCAGGAGGTGGCCTAAAAGGGCCTTATTGAAGAGCCTTATTGAAGAGCCTTATGCAAGGGCCATATGTAAGGGCCATATGTAAGGGCCATATGTAAGGGCCTTATGTAAGGGCCTTATGCAAGGGCCTTATGTAAGGGCCTTATGTAAGGGCCTTATGTAAGGGCCTTATGTAAGGGCCTTGTGGAAGGGCCTTATGGAAGGGCCTTATGGAAGGACTTTATGGAAGAGCCCACGAAAGGGCCTTATTGAAGGACTTCATGGAAGGGTCTTCTGGAAGGACCTGATGGAAGGACATTATTTTTATGTAGTAGTTTTGTATGAGAAGGATTGTGTGTGCTTTAGAAATTTGTTTAATGCATTTTCTTCATTGAATAATATCGTATTAGTGCCAGAGCACTGATATTCTACCCATACAGTAAAATTGCTTGATATGTAGATGAAGCTATCAGTTGTAATAGAAAATTGCATACACTTGCAGTTTGGTATTAAAGCTATTATATATGTAGTGACTATGTGTTGCATGGCATTACATGGTTCCGGAATTTTCTTTAGGTTTCTTTTATTTGTTTGATTAAATATATATCATATATATATATACATACATTAAATAAGCATACCATGACTGCTTCACCCTGAACTAATGAATGTGGCTGCAGGTGTGGATCTAGACCTGGCTGTGGTAGTTGTAGTCTGCAGAGAAGTGATAAAGTACTATGCGTTACTGGTCCTGTTTGGTGACATTCATGGCAGTTGCCTTACGTGGTATAGCGAGTGAATGAGTTAGTGAATAAATGAATGACTGAATGGGGCACTGAGTGACTGACTGGGTATGAGAGTGGTATGTGTTAGTTAAAACAGTAGTATGTGAGTGAGTAAGTGAATAAGTACGTCACTGAGTGAGTGGGTCAATGAGTGAGTGAGTGAGTGAATCAGTGAATGAGGGAGTGAGTGAGTGAGTGAATCAGTGAATCAGTGAGTGAGTGACAGTGACAATGATTGACAATGACAATGATTCTATTTTTACTTTGTTGACCACTCACACGGCATGACAGCAACACTATAAGATGGAATTTAAAACAAATAGCAACTGAAAATGGCAACGTTCAAGAATGTGTTTGACATATATACATATCAATATATATCATATATTAACTAAACAAGGGTTATTTTTGTTATGCCCGTTTCCAACTCATACCACTACATATTTTAAAACACAAATTATTAGTAACCACTATTTATACTATCTAGTGAGTGAGTGAGAGAGTGAGCGAGTGGGTGAATATAGGTTGGTGGGTGAGTCAGTGGGTGAGTGGGTGAGACAGTGAGTGAGTCAGTGAGTCAGTGAGTGGGAACTAACGCCATATAGACAACGGAGGTCATACATACACGCTGAGATCTGCTGAGATCTCGTGCCTACAGGAGAAACTGGTTAACTCGCACGCATGACAACGGTTGCCATGCCAACACTAGAAAAACTACACAACCATTGAAACGCATGCAAGGTACCATTACGTGTTAGTGCGAGAGTGCATTCATTCACCTGTAATAGTGCCCATGTCATGTCAAACCAGAATTAGGCAGGTCAACGATGAACAAAGCAGAACAAGAGCTGGTTGGTTGTTGGAGCTTTACGTCCTTGCAACAATTAAGGTCATATCAGAATGAGAGCAACAGTACATCAGCCACAGCTCACACAACGTCACTTAATAGCCTCAGCGCAAAGACCCATATCGTTGTTATGGTTTATTTGTTGTTGTTTTACGTCCTAGCAACATCTAAGGTCATGTCAGGATGGGTACCAACTTGTGAAAGTGCACACTCATGAAGAATGTATAGTGCTGCCCCACTGAGACACCAGGGCAGCAGAACCTTGACCTGATATCCCACACAGTCACATTATCATGATACTGTGCTAATCAGTCCTTGTCCTATCCTATTAATGCCGAGCGCCAGGCTATGTAGTGACAGGTATCAATTTCATAAGTCATTGTTTGAATCGGCTGGGATTCGAATTCCCGACCTTCTACCCGGGAAGCCTGCGCTCTCCCGATTCGGCTACCGCGTCCGGTAAGGTTGCTATGGTGTATTACTTCAGTGTCTTGCCGAGCAGTGGTAAAGCAGCTGTCACACATCACCGGATTGAGCAACGGACAGAATTGTCTAGTCCGGTGGTGATAAGTATCAAAATGTATTAAAATGTGTCAAAGTATTGCGACATCGGGTCTATGAACGGACATGAAATGGACATGAAATGGACATGAAACGGACATGAAACGGACATGAAACAGACATGAAACAGACATGAAACAGACAGCCAATGGACGAAGCAAACTCAAACCGGACAAGAAGTTAGACGTCAATCTGGCGGCATCCGCTCCTAGTTTTGTGCATGTTCAAAACTTGAACGGACACAAACCACATTTTGTTCTCTTTGTGTCCATTTCCCCCAATCCGGTGATATTTGACAGCCGCTTAACAGTTAACAGTATTAGTAGTCAGGTTTTGGTCCACAGCATTGCCCTCAATCTTACGTCTTTTGGCCACTAGCATCAAATAAGGTGACACTTAATCACATTATGGTATGAAAGCATTGCGTGAGTACTAGACGCGATGCCAGAATCGGTAAGAGCAGTGGCTTCCCGTGATCAGGGCTTCGAATCCCGGCCGATTCAAATCAATGATTTACAAAACTTAATATTTGCCACTACCTAGCCTGCCGCTCACCTTTACTACGATAGGGCAGGGGCTGGTTATGTCAGTATCAGGACAATGTGACTGAGTAGGGTGTATTATGTCATGGTGCATATTTGCAGAAGATACTCGGCCTTCTGCTTCTTGAACAGTGAACAGTGCAGGTACATCGCTACTATTGTGTATGCTATTTCTTTTACTAGTACCATTCTTTACTGCATTGCTTTTCACGATGGACAATGCTACCAACAAGCCCAAGAATAATAGTATGCCATTGTACTCATCAATTTTGTAAAAAGATATATTATTGAAATCAAGAAGAGAAACCTGAAGCTGAGAGACATTAAGACCGACTCATGTACATCACTCTCACAGCAGAGAGCTAAACGGAGAGCGACAGTCAACTAATGAAAGCAGTCTTTGCCGCATCACGACCAACAGCATGATGATGCTGATGATGATATTATTGAATTAATGTTATGAGTTGTCGGATTGATCGCTGACTTTGTCGGGTAACCTAAAATAGACATTGTGAATAATGCAGGTGTATTGAGTGAAGGTGCGTGTAACTTGCACAGTAGAATATCCATTATGGTGAACCAGGATGCCTAGGTTCATGTATTAAATGGTAATGATATTGCATAACCATAACTGCTTGGCCCGCCCCAAGTACTATTACCCAACCCAGACCGAGTGGGGCCTGTTTCTAATGCTGTGGAGGCTACCATATATCTGTCTCTTCAGATGGCACCAGTGCCATTTGACTGGCACTTTTTTGTCTCTTGATAATATATAACGGCACTGGGGGAATAAACTGCAATATCTGAATTTGTAACATGTTCATGCTCACAGCAATGTGCTCACAGCAATGTGTTCACAGCAATGTGTTCAATGTTCAACTTATTGTATCGACTCGGCCAGGGTTGGAACTTGGGGGTTTGAATTCCATGACCATACTAGATGGAAAGCGGGTGCTCAATTCATTTGGCCATCACGCTTGGCTGGTTGTTGGAGTATTATGTCCTGGCAACATCTAAGGTCATATCAGTGTGTGACAGTGCACACTAATGGTGACTTTTTAGTGCTATCCCACTGGGAAATCAGGCTGCCAGAACCTTGACCCAATATCCCATTCAATCAAAGTATCCTGACACTGAGCCAACCAGTCCTTGCCCTATCCTATTAATGCTGAGCACCAGGATAGGAAGCAAAACGTATTAATGTTATAAGTCATTGTTTGACTCGACCGGGAACCGAACTCCCGATCTTCTGCACGCGAGGCCTGCGCTCTACCGATTCGCGCTCGTAGCAACCTACAACAATCTTGTATGCATATACATATGTATATGTATATGCATATATATGTATACATAAATGTACTCAGCAGGTAATTAGCTCAACTCTTCCTTCATAATTAGAAGTCAATATTTAATTAGCACGAAGGAAACAATCATCTAATCCAATCAAGCCGCATCGATGAAGCGATAACCCAAATAACCTCAATCAGGAGTCCCATCGAACCATAGCCAGTAAGTACGCAGAAGGGGGTGTTTGGGGAGATCTAATTATAGCCTGCAGACGTTATTTCTCCGATCATGCCTTGATATATAGCTTTATAAAACACACGCAACAAAGTAAATCCCTATGTGATAGCGAAATAAAAATTAATAATTGCTTTGTTTGTTGTTTTATATCCTAACAACATCAAAAGTCCTATCAGGATGGGTACCGACTCGGAGTTTTATGTCCTGGCAACATCTAAAGGTCATATCAGGATGGGTATCGACTTGTGACAGTGCACACTCAGATGATTTTATAGTACTGCCCCACTGGGAGATCAGACCGCTGGCACCAAAGACCCAGTATCCCACACAGTCACATTATCCTGATACTGTTCTAACCAGTCCTTGTCCTATCCTATTAATCCCAAGCACTAGGCTAGGTAGCAGCAAGTGTCAATTTTATAAGTCATTGGTTTAACGCGGCTGGGATTCGGACTTTCGACATTCCGCACGGGAAGCCTGCGCTCTACCGATTCGGCCACCGCGTCCGGTCATTAATAATTGCACGGTCTTAAATCACATGTAGACACCAAAGTAGGAACTTTTGTAGAGACATATTCAAGCACTAAAACTAAATAGAACACACAAGGAGCACATGGCAGCGCCCTATCCGATTCCAATATCGAAGGTCGTGGGTTCGATCCCAAGCTGAGTGAAGTCAAACTCTTTTTAAAAAAATTGTTAATGTCATTTGTCATTATTTCACATGGTGATGGGCATTAGCAGGCTAGGGCAAGGAATGGTTGCTACGACGTCAGAATAATACGACTGGGCTGAATATCATATTATGGTCGCAATAATGCCACCTGCAGATTGTGGTCATCACCACAAGCACTATAAAGCCGCAGTGAGTGATGAACTGTCCATCACAAGTCGGTTTCCAATCCTGATATGACCTCAGATGTTGTTAGGAGGCAGACCTCTACCAATAATTTACTCAATCAGCTAAAATGCCTAATTTTGTAGGGCTGTTTTTGTGAATGTTTTTTGTAATGTTATGCATCGATTTTCTTTTGCATTTTCCATAAATACTCACCCACACACACAGAAAACGTGTGGTGATTTGTTTGTGAGACAGAGGTAAGCAGAGTGGCTGGTGTCTCTACAATCATCAGCCTCAGCACACAGCGGCCATCGCCTGCTAAAACACTGGAGCCCCTCCTCGTGCCGGCGCACCAACCCGCCTCACTGAGCGCCTTCCACTTGTTAGGTCATCCCCCAGGCAGGTCTCCCGGCATGCACTAGTAGGGGTGCGGCCACGCATACTCGGACCAATGTGTGCCACTCCCCCGTTCAAAAAGGACCACCTATGCATACTCGAACCAATGTGTGCCACGCCCCCATTCAAAAAGGAACACCTATGCATCCTCAGACCAATGTGTGCCACCATGCATACTCGGACCAATGTGTGCCACTCCCCCGTTCAAAATGGAACACTTAGGCATATTCAGACCAATGTGTGCCACTCCCCAATTCAAAAAGGAACACCTATGCATACTCAGACCAATGTGTGCCACCATGCATACTCGGACCAATGTGTGCCACTCCCCCGTTCAAAATGGAACACTTAGGCATACTCGAATCAATGTGTGCCACGCTCCCATTCAAAAAGGAACACCTATGCAGACTCGGAACAATGTGTGCCACCCCCTCGCTCATGCATACGGAACAATGTGTGCCACTCCCCCATTCAAAAAGGAACGCCTATGCATAGTCGGACCAATGTGTGCCACTCCCCCATTCAAAAAGGAACACCCCTGCGGTTCGGGGAGGGTCTAAAGGCTGGTGGACACTACGCAGTATTTAGCGAGTCAGGGAGTGAGTGAGTGGGGTTTCATGTCCTAGCAATTTATAGCTTGGTGGATACTAGGTGATAGTTAGGGAGTCAGGGAGTGAGTGACTGAATGGGGTTTTATGTCTTAGGAATTTATAGGTTGGTGGAGACTAGGTGATAGTTATGGAGTCGGGGATCGCGTGATTGGGGTTGTATGTCCTAGCAACATAATTGGTGGATACTATGTGATATGCAAGGAGTCAGGGAGTGAGTGATTTGGGGTTTTATGTCTGAGCAACATCGGTCGGTGGACACCTATGCCCGTCTAAGGAATCAAGGAGTGGGTCATTGGGGTTTTATGTCCTAGAAATTTATCGGTGCTGACCTCTTTACAAGTGTAAAGCAACAAGAAATTTAACCTTCTTAAGGACAACAATTCTGTACCATCTCATATAAATCACTGAAAATAATAATCTATAAAAATATATAGTTCCCATTAAATTTTACTTTAGACGTTACCATCGTTTGCCACAATTTTCAGTCTTGATTGTGACCTTTTACATTCTGTGTTATGGTTATGGTTAAACAATAATATGACAGAATGCCATTTAGGCGCTTCTTGCCATGAATATCCAGTCAATGAATATCATGTTTCCTTCCCTTTGCTACCTTCATTCATTTCATACCCTAGTCTTCCTGGAATCTAGAAGCTGCATTCCCGAACCACGATGAACAGAATTTCTACCCAATATCGACTAGTGTCTGCTGAACATTAGGCGGCCTCCGACTGAGGTGGGACGAGCAGCATTCGGTGATAGCGCTATTGTGAATGTTGCGTCAGGTTATACTGAGTGCTAATAAATGAGTCATAATGAAACCCATAATTGAGACGGTGAGGAGGTCAAATGTCGGGCAGTACAGTGATACTAACTATGACAAACTTAGCTTTAAGCTAGGATTCCTTACACGCGGTATGCGGCATGCGGCATGCGGCATGCAGCATGCGGCGTGCGGCGTGCTTACGGGATGGGTCCTTTCACCCACACCCACACCCACACCCACACCCACACACAGTGTCAGGTTTCCTCACCACTGTTCTCTATGGCAAACGCAGCAGCATTCGCATGCCGCACCGATCGCTACATGGACCGATTCAGTATTCGCATGCCGCATGCCGCAAACCGCATACCACGTGTAAGGAATCACCCCCATTGATTTAGATGCTTTTCGATTTTTTGCCGCATTCGCATTCGCATTCGCGTGTAAGGAATGCGCGCTTAAAGCTGCATAGTCCGATTAAAATATCAAATTTTCAAAAGCAAACTATTATCTAGATTTGATTCTACATGTCTAACTTATAAAAGTGCATATAAAAGACCCCTTTCTGCTTATCTGAAAGTGTAGCCTCTGTGGCAGCAGTGGATTTCCTCGAAAGAATGACCCTATGCTTGATGTCCAATAGCGGATGATTCGAAAATCAATGTGCTCTCGAGGCGTCGTTAAATAAAGCAAGATTGTTTTCAGTCCAGAGGTGGAAACTAAACTGGGTCAGGCTTTAACAAAATATAACTCATGTTCTTTCTGTTCAGATTTAGGCGATTCATATCGTCATATGAATGCATCAATCATTGGGGTTTACAGCATAGATAAATCTGGTTCTAGGGGAGGTCAAAGTTTAAGTCTTTTCATGTGGGCTTCCACTACAGTGCCAGTTGCTTAGAACTTGCTGTGCTCAGCACTCTTTGTGTTCGCATTTCACGCAACCATGACCAGCTCCTTTCCTCCAGGGCTGGCAGCGCTGGTGGTTGGTGGTTGGAGTTTATGTCCTGGCAACATCTAAGGTCATATCAGGACAAGTACCGACTTTTGACAGTGCACACTCATGGCAACTTTATAGTGCTGCCCCACTGGGAGACCAGGCCACCAGCACCATGACCTGATCTGCCACCCAGTCACATTATCCTGACACTGAGCCAACTAGTCCTTTCCCTATCCTAATAATACCGAGCGCATGGCTAGAAAGCGATTAGTATACATTTTTTAAGTCATTGGTTTGACTCGACCGGGGTTCCAACCCGTGGGTTCGAATCCCACGATCCCCCAAAACGGGAGACGGACGCTCAACTCATTCGGCCATCGCGTATGGAAGCAGCGCTAGTGGTTTTGCAATATAACCCCGCTTGTATTGCCATCACGCGTGAGGTAATCATAATCCACGATTTGGCCTTTCGATATATTATTCACAAGTCGGAATCATCATATCACTTAATGGTGATTATATATATATATATATACAATATAATCATTATGCGAATATAAATAGCGAACATACCCCCTACAGCAATGTAGTATTCACTCTCTTGCAGTCTCCGATTCACATCACTAGTAATAACTGATATCAAAAGCTCACAGGCTCAGTTTGATATAAGCATGGTTATACCCTCCTTGTATATAGAACACATATCATACAATCAACTTTAATATTTAATATATTAATATGTATATTCTCTGGCGCGAATGACAGTGTGGCGCGTCCGTTAGTGACGAATAAGCCCGGTGGTGGCGCCATCAGTCCCATGGGTGCAGACGAGGAGGCATGGTACAGAATAATACATTTACTTGGTTGTTGTTGTTTTACGTCCTAGCAACATCTAAGGTCATACCAGGGCAGGTATCGACTTGTGACAGTACGTACTCATGGCGACTTTATAGTGCTGCCCCACTAGGAGACCAGGCCACCAGCACCATCACCTGATATCCCATTCAGTCACATTATCCTGACACTGAGCCAACCAGTCCTTGCTCTATCCTAATAATGCCAAGCGCCTGGCTAGGAAGCGACAAGTATCAATTTTTAAGTCATTGGCTTGACTCGACCAGGGTTCGAACCCACGATTCCACGGTCTACCAATACGCTCTAACTCATTCGGCCATCCCATCTGGTCCCCAGAATAATACATAAATAATAACAAAATTCCTTTTATACTCGCATAATACGCCATACATCAAATACACACAGGAAAATCCCATTATAATGCAACTATCTATAAAATATCATCGCAAAAAGGCATGTTTGCGCTAAACCGGGGTGCAGTTTACTGAATTACTTTTGAACTAATGGAATACCTGGTCCAATGAATCATGGCGTAATATCCAAATTTGCATTAAATCGGGGCTTGTAAAATCGGATTTCCGCTGTATATACCATCTGAGAGGACAAGCTGTATCATGGATGGTTCCATGCCCTTATTATAGTCTTCCGTCACATATCATTACACAATACTAGAAGATAACTTAATTAAAAACTCATAGAATAAATACAACAGCATTTCAGTCATTGACAGCATGGTCCATTACTATTCAAACGAGGTACATCTATATCAACCAGATACTCATCACAGCATAGATAATGCGCATAATTCAGTTAGTTTCTCTCTCCAACGCCCCAGTCTTTTCGGAGCCAAGTTACACTTTTCTCCCTAATACGGGGGGATTGGTTGGTTGGTTGGTTGTTGGAGTTTTACATCCTGGCAACATCTAAGGTAATATCAGGATCAGGATCGGTACCGACTTGTGACAGTGCACACTCATGGCGACTTTATTTTTAGTGCTGCCCCACTGGGAAATCTGGCCACCAGCACCATGACCCATTATCCCGACATTAAGCTAATGAGTTCTTGCCCGATCCTATTAATGCCATGCTAGGAACCAAAAAGTATCATTTTGTGTAGGTCATTGGTTTGGCTCGACTAGGAATCGAACTCCTGATCTCCCAAACTGGTGGCTTGCGCTCTACCGATTCGGCCACCACGTCCGGTGAATAATACCGGGGGGAAAAGAGGCAATTGCACTGTTCAGCCCCTGGGATCCCCAGCCCAGACGATGGTACCAGATCACTTTTATTAGGTAGAGTGGGTAATACCATAATGGATCATGCTGCATTATTTGTGATCGTCTAGAGAATGCCACGTTGAGTATTGATTAGAGCAGAGAAATGTTACATTCCACGAAAAGAGAACTAGCAAATTCAATGGTTCCCTGCTTCGGAATTATATTTGTTTTATTGTTTTTTTTTATCCGCAAGTGTTATGGATCCATGTTATGTCGGAAATGAGATGATTCTGTGATAGTATAAGATAGGATATTGGCATCTTGATATAAATGGTGTAAGATAGGATACTTGGATATTGGTGTTGTGCTATATGTATTATATATATAATATATATTCCATATTATGTGCTATGTATAATACTTATATACATATATAGTATGTAATATATATAATACATATAATACTGTAGTAGTCTGAACAAGAGCTCTACTATCACGCGGTAGCAGCGGAGACTACGACGCCATCAGCGCAGTACCACTACACTGCGCTAGGTGGCGGCACGGGTCACCACCGGTCAGACCCCAACTGGGCTGACCTCTACTGCGTGTGGTTGACCCACCCCCCCCACACACACCTATAGAGTCGATGTGGGATCTGGCGAGTCAGGGGGCGGGTCAGACAACTACTGACACCGCGGAGAGCAGAGGTTTCAATAAACCAGGTGAAGCGTACACTGAATTGAATCTTGGTGTCCTTTCGTGAGAGAAAGGGTGAGTCGGAGGGCCGTGGGCCATTACATTGGTGCCGTGAGCCAGCTTGCCTTCTGCGTAAGGGGGTAAGTATTGGACCTGGGCCATGGACTCCGCAGGTAGGTTCTCTTCGTAATTCATAGTTATGGAGGGAGCGACGGCAGGTTAACTGCGTAGTGGGCGCCAGTACCAAGACAGTGGTGCGGGGAGCCCCGGCGCAGTTGGGTTACCGGTGGGCGTGGACGCTTCTGCGGTGAGTGCACCGCACCACGCTCACAGTTCACCTGATAGGAATGTTGATGTATGTACGTTCATTCCAAATGCAGGTGCCGGCGTTGTAGGGGACCGCCGCCGTGTGTCATTGAGTGGGGGGGGCGTAGCCACTCCGCCACTTGTGCCGGTGGTGTCGTCTAGACATGCCGAAAGTGCTGACAGCTATTGGACGCAGTTAGCCCGACTGAGTGGCAGTCCGCCACCCGGTATTGCGCCGTTGTTTACGACGGGGGTGATACAGGGTGGTGGGCGTGACACGCGGTTGGGCACTCAATCTGATAGTGGTGGCGCGGCGTCGAAAGATGTCGCGCCATCGGTAACAGTGCGAGATGTTCTCTCAGTTCGTAAAAATACTGGGGAGGGCATTACGGGGAGTACGATGAAGGGGGGCTTCGCTCTCGATGATATGCAGTCTCTGTCGATCAGTAGTGATTCGGGGGCAGGTGTTCACGAGGGTAGCAGTTCAATCGCGTGTCGTGAGGATTTAGGTCTGGCTGGGCGCGGGGGTTCTGTGGGAGGTATGCCGCTGGAGTATTCGCCGTGGGGGAGTTCAGCTGTCCGTTCTGTGGGGACGGGAGCTGGACGTGCAGGTCCCCGTGATCCCTGTTATAGGGAGAGTTCCCCGACTTTGGAGACAGGGTTCGTAGCCGATGACTCGTTGACGTTCGCGTTGGAGCATGATTTGGTTATGGGTCGTACGGTTCCTGGGTCGCAGTCGGAGGTGGAGCGTCAGGAGGGGATGCGCATCCGCCGACTGCGAGCTTGGAAGCGGGTCCAGTTTGATCGGATGGCAGAGGAGAGGCGGTCGTTGGATGAGTTGAGAGTCTCCAATGCTGCCGCTTTCGCGCGCGAATTAGCGGAGCTAAGCGCGGCGCGGCGTGTTTCCGCTGAAGAGGTGAGATCCAATCGGGTGTTGGTAGATGAGCAGCAAGCTGCGTTTACTAAACAGACGGAGGACTTATCTATGCGGGAGGCGCTGAGTGGGCATTTACCAGGGGAGAATCAGAGATGTGAACGGTTGCTAGCTGCCGAGAGGTGTAGCATTAATTCTGCTCTGGGGGTTCTTGTAAGTGAGCGCGCAGCTTTTCAGGCTGAGAAACTGGCGTTTCAACGCAGTTTGGAGCTTGGAGAGAGTAATGTGGGGGTAACTGAGTCTACACGGTTGGATAACTGCGAGACGCAGTTGCCAGTGCATACTGCGCGCCCGGTTTCCGCGGGTGGCTCACCACGTTCACCGGCGCCCTCTAAGGGGGGCGGCGGGGGAGGTGGGGGTCCTAGGGAGCCGGAGCCCTACAGTGAAGATGGTACCTCTAAGGGGGGGGCGTCTGGGCAACATCTGAGAGGTGTTGTGCAGGACTCCGTCTACGTGGGTAATACTCATGAAGAGGTACAGAGTGAGAGGATTCCTGACCCGGTGGGTATGGGGGGTGACGCAGTTCCGATTGCATCATTGCCTGGACTGCCAGTAGGTCGCCAGTACTCAGTGGAAGAGATGTGGTTGTTCCGTCATCATCCTGCAATAATGGATGTGATTCGGGAGCCTGCTTCGATTGGGGGTGGGGCAGGTTGGGAGTCGTGTAATCGGGATACGTTAGAACTGGATGAGAATGTTCTGCGGCATCCCGTGGCGGGTTCTGCGCGTATTCCAACGCTGCGTCCTAAGCCATTTACAGGTATTAAGCAAGAGTGGGATATCTGGTGGCGGGACTTTACGTTGGATATGCGGTCAAACATGTGGGATGAGAGGGTAGCTCTCATTCAACTGTTGCCTCTGTTAAGGGGGGGGCCGGCGCAGGACTGTGTGGACGCGTGGAGGCGTCATGGGTTGACGACGATGAGGGAGTTACTTCCTATCATCTCGTATAAGTTCCGACCAGTGGACCCCATGGCGCGGTGGTATCAATGGAAGAAACGCATCCAAACTGCCCGAGATGGATCGTACCGCGCGTACGGTCTACAGCTTCAGGTTGATGGGCGGGAGGCTGCCAGAGATACTGGGATGAGTGAGCGTGCGATCGAGACTAAGATAGTCGAGCGTTTCGTGTGCTCACTCATGGATCCGGGTGAGCAGCGTGCCGCCTATGACCAGTGGCGGCCGGGCAAGTCGTCTCTGGAGGAGATGTTCGAGGTAGTCGACGATTACTGCGCCAAGGCACTGCGTGCTGGGCGGTCGACTGCGGTGGAGGCTATTCGGCTATCAGATGAGTCATTCGACTATCAGATGAGACGGATAGTGAGTTCGAGGGGTTGAGGTGCTGCGTATAGCGCGCCACTGTTATCCCTCGCGTACAGCAATTTCAGGGCGAGCTCTGGGGGGGGGGTTATCAACCGCCGCCTATCACTAAATCGATGGTCCAAGGGTGGATGCGTGATGTGATGGGGGAGCAGAAATCTGCTGCGCAGGTGGCAACAGGTGGGTCTAACTCATCTGGGTTATCTGCGCGCAGGCGCGTGGCTAAAAAAGATACGCGTGCTCGTGATCATGAATGTGGTCGTTGCTTTGCTTTCGGTCATTGGCCTATACAATGTACTGGGGTAAAACGTACTCTCGAGGAGGCTGTGATGGCCGGTGATCGCGAGGGTAGGGACAACTCGGGTGTTGATCGGGCGAGGTTGGCGCGTCTCCGTAAGGACAGGGACGTGAAGGCTAAGCCTAATTTAAACGCCTAGGGTTGGACCGTTTGGGCGTAGGCCCAACCCAATTGGCAAGCCCGGATACCGCCAAAGCGGTTGGGGTGTTGACTATCAAGGAAGCCGGTGTGCAGTCTGATGCTAGCGCGGGACCGCCGGTGATCGCCCCTGGTGACACGATCCCAGTGGAGTCGGTATTGTGGGATGGCATGAAGCAGATAGCGCGTTGCGTTTCTGCTTTGGCTCCCGCACCTTTGGACGCCTGTATGCAATTTATAGTGCAGCGTCAAGGGTGCGACCTGTCTCACCCTTGTGGTAAACGCTTATTCGTGGATTCCACTTTCTGGTCTTTGGACGGAAAACGGTGGTATGTGAGAGTGTGTGTTAGAGGGATTATCGGGTATTTTTTAATAGACAGTGGGGCTGCGGTCACATGTGTTGGACGAAAATTCTTCGATAAGCTAGACGGTGATAAGGTGTTTTTCGATAATAGCGTGAAGCCTGTCACTGTCACCGGAGCACCACTCAAGCAGTACGGACAAGCCATACTATCTCTGGAGATCGGGGGGAAAATATTTCATTATGCCCCTACTGTTTCCGATATTTCAGAGGATGGTATTTTTGGTGCGAAATTTTTGGAGTATTATGGTTGTGAGCTGCGGCAGGCAGGCAGCCTATTTCTTCGATATCCGTATCAACGGACGGTGCAGTGTGAATTACGTCGCGATAGTCAGACTGTGTCTGCTGTCGCGCAAGATATTCGCATTGCTCCGATGACCGGTTGTGATGTGAAAATTACAGCTGTGGGAGTTGACGGTGATCACCAGAGCCTATTTGAGCTGATGGTCTCAGAGTTGCATGAGCTGGGATTAGTAGGTCAGAATACGCTGGTGTGGAGTCCTGTTGACTCGGTTGTACCGTTGTTTAATCCGAATCGTTATGCGGTTAGATTACGGAGGGGTACAACTGTCGGGTTGTTGGGTGAGGCTACTGACTTTGGTGATGTTCATGGTGAATACGCTAAGGCGGAGTTGTCTAAACAATCTGGTGTAAACATTACTCGCGGTGACGAGGTCACTGAGTCAGCTGGTGGCGCAGTTGACCCAGTGGACGGGGTCAGCGCGGGGCGGTGTGGTTCGGTCAGCTGTTCGCAGTTACTGGGTAATTGGGGCAGTGGTTGGCCTGGACTGCGTGTCGCGCGGGCGGCGCAGTTGGATTGCTCCTCTAGTGTTGTGAGTAGTAGAGGGGAAGTGGGCGTTGCTGCATTGGGGGCGGTGGCCGATGTGGTTACTTTTGGTACGACGGAGGAGTGCGTGGCACCTTCTGTGGTATCTCGGACTCTCGATGGGAGCTTGCCTGCCCATCTTATACCTTTAGCTATGGGGTGTGAGGTGGTTGATGAGTCTGACCGCTCTCGGGTAGTTGAATTTCTGGGTAGAAATATCCAGGTTTTCGCAGTGCCTGGTGAGACGTTAGGCTGGACGGAGGTGGTGAAGCATGGCATTGATGTCGGTGAGTCTGCTGCTTTTAGGATTCCCTATCGGCGTTTCGTGCATTCGAAAAAAGAAGCACTGGAGACGGAGCTGCATAAGCTGCTGGATAGTGGAGTGATTAGGAGTAGTGATTCACCGTGGAGTTCACCTGTCCATTTAGTCAAGAAAAAAGATGGTTCAATCCGTTTTTGCATTGACTATAAAAAACTCAATACTGTGACGCGGAAGAATGCTTACCCATTACCGCGCATAGATGAGTCGCTCGAGAGTTTAGGGCGTAATGAGTGGTTTTGCACTCTGGATCTGCAATCTGGGTATCATCAGGTTGCTATGGATCCGGGGGATATTGCTAAGACTGCTTTTAGTACTCACTTAGGCTTATTTGAGTGGAACGTGATGCCGTGTGGGTTGTGTAATGCTCCAGCCACGTTCGAAAAGATGATGACGGATATGCTAGCGGGTCTTCAGTGGAAGATCTGTTTGGTGTATTTGGATGATATCATTGTCTTTGGTCGGACACTGACCGAATGTCAAGAGAGGCTTCAAGCAGTGTTCGATCGTTTACGTTCCTATGGTCTGAGACTCAAACCTTCAAAGTGTAGGCTTTTTAGGCGTGAGACGCAGTACCTGGGGCGTGTAGTTTCTGCGAGGGGGATTAAGGCGGATCCGGAAAAACTCTCTGCAATTGCGGGGTGGCCCAGACCTGAGGATATGAAGGAAGTGAGATCATTCCTTGGGCTTGTGTCATACTATCGCGATTTCATTGCTGATTTTGCGCGGTTAGCTGTGCCTTTGCAGGACTTGGTCGTTACCGCGAGGAAAATAAAATTTGTGTGGGGCGACGCTCAGGAGGCGGCATTTCTGGGCTTGAAACGTGCCTTTACTCAGACCCCAGTGCTGCGATATCCGCGAGCAGTGGGGCGGATCATTCTGGACACTGATGCGTCAGGGTTTGCTATCTCGGGCGTATTAAGTCAGGTGCAGGATGGAGTAGAGGTCCCGTTGTCTTTTGCAAGTAACAAACTTAATAAAGCG
Source organism: Branchipolynoe longqiensis (assembly GCA_030323885.1). Lineage (NCBI taxonomy): Eukaryota > Metazoa > Annelida > Polychaeta > Phyllodocida > Polynoidae > Branchipolynoe > Branchipolynoe longqiensis. The sequence continues at coordinate 184,748,749 of CM059186.1, forward strand.
CAGCGGAATTACTGCACGACGAAGCGAGAGTTGATGGCTATCGTCGTGTATAGTAGGAAGTGGAAACATTTTCTGATAGGGTCGGATTTTATTATCCGGACTGATCATCATTCTCTTCGTTGGTTGTTGAATTTCAAGGAGGCGGAGGGGATGATGGGGCGTTGGTTGGCCACGCTGTCTGAATACGGTGTGACGAATGAGCACATTGTGTACAGGAAAGGAGTGGATCATATCAACGCAGATAGTCTGAGTAGAATTCCGGTGCGTAAGTGCGGCCGGGGTGATTGCGCAGACTGTGGCGCGCATAATTGTGTACTCGCAGCAATTGCTGCGATGCGTCTGGCGGACATAGATGATGATGAACTTTGGACGTTATCAGAGGTTCGTTTGGCGCAGCGCCAAGATCCCTCCATACTGCGTGTGATCAGGTGGTTGGAGAAGGGCCGCTCGAAGCCTCTGCGTGACGAGCTGGCGGTGGAGAATGCAGAGACTCGTAAGATTATAAATCAATGGGATCTGTTAGAACTGCGTGAGGGTGTGCTCTGCAGGTGGAAGGTAGTGGGTGAAGACCTATGCAGTCGCCTGCAGATCGTCGTGCCGTTTGCATTGCGCGATGATGTGTTGTTGTTTTGTCATGGGCATTCTACAGCTACGCACTTTGGACGTGTTCGCTCCACCAAGCGTTTAGCTTGGCGGTTCTATTGGCCTGGCATGACGTCTGATATTAGGCGGTGGGTACGCACTTGCCATAAGTGTCAGGTGGTTAAGCCAGGTGATGGGATCGCGCAGTTACCGTTGACTCAGGAATTGTCTGGGCATCGGTGGCGCCGTCTAGCGTGTGACTTTGTGTCCGGGTTTAAGACGACGTCTAGGGGGAATGTGGTGATGATGGTAGTCCAAGACTATTACACTAAATACGTGCAAGTGTACCCCTTAAAAGATCACACTGCACCCACTGCAGCGCAGGCGTTGGTGGATAACTGGGTTTTGATATTCGGTGCCCCGATGCGGATCCATTCGGATCAAGGACGGGAATTTGAGTCCACACTGTTCCAGTCCATGTTGCGCTTGTTGGGCGTTAAGAAAACGCGTACGAACCCGTACTGTCCTCAATCGGATGGTATGGTAGAACGTTTTAATAAGACGTTAATATCTGCGTTGGCTTGTACCGTGAATGACTTTCAGGATGATTGGATTTTACAGGTCAAGTTTGTGGCACACGCATATAACTGTACGGAGCACGCATCTACGGGTGTGACTCCGAACAGGTTACTATTTGGGGAGGAGCTCCGGCTGGCAGCAGATCTGCAGTTTGGGGTGGTGAATCGTCAAGTAGATCGACCTTGTGAGATCGTGTTTGTAAGATGGTTGGAGCATTGCTTTCACCACGCGTATAGCGCAGTTCGCGATGCTTTAGGTCGAGCGGCGGTTCGTCAGAAATCTGACTACGGGCCTGCTGCGTGGCACCAGTTCAAGGTGGGGGACCGGGTGGTGCGGTATCATGCGCCGCTAGCTCGAGTCAAACTCGCGAAGAATTGGGATGGTCCCTTTACTGTAACAGAAGTTGTCTCTGACACCACAGTTATTATAAAGGGCAAGGATGGTAAATACCGTCAATCTAACGTTTGACGTCTTAAGCTTTACACCGAGCAGATGTCTAGAAACGCTGGACCATCCTCCTGGCTAGATGCACATGTAGGGGACGAGCCCGCACCTGCGAGGGTGGAGGCTGGCACTATAGATGTGGTTAGTCAGAAGAAAGTACCTGGGCTTTCAGTTACTGCGGGGGAGGCTATGCGCCCTAGGCGACATAGGCCTAATAAACGGAAAAATAAGCGTCGGCGTCGTTCTAGATCAGTGTCTGATGTCGATAGTTTTGTTTCTGGACGCAGTAGCTTGGGGAGTGACAGCGACTTTGTACCAGTTGGACAGGGGTCTGATGCGGGTTCAGATGCACCGCCTGTGCGGCGATCTGAGCGTTTGGCATTACGACGCAGATAACTGGTATGGGGTGGGGTAGTAGGTATTAGGCTACTCCACCCTGGTGTTGTCTGGTCTCCAGGGGTTGGTTGTACATGAGATACGCTGATCCCTGTCACACAACGAGTAACGCAGTATATATGTTCAGTTAAACTTTACTACGCAGTTATTTGAGAATGTTGGGGAAAGACCGGGGGCCCCGGGGGCGCCAATAAATGGGCGCAGTTACTACTGTTCTGCGTAATGCCTTTGCCTAAGCCGTGTGTTTATTATCTGCTATTTCTTGTCTAACGCGTTGGTTATTGTTGACGCGGCGTACTGCGTTTAACTGCTATGACCGAGGGAGTGTTGGTGTTCACTGCAGGCATGGGGTGTGTAACTGGTGTGACTGTTTGGTTAGGCGTAACTGGGTCGCTTATAGCATGTGCGTGTAACCGGGCGGGTAGGTCGCTGGCGCTACGCAGTACGTTTTGTTGTTTGGTGGGTACTGCGTGAGGGCCGGGGATCTGTCGCCGGGGGTGGCTCAGTATTGTGCACGAGCTGGCGGGCGGGCTTTGTGGTTGAGCTAATTAGGTCACCCTATTATTCTGCGGTTGGGGTTTCTCCGTTGCCACGTGGTGCGGTGACGTCAGCGGTACTGCGGGGGGACGGGGACTGCCGCCGTCGGGTGGTTTGGTTTGGTTCCTATGTAGGTCACGCTAGCTGCACCGGTGGCGCACCTGGTGTGTTGCGGCAGAGCCAATCATTCTCTGGTTGGTACGCCGACTGGACTCTGCGGTTCTGCGAGAGGGGACGTGGAGCCAGTCACTCTACCGGCTGCCGGCAGACAAGGTGGGTGTGTTTGTCCTCGGACATTAATCCTATCTGTTCGCGTATTCCTTATTTTGTACTTGGTTGTTACATAACATTTTTAGGGATACAGCAAGGCCGGCCGCGTCTGTGTTGGTCTGTGCGTTTATCGCGCAGACTTGACACAGCGTGTGCGGCGATCGTCGGGCGTGGGACACACAACTTGAGCTGCGTTCGCAGTTCGTTGTGTTTGAACCATGTCAGACGATATTTTGGATTCGCCCAGCATTCCATTAGGGGGAGCTGAGGCCGTAGACTCTCTCGGTTTACTCTTTGATGAGGCCGAGGGGGGTGAGGCGACAGGTTTAACCTGTATAGGGACCATTAGGCCTTTAGGCGGTAGGGAGATTGTTGCTACAGTCTCCCCGCGGCGGTCTAGTCCCCTATTGACGCTGACGGCGACGTTCAGATGACAGGTGACGGGAAGGTGGACGGCGATTAGTCGTCGTTCTGTCCTGTCTAGTTGATTTGGACGTCACGTAAAAATTCAGATGACAGGTGACAGGGTGGTGGACGATGTCTAACTGTTGGTACAGTTAGGTGTCGCTCTCCTCTGTCCGAGGGATTCTGGGTATCGTGGTTTCTCGGATGACAGGTGGCAGTTAGGTTGAGCGGTGGTTGACTGCTCGCGCAGGTGATCGGCGCTACCCTGTCCGAGGGATTTCGGGTTCCACGTCAGGGGTTATTGAAAGACCAGCACCCCTGTGGCGGTTTTTTTTTTTTTTTTTTATATAAATATATACATTAATATTATATAAAATAATTTTTTTTCTGATATGTTCATCTCCCTTAAGGAGGTGGCTACCGCCTTGTATATATATGTGTATTGTTGCTAATATAACATTGTTTATACCTTTTTCTAGTACTACGGTGCTATTTTTACATTGATAGCCATAATGTATTTAGCATATCGTACTGCTCTATTCCAATATTATTTTTCTTTGGCAGTACGGTTGTTTTATGATGTATGTTATGGTGAAGAGCTTAGCTTTCTCCCGATTGGAGGATCTAGCTTCTTGTGTTCTGCCTATTTTTCTGCAGTAGGGGTCGGAATAATTTTTTTATATATATATATATATACTAAATTATTTACAAAAAAATATTCCTCGACTTTCACCCCGTTCTTGACTTCCTTGTTCCACACTATTAGGAAATATTATATTCTAAATTTATTTAGTGGAACGAGGTGGTCGATGGTGTGGGAGTTGGTGGGTAGACACTGTCCATTTTACACTAAGAATTTTCCTATGCAGTGTCGCCCTGGCTCTTATTTTATGCTGCATTCTTTATTTTTAATTACTACTATAGTAAGCGCTTCCGGCAGAACATGATTGACAGCGTGTGCGTCGGCTCCTGTTATACCAGGGGAGGATGCACATGGGGTGTAATTTCTTTGTAGGAGGCCGGGTTCTTGCTGGCGCCCATTGCTTCTTATGAAATGTATTGCATTCCTGAACGTTGTATCTGCGGAGACTTTCTCAATTGGTATAAGTAACACCGCCCTTCTACTTTCATGCACTCTGCACCGGAGCGGGTCACCGAGCGTGACGGGTCCTGGGTGCGGTGGCGTGGCGTGTCCGCGGTGTAATACCGTCTGTGATCTACTGGCCAGACGACGCGGGCACAAGGAGGACGGGGTGAGGAAGCTCCAAGAGGAGCCGCTCCGCGTAGAAGGAGGAGCGCCCCGCTAACGGTTCTTCTGAGATGGGGGGCGGCAGGGGGCGGACTGAGTAGTTCCTTGCTTCCTTCTGTCGAGGGGGTTCCACTTGTGGGGTATGAATTCTCTCCCAGCAAAAAACATTCTATACACCAACTACATAGAGGCTGGGAGAGGTCGTCTTTGTGCGACTCATTTAAAGACTCTTTCTTCACCTAGACTGATGACATGTTTGCCTTGCAGCTAGCTAGATTGATATCGCTATTTCTCTGCAGGCAGGTCTAGGAATTGCGCAAAAGGATACATACATAGCTTTGTAAGGCTTCTCTCCCTTTCAAGTTGGTTCTCATGTTGACTTCTATCATTTCTCGATTCTCATCGGTTTGCATTCTGCAACCGGTGAGACTCTAAGGGGGGCAGTGTAGTAGTCTGAACATGAGCTCTACTATCACGCGGTAGCAGCGGAGACTACGACTCCACTGGCGCAGTTCCACTACACTGCGCTAGGTGGCGGCAACGGGTCACCACCGGTCAGACGCCCGAGCCGGGCTGACCTCTACCGCCGTGAGGTTTACCCAACCCCCCCATACACACACCTATAGAGTCGATGTGGGATCTGGCGAGTCGGGGGCGGGTCAGCAATACTGCACCACGTAAGAGCAGAGGTTTCAATAAACCAGGTGAAGCGTACACTGAATTGAATCTTGGTGTTCTTTCGTGAGAGAAAGGGTGAGTCGGAGGGCCGTGGGCCATTACAATACATAATATGTATGATATATCTTATATATCTTATATATCTTATATATCTTATATATCTTATATAGCTTATATATCTCATATATATTATATATCTTATATATCTTATATATCCTATATATCCTATATATCCTATATATTATATATATACCGTATATATTATATAGCTTATATATATTAGATAACATAAACGGTTTATATATTATATAAGATATAATATATATATTATATACATTATATTTTATTACATACCATATTTTATTATACATTACACATTATCAGTACAGTATATATGATATATTGTATATATATTTTATATATTGCAAATGCTATATATATACTGTACATTATGTTATATATTATTATATTATGTATACGTTATCATATAATATATATCCGGTGGCAATTATAACTAACAGTTACAGTAAAACCTCTCTAAATCGACCGACCTTGGCACCGACTTTAAGTGGTCCATTTAGCGCGGTTGTCGGTTTAGGAAGTTAGAATATGGTTACAATGGTATTGTTTGGGACTCAAATAAAGCGATCGATATAGGGGAGTGATCGATCTGTGGAGGTGGTCCGTTAGAGAGGTTTTACTGTATTACCTGATATGTGGTTTCATAAAAGGTGGTCTCTGAGATATGCATTTAACGAGCTAAAACTACAGTCGATGCACATCATAAATCTTCCACATCGAGGGAAAACGCTATTCTTTGTGATGTTATCGCACCAGTCAGCACACATACAATAAGATCACCAACTAGTACCCAATGCCTATATCAGCAATGGATTGCATTATATCCCAGTTCAATAATATTATCAAGTCCAATAATTCATCAGACCGACATTAACCATACAAATAATGCTACTGATGTCGGTCTAATGTACTTACTGGATAGATGGCCTAAGTTGCATTGATTAACACCGTGCACACTATAAGTGTGCGTGTATATGTTGCTTTATATAGCACGATCATTCACCTCTGCCACACCCTGCGCCTCGTTTTGGTAATTATGACACTATTTGTTTTGGAGTGCATTTTCATTCTAAAGTCAGATCAGTCCCTGGCTAAACGCCATCCGACTGAAAGGTGGTTGGTTGGTTGTTGGAGTTTTACATCATAGCAACATCTAAGGTCATATCACGATGGATACCAACTTGTGACAGTGCGCACTCACGGCGACTTTATAGTGCCTAATCAGTAGAGCGTGGGCCTCGTGTGTGGAAGGTCAGGAGTTCGGTTCCCGGTCGAGTGAAACCAATGACTTTATAATTGATACTTGTCGCTTCCTAGCCTGGCACTTGGCATTACTAAGATAGGGCAAAGACTGGTTAGCTCAGTGTCAGGATAATGAGACTGAGTGGGATATTGGGTCATGGTGCTGGCAGCCTGAGTTCCCAGTGGGGCAGCACTATAGAGTCATCATCAGTGTGCACTGTCACAGGTCGGTACCGTGATATGACCTTAGATGTTTCTAGGACGTAAAACAACAACAAACAAACAACTATTTTATTTCTGGCCCATAGTGGATGCGAAAGGGAGGCTCGTACTCTGACTGCTTCCGTGCTTCCGGCTGTCATCACCAACATTGCGCTATCACCCACCCACCCACTCACCCACCCACCCACCCACCCACTCCACCCACTCCACCCACCTCCACATGCCCGCCTCGTCCACAACGGCCCCTACCACGTGATTCCGGTGGCCATACAGGGCAGAGGCGGTGACGGAGAGATCTGTTTTGTTTGTTGGAGTTTTACGTCCTGGCAACATCTAAGTTCATATCAGGACGGGTGCTGACTTGTGACAGTGTGCACTCACTCATGGCAACTTTTTAGTGCTGCCCCACTGAGAGACCAGGCTGTTTGCACCATGACCCCACTATCCCACTCAGTCATATTATCCAGATGCTGAGCTACCCAGTCCTTGCCTTATCTTAGTAATGCCCAGTGCCAGGCTAGGTAGCGACAAGTATCAATTTGGTTAAGTCATCGGTTTGACTCGGCCGATAATCCAAACTCCCACCCTTCCACACGGGAAACCTGCGCTCTAACCGATTCGGCCACTGCGTCCGGTCGCGACTCGTGTGAGGCATTGCTAGGTGAAAAGTTGCGGTGTGTGTGCCCGGCTCTAGTTTAGGCGGTGCCGTCATTTCTGTATACTACTAGCATAGGCCTACACCGTGCTCACTCAGGTGCGTTACCAGGTTGTCGGAACAGAGGGAGTTGTTGACTCATAGCTGCATCTCCGGTGTGTGTGTGTGTGTGGAGGTGCAGTGTGTGTGTGTGTGTGGAGGTGCACTGTGTGTGTGAGGGAGGGAGGGAGGGGGTGTGAGGGGTGGTGCCACACAGACAAGAGCAGGTATACCTGCAAAGGCAACCAGACGGGCGATGAATGTTAACTATGAGATTTAAAAATGGTGGCGGGATAATGACGCTCCGCTATTCACACCGCGGATTAATGCCATTGTGGCCTGTTGTGTGCAGCGCCAGAGGCGGGGGATTAATGAATTACACACAGAGGGAGAGGGAGAGAGAAAAGGAAGCAAATAAGTAATCGGAAATGTCATGATGTAAACTAGGTAAGCGGCATCTTTCGTTCATGTTCAGTACAGGTATCGATTGGGCTGTTTTATTATTAAACGGATGCCTGGTTTGTGTGTAGCCATTACTATGGCTACACATACATATATATATATATAGGAAACCGCAGACGTCATATATATGTATATATATGCTACTGGAAACCACAAACGCGATATATATATGTATGTATATATGTTAAATATATATATATCTATATATATGTGTATATATATAGTGAAGGACCAGACGGGATGGCCGAATGAGATTAGCGTCGTATTCCGTTTTGGTAGATCGTGGGATTCGAACCCACGGGTTCGGACCCTGTTCGAGACAAACCAATGACTTAAAAATTGACACTTGTCGCTTCCTAGCCAAGCGCTCAACATTATTAGGATAGGGCAAGGAATGGTTCGCTCAGTGCCAGGATAATGTGACCGAGTGGGATATCAGGTCATGGTGATGGCAGCCTGGTATCCCTGTGGGGCTGCACTACAAAGTTGCCATGAGAGCGCACTTTCACAAGTCGGTACCCATCCTGATATGACCTTAGATGTTGTCAGGACGTAAAACTCCAGCAACCAACCAACATATATAATGAACGACGTTACAATGGAACGAGAAATACGATATAGAGGCTGGACAGACTGCATGGACTTCCAATCTCTCGACTGTATCAAACAGGATTAGCGGACAGATGGCTATAATGGACAAATCTGTACACAACACCAATAACAACAAATTGGGCCCCAAAGCAGTAATAGCATAGACTAGAGGAAAGAGTTCGGCCGTTGGCGACTTACCGGGTGAAAGTCCTTTTTACCCATACTCAATGTCGTAAAATCCTCCCTGTCACAGACGTAAATTGGTAGGCCATCCCAGGCGGCCTAGTACTCCAGCGTGGTGCACGCGCATGCGCGCGTCGTGGGCCGACACGAGTGGCGGGCGCCAGGCTGTCTCCAGCGGCCACACGGCACCGGGCTCCTGGCGCTCCGCCTCCCGACGACGAGGCACATTTGCCCGGCGTACTCCATGCTCCGGAATGCCGGTGCCGGCAGGCGGAGGTGGGTTGGCCGGGGGTGACCGGGGCAGGCCCGGGGGTGACGGACACGGGCGGCCGGCTGTGGCCGCGGTTACACGCGACGGTGCGGCGGGCGGCGGGCGGCGGCGAACGGTGAGTAGCGGGGTGACAGACCGGGGTAGCGGTTCTCTCGTGCGGAGGGGCGGACTGCTTACTTCCTTCAGCCCCGGACACTGTCTCACGCACCGACGGTACAGCGGCACCGGGTGATGGGTGCGGGCAGGGTGGGGCGGGTGTGGGGAGGTGGGGAGGTGGGGAGGAAGGGCGGAGGGTACTAGCGGTCTTCCGTGGCGTACGTCGGTCTGTGGTGAATCAATCGGTGCCAGAGGATGCAACTGTATGTGTGTGCGCGTGTGCGCGTGTGTGCGTGCGAGCGAGCGTGTGTGCGTGTGTGCGTGCGAGCGTGTGTGTGTGCGTGTGCGCGTGTGCGCATGTGAGTGTGCACGTGTTGTGGTGGTGTTCACGTGACGTCGCACTACATATACATATTGTGTGTGTGTGAGGGTGGGGGAGACGGTTGGGGTAGGGGAGGATGGAGTGGGTGGGTGAAGGGGCTCCGGAGACGCTGACACTGGCACCACCTAGCGTCGTGACTTCCTTCTGTCAGCCGGAAGACGCTGGCCGACAACCAGCGTTGCTCCCGGTAGTTCGGCGAGACGCCAATCAACCAACCAACCCTCCCTTACCACCCGGCGTCACAAGGCGCCAACTGGATCAGCAGGAGAGGAAGGTGGGGGCGGTGAAGTGGGGAGGGGAGGTCAAGGTGAAGGTGGGGTGGTGACAGTGGTGGGGGAGGCGAGTTGAAGCTGGGGGGGGGGGGGGGGGGGGGGCGGCTAGAAAGACCAGGAAAAACTGTATCGGGAGGGGGGGGGGGGGGGTGATCCAAAGGGAGGGAAGCTGGGGGATGTGAGAGGAAGTTGGGTGGTGGAGGGGGGGGGGGGGGGTGAGAGAAAGGTGGGGTAGTCATGTGGGGGAGAGAACATCAGAGATGCCGCAGAAGTTTGTGGGAAAGGAGTTGAGGGGCGGGGGAGGCAGAGTGAAGTGCGGGGTGGCCAAGAGAGGTGGAGGGACGCGGGGGGCGAGGGGAGGCGGAAGGAGATAGGGAAGGGGGATTTGGGTGTGGCCGTGGCCGTGCCCTCTGTCCAGCGCCAACACCAGTGCACACCCGAACCCTTGCAATGCACCCTGATGCGCAAAAAGGAAGAAGGCAAGGCGGATATGGAAAAACAAGGTGTTTATTGGACGCCTCGGGAAATAAGACATACAGAGGAGCAATCAACAAGTACAGAGAGGAGCTCATGAGGAGCAAAAATAAGTAAAATGAAGGGGCTCATGAGGAGCAACGAGCAAGTAAATGTACAAGGGCCCTCAGGGGGCAAAGTCAGAGTCCGGTAGTGAGGCTGGAATGAGTCAGTGAGGGGGGGCCGAGGAGCCCTCCACTAAGGCGGAGGAGAGGGCTCGCGGCGCGCCCGAGGGGGCGAGGCGGGGCACGTAGGAGTGCACCGCCCCAGAGGTCCAGGTGCCCTGCGCCATGATATCCGCGAGGGGGACCCCGGCGCGCTGGCATGCTTGCGCGGCACCTCGGCGGAGGCTGTGGAGGGGGAAGGCCTCAGACGCCGGCACCCCTTGGGCCTGCAGGGCCCCTCGCAAGAGTGCAGTTAGGGAGCGCGGGTCAAGGGGGCGGCCGGAGGGCATGATGAAGGCCGGCGCATCCGAGGCTGCGGGGCACAGGGCGAGGGCGCCTTCCCAGGCCGAGACGGGGCAGAGGGCGGAGTCCGGGATGGCAGGCACGAAGAGCGCGACCGCGCCCGAGGGGCCGGAGATGGTCTTTGAGCTTCTGATGATGAGGCGGAGGCCCCCGGGCGCGGGCGGACGTCAGCGCGGGTGAGGGTGTGGGGGCCGCCCCACCCCTCGGGGCTCGGGGCAAGGAGGTTGGACTGGCGCAACATCCCGAAGTACCCGAGGAGGAGGGCGGCCCGAGGCACGAGGGAGGCGGTGCGCGCTCGCGTGAGGTGGGTGATGGCGAGAGCGAGCTGATGCGGCGTGAGGGGAGGGGCCTGGCGCGGGACGTGCGCGGAGGTATGCTCCCCCCCCCCCCCGACAGACATCCTTGGGGAGGCGGGCGTCGAAGCCCGAGGTGAGGCCCCCGGCGCCCTCGACCCAGGAACGCGCCCCGGAGATGGTGTTCTTGACGGACGCCGGGGCGATGCTGCGGCTGAAGAGCACGGCGGTGAAGGCGGCTACGTCGAAGGGGGAGGGCGTGAGGGGGTCCACGCCTCGGGAAACCGCGTACGTCACGAACTCCTCGGCCTGGCGACGGCGGTTCTTCCAGGTCGCCGGGGCGAGGGCTGCGAGGCGGTGGCGGGCGACGTCAGCGACCTCCGCAGGGGGAAAACCTACAGGCCGGGATAAAAGGGGAAGGCATCGCTTATTGGCATGGGCGGGGAGGAGCCCGAGGCGGGTCACCTCGGCGCGGGCCGTCGCGGCCCAGGGACCTGATAGGTGGGCCTGGCTGAGGAGGTGCGGCAGGGGCGGGAGAGGGGGGCTGCAAAGTCCTGAGCGGTGGGGGGGGGGCGGGGTCGGGGGGGTGGGGGAGGGGAAGGGGAGCGGGGGGATCGGGGCAGGGGTCGGGGGGGCAGAGAAAAGCGGTGTCGCCGGGGTTGAGGTGGACGTCCGGGTCGAGGGTGTTGGTGAGCAGCGGGTGCTGGGAGGCGTTGAGGGCCTTAGGGGTGGGGTGATGGTCCCCGGCTGAGGAGATGGTGCAGACAAGGTCGGCGCCGAGGCGGTGGTCAGGCCGCGCCTCGGGGAAGCTGAGGGGGCTCCGGTGGGCCTCCGGCTGGGGGCCGGGGGCGGTATCAGGGGGGGCTGGCTGGCGTGCTGGTGGAGAGGGCGGCTTTTGCAGGATCAGTGGGCCGGTTAAGGGCCTCCGGGCCGGTCGGGAGGTGCCGGCTTACTGAAAATCCGCGAGGTGGCGGGAGTCGCGCGCTCACGTGCGCGTTTCGCCATGCACACGTCCTCACTGTGCATGGTGAGGACTTTTCGCACATTGGCGCAGTACGCGCACGTGTGGCGCTGCCTGGTGGCCCCATGGCCGTGGACCTCCCCCGGGGTAGCTTGGGTGCATGAGGTGGGGTCCCTGTTCCATGAGTTGCAGGGTGCCCCGTGGAGGTCCCTGCTGTATGGCACCCGGGTGTCGGTCTGGGCGCGAGGCTGGGGCCGGGATCTAGCTGGGTCTGCGGGGCGGGCGGGTATGTTGGCTGCTTGGTGGGCGGGCATGGTGAGGGATTCGACCCTCAGGAGGTTGAGGGCAACCGGGTCGTGCCACCCGTGGGGGAGCCTCCCGTCCGCTATCCAGGTAAACACCGGCTCGGAGTAACGGTGGACGGTCGGCCACGGGTAGATGAGGTTGTCCCTCAGAATGGTGAGGTGATGATGGTGTAGGCCCTGGACGGAGTGGGCGGGGAAGTTGGGGTGGTCGATCAGGGTGAGAAGGGCGAAGCTATACTCATCTTTAGTCGCCTCGCCCCTCTTCACCGGCTTCCTCTCGGGCCCCCTCTCCACCAGGTCTGAGGGGAAGATATAATCTGACGGTATACCTTGCCGCCTCACGGAGTGCCGCGCCTCGGCGGAAGCGAGTATCTCCCGCACGGCGTCGGCTGCAGATGCTGGAGTGTGCTCGATCGGCTCCTCATAGTAGGTAGGCGGCGGGGCAGCTTGGCTGGATAGGTGGTTATACCGCTCGTACTGGGGGTGTACCGCCCCGGGCAGGGTCGCTTGAGGTGGCGGGGGGGCCGGGCGCTGTGGTGTAGGCGTACTGGCGCCTTGGTGCAGGTGAGGGCGTCTCCGGCGGGGCTCGTGGCGCCCCCGACTCCAGGGCGTCCATACGGGCGTCCATACGGGCGGCAGTCTGCCGCTGCTCAGTCTCGAGGCGCTGGAGGGCCTCGAGGATCGCCGTCGTCTCGGCGCCCGAGGTGCGGTCCCAGGGCGCCGAGGGGGACGCCAGGACCGAGGAGGGTGAAGAGTCCCGCGGTGAGCTTGAGGAGGGTCCCGGCGTGGCCAGGCCGGTCGCCCGGGAGCCCTTGCGGCCCTTTCCCTTTCCTTGTCCTGGCATGCTTGGGGCGGCCTGAGGAGTTGCAGCGGTCCGAGGTGGAGTCGGCGTGGTGAATGTCCAAAGCAGGAAAAAGGGCAGAGCTGCGAGGAGGCTGGAGGGCGAGTGGCTGAGGGTGGCCGGCGGGCGGCCTTATAAGGGAGGGCTGGAGGGCGACGGCAGGTGAGGTGTGAAAGCAGCCGGCCCGGGGGAGGGCGAGGGAGAGGTGAGCAGCGGGCGTCGGGTGAGGCGAGAATGCCGCGCGACAGCCCGGGGCGGGGGAGGGTCTCTTCCTCTCCACGCATCAAACGCAATGCTTCGCATTACGACCAATGCAGAACTCTGACCAAAGCAGACAGCGCCAACTGAAATACTAGCGCCGACATGATGAGCCGCGGGTGGGGATGTGGCCAACAGGATGCCTTTCATTTGTTTGTTTGTTTGTTGTTGTTTTACGTCCTAGCACCATCTAAGGTCATATCAGGACGGGTACCGACTTGTGACAGTGCGCACTCATGGCGACTTCATAGTGCTGCCCCACTGGGAAGTCAGGCCACTGGCACCATGACCCGATGTCCCACTCAGTCACATTATACTGACACTGAGCTAACCAGTCCTTGCCCTATCCTATTAATGCCGAGCGGCAGGCTAGGAAGCGACAAGTACCAATTTTAAAGTCATTGGTTTGACTCAACCGGGAACCGAACTCCCGACCTTCCACATGCGAGGCCCACGCTCTACCAATTAGGCCACCGCGCCCGGTTGGATGCCATTTCATTCAACCTGTTCAACCTGAGGGACACAGTGTAGTAAACCTCCACCTAGGACATGATGTCAGATAGGAGCCTTCTGGGTCAACACTATAAAGCTGCATTAAATATGCAGTCACTAGTCGGTGACCGCCCTGAGAGGCCAGCAGCTGTTGACAGTACATAAAGCCTGGATCAAGTTTGGGCTGGATCTGTTTGCTCTAACCCCCAGCTCACACTGCCCAGACGGTCGGGGCCAGATTGGCAAGTTGGATAAGTTTGCAACGACTGCCAGAGTTGCCTTGTTCATATCACCCAGACCTGAGGACGATATGATCAGGAACCAACAGACGGTTGAGTCGAGTTGTGAGTGCATACCGCCGTTGCCGTGAGTGTATGTAGTGGTTGTTGTGAGTGTATGTGGTGCTTGCTGTGAGTGTACATTCTGGTTGCTGTGAGTGCGTGTGGTGGTTGTGCAGTGGGCACATTAAGTCGCGTAGGCGCTGACTCAAAGTCGAACTGCATCATTGACTGCCGATTGTCGTCTGTTCCCGGCTGTACGTAAATTGGCTCCGACCTCAACCTCTTACGTGTTATCCCACACAGTGGCGCCGGGACTGGTAATGTGACTGAGTGGGATATTGCGTCATTATGCCGGTGGCCCTGGTCTCCAAATGGGACAGCAGTATAACGTCACAATGAGCCTGAACTGTCACAAGTCGGAACTCGTCCTGATATGACATGTTGCCAGGACTTAAAAATAAAACCCCAACGAACAATCAATCATTTATAAAGAGGTGGCCGAGGTGGCCGAGGTGGCCGAGGTGGGCGAGGTGGCCGAGGTCCTAGTGGTGATAGGACCTCTTCTTTCATTTTTGACTGGGCGCGGTGGCCAAATCGATTGAGTGCTGGCTTCCCATTTGGTAGATCGGGAGTTCAATTCCCAGTCGAGTCAAACCAATGACTTACAAAATTGATACTTGTCACTTCCTAGCTTGGCGCTCGGCATTAATAGGATAGGAGCTGAAAATTCATTAGCTCAGTGTCAGGATAACGGGATTGAGTGGGATATCAGGTCATGGTGCTGGCGTCCTGATTTCCCAGTGGGGCAGCACTATACTATAAAGTTGCCATGAGTGCGCTCTGTCACAAATGGGTACCTGTCCTGATATGACCTTAGATGTTGCCAGGACATAAAACTCCAAGAACCAACCAAGCTTATTTCACTCACAAAATGAGTGAGGGTTGTCTTCTGTTTTCCCTGACGCTACCATCGCTGCTCGTCGCCACCTAATCTTATATTACTGCAGCTGCTCTAGTTAACCCTGTTGTAACAGGACACTTGCTGTGAAATTAATTACCGCATGCACGCCTGGGCAGATGAATAATGGTTGAGCTTCCGATTAATATTAACAATGCAGGGTCAATAATATCACACTATAAATACACAGACTCATGTATGGTCATGTTGTACTCACAACTTATTCAGTTAAGAGTTATTAATGTTGATAATAATCCTGCAATACATGATAATAATAATATTACTCCTGCGGCGAATATCAAGAGTAAGTAGTATTACTCCTGCAGCGAATATCAAAAATGGTGTTAATCCTACAGTGAATATGAATATATTTGGATTATTTGCAATATACTATAAATGCATTTATTAAAATTGCGTCAATACCACATTCTCAGTGCACAGCGATACCTACTGATCTGATCAGTCTGATAGTTCTGACTTAAAATACAAATCTTCTATTTGGATTGTCAATTTTAAAACATTACCTATTTCTGAGGTTTGAAGGGTAAAAGTCAATAATGAAATATGGTATGAAGCTAATGTGGGTCAATATTAATCCTAGATGCATTCACGCCTCAAGCCTTATAATATCGGGCAGTAACTGCTTCATAGTTGACTACATCTCTTAACTGAAACCTGCAATGACTTGGTCTAAACAAGATGGTGCTCAGCTGGACCCCGTTTGTTCATTGGTTGATTTGGTTACATGACCCGCTTAGCCACCCAATAGAGAGGCGGTAAGCACATCACGTGACCTATGTAAGCATCACGAGGCCGGGATTAGATCGGGGTTGGGAAGGTAGAGACCTTGATTAGATAAAATAGCGTAGACCTGAGTAGAGTCCGGATCATCCTGACCCTTTTGGTATTATAAAGGACAATGCACCAATAACAGAAATGGCAAATGGTGTCCATATATCGTTTATTTTAGTTTTTAATGTGAATCACTTTAGTTCATAATACAAAAGTGTTGTTGTTATCTTGTCTTATTGTATATTAACGTGGACTTGTTTGTGGGTGTCCTACATCCTATCAACATCTAATGTCCCGTCTTGATATGACCTTGGAGATGTTGCCAGGACATAAAACTCCAACAACCAAACAACCAACATCTAATGCCATATCATGATGGGTACGCACACTCATGGTGCTGCCCTACTGGGATATCAGGCTGCCGACACCTATGACCCAACATCCCACTCAGTCACATTATCCTGACACTGTGGCTATCCAGTCCTTGCCCTATCCTAATAATGCAGAGTGCCTGGCTAGGAAGTGACAAATATTAAATTTAAGTCATTGGTTTGACTCTAACAGGGTTCGAACCCGTTTGATGGCGCCCTGTTAAAGCTGGCAATATATATGTATGTATATATATGAGTCAGGCTCACGAAAATAGGCCAATCGGGGTAAGTTGTCGGCGTCGAGCATTGGATGTCGGCGTCGAATGGCATAATTATAGTTTAGCATTGACAGAGGTGTTGGAAAGTTCTTAAATTGATCCTGAATGTAAAGGTAGAGAAAATACAACAACCCTCTTTGTTTTTCGGATAATTTAATATGAAACAAAGAAATGCGCTACACTTTAAGAATTACGATGCCAACATCTATTAAAGTTGTCGGCGTCGAGCATTGGATGTCGGCGTCGAATGGCATAATTATAGCTTAGCATTGACGGAGGTGTTGGAAAGTTCTTAAATTTATCCTTAATGTAAAGGTAGAGAAAGTACAACAATCCTCTTTGTTTCTAGGATAATTTAATATGAAACAAATAAATGCACTACACTTCTAAGAATTGCGATGCCGACATCTTAAATTGACCACCAATTGGCCCATTTTCGTGAGGCCGACTCATATATATATATATATATATATATATATATATATATATATATATATATATATATGTCTAATGTAAAAGTAACACAAAGACACTGCTGTGCCGGTTAACAGTAGAATAGTTACTCCGTATAGGTGGCGCCGCCATAGCAGAAAGCGGAACTAGCCCAGTGTATTCTATATAACTAGGTAGTATTAGGGAACTGCGATGGTAATGTTCTTGTTTGTATTCACATACTGTATCATACAGCGCACACACATAAACTATATATATATATATATATATATATATATATATATATATATGGATTCATTCTGTCGAAAGTGCTGCTTTTGAGACCCACAGCTTTGTTGAATATTCACAACAGAGTGCACCGTTGGGGGAGGCGGCGTCCCTATTGGGACGTCGAGCAAATGGAAGTGGTGCCGTGAATGGATGCTGAACGATCTGCGGAAGTGTAGTGAGAGGATAGGGATAGGGGGAGGGGTATGTTAGGGCGAGGGCGAGTGAGGCTGGGGAAAGGGTCGGGAGGGAGGGATGAAGGGAGGGAGGGAGGGAGGGGAGGGGGCGGGAAGGTCACGTGGGGTGAGCGACGAGACCATATAGCAACCGGAAGGACGGCAATGATGCATGCGCAGGCACAGAGGAAAGGAAGCTCGTGTTGAGACAGACGCCGGTGTCGAGGAGGCCGTGTGAGGAGAGACATAATTGGGTGTGTGGGGGGGGGGGGGGGGGGGGGGGGTGCTATGCCATATGTGGGGGTTGAGAGGATATATGTAAATAAACTGTGTGGTATCTGTCTTGTACGCAGGTGAGTGTGTGTGTACGGGGAGGGGGGGGGGGGACATCTAACTGAAGGTGGATATCCGTTTACGAAGCGGGCTCTGTCTGGAGGAGGGGTCACGGGGTCAGGAAGAGCTCATCCATAAGTGTGTGTGTGTCTGTGTGTGTGATGGGTATCTATCTACCTGGGAAAAGGATTGGTGAGGTGACAACAAATAAGCAAACTGTAGTGATATGGATATATTTCCCATTCGTCAAGTCTGGCCAAAACCATCTTGCAAGGCACTGTGAAAATGGGGGGGGGGGGGGGGGCACGGGGTAGAAAACAAGGCGGACAAAGGAAGAGGTGGGAAAACAATATCAGAGAATGGACAGGCCTGGAGTTTGGCACGTCCCAGAGGGCAGTGGAGAACAGGAAAAACTAGAAAAGAATTGCTGCAAAGTCATATGTGGTGCCCCAATGACTCACCGTTAAGGGATTATTGATGGTGATGATGATGATGATGATGATAATGATAAGCAACTTGGAGGTCTTATGTAAACATATAAGAGGCAATATGTAAACAGGTGGGCGGATAGATTAACTCAGTAGATGGATGCAGCTATCTGAGCAGGTGGCAGAGGTTATCGGTAAACAAGCAGGAGGTCATAGGTAAGAGGATATGGAGGTCATCTATAATTTATAAACAGTTGGGAAACTCCCTGTGACCGGTTTGAGGTTATATATGTAAGCTGGGGATTGTTCAGCACCGTAGCAACGGGTTTTCGGCCGTAGACATACATGCATTAATTATTCAGTTATGCTTAACAATTGGAATATAATGAGGTGGCGTTGGGGGCAAGTGTGTGTGAGAGCTTTGATTCTGTGATTAATATGATAAGAGCTTTAATTATGTGGTTAATTTGATTAGCGTTTGATTCTCTGATTAATATGGTAAGAGCTTTGATTCTATGAGTAATGTGATCACTCTGATTATGTGATTAATGTGAAGGGTGCTCCGATTATGTGATTAATGTGGTAAGTAGCTCTGATTCTGTGATTGACGTGATTAATGCGATGGGTGCCCTGATTCTGTGATTAAGGCGATGTTGCTTCTAATTCTGTATTAATGTGATAGGTGCTTTGATTCTATGAGAAATGTGGCGAGTGCTCTGATTCTGTCATTCTGTGATTAATGAGATGTACGCTCTGATTCTATGATTAAGGCTTTGAGCGCTCTGATTCTGTGATTAATGTGATTGGTGCCCTGAATCTGTGATTCTGTGATGTAATGTGATGAGTGCTCTGATTCAGTGATTAATGTTATGAGTGCTCTGATTCTGTGATTAATGTGATGGGTGCCGTGAATCTGTGATTGTGTGATGTAATGTGATGAGTGCTTTGATTCAGTGATTAATGCTATGAGTGCTCTGATTCTGTGATTAATGTGATGGGTGCCCTGAATCTGTGATTGTGTGATGTAATGTGATGAGTGCTCTGATTCAGTGATTAATGTTATGAGTGCTCTGATTATGTGATTAATGTGATGGGTGCCCTGGATCTGTGATTGTGTGATGTAATGTGATGAGTGCTCTGATTCTGTGATTAATGTTATGAGTGCTCTGATTCTGTGATTAATGTGATGGGTGCCCTGAATCTGTGATTGTGTGATGTAATGTGATGAGTGCTCTGATTCAGTGATTAATGTTATAAGTGCTCTGATTCTGTGATTAATGTGATGGGTGCCCTGAATATGTGATTGTGTGATGTAATGTGATGAGTGCTCTGATTCAGTGATTAATGTTATGAGTGCTCTGATTCTGTTATTAATGTGATGGGTACTCACGTCATAGAGCATCAAACCCCATGTTGGGCAATTATTGCTTAATAAGCAGATAAGCATTTGGTGGTTGCTTGTGGGGTTGTTACGAACAGCCCCACAAGCAAGCAAGTATACACACACTCTTGGCGGGCCACACAGAATAATAATAGAGAATTTCCATTTCCCCCTCTGCTCATTATCGGAATATTTTACACTGATATGTCTTTAGATGTTGCCAGGATGTAAAACCCCAACAACCAACCACTCACCCCCCCCCCTCCATCACCCCCACTCCCATCCCCACACCAGGTGGTCCTGACCATGCGGCCATTCTAAGCAGGTGGCCAATGACACAACCCGATACTCCACTGCCACTCTGTCTCTCTATCCACTCTAGACACTATACCCACATAAATGCCAGCCAATCAGAAGCCGCCAACGCAAGCTACTCTAACGATGACGTTATGCAAAAAATCCTACATACACCGCCCAAGTAATCTGCCCCCAATAGACCCAATAGAATAAATTATGTAGCATTTTTTATTTTTTATTATTTTTTTTTTGGTCCATTAGTTGTTTAAGCAGGGGGAATTTCAGTCATGGACGACTGGTCTTCCTCATTCCACTGCTGGTCAATAGAAAGCCCGAGCCTACACTTTTACCGACCCAAGGGATTTTTAACCTCCCACACCACATAGACATGGTATGAGAGCAACCGGCCTTTGATGACGCTGTAAGTTATACACAGGGTTGGAAATCCAAATTGGCAGAGCTGGGGGCACGGGGAATCGAACCGCTGACCCTCAGATTAGAAGTCTGACCTAGAAAAGAAGTCAGACACTCTCACCACTCCGCCACAGAGAACACCAGAGCATATATATATTTGTAATCACATAATAGAAAAGATAGCGCACGCGCACTTACATCCACATAAAATATTATCTTTCACTTATGTATCGATATGTGCATGATAGACAAAAAGGGTTTGTAGGTATTGCATTCACGTACTAGCTTATATAGCACATGTATAGCAAATACATGAGATATACAATATATATATATATGCAAAGTATAAGAAGTATGCGAGTATAAAGGCGCGAAAAGGAATGTTCCCTATATTATCACCCATATGTTGTGCACTACTTTATGGATATTGTTTTAAATCTGATGGTGTCGCAGCGAGGCGAAGATCTACCTCCGTACTTTTTCAGTCCACGCCTACAAATATATGACGCTGTGAAACAAATGCAGACATTCTTGATTCCAATGCCCATAAGTGCTTCAACTGTGAGGGTTGGTGTCCTAGTTTATAGTTCCCATAACGGGCAACAGAGCAACATATATAGATAGAAAGAGAGAGAGATAGATGTGCCTGACATCGTGAACTCTTTGTTAAATTGTGGAATTGCTCAGATTTAGGTCAAGTAGAGAGATTGTTGTCTGGGCGCACCAAGCTTTTGTCGGTGGATCTGCCACAGGGTTTGGGGAGGCAATTTGCCTTATTTCCGTGAGCTGCTCGCGGTGAGGGTGCTGAGCGCCGAGTCACTCCCAGTCGCTCACACTCGCTGCACCTGTCTGTCTACCAACGCTGATTGGTGGTTTACATACAAATCATCGTCCATTTAAACAAAAATACAGGCCACTTTCCTTTTTGTTAAAACACACAAAATACCATGAGCAATCTCATAGAAGACATATTAATTGCACAGAATGACGTCTTTGTAAAATGTATTGCATGCAGTGTCGGTTTGTGGGTGAGTTCTCTTTTTTTTTTAATTTATGAAGGTTACCTTTAATTTCTGAAAATTTAATTGAAATGGGCCACCATTGATTTCTCCAGTGAGATGGTATCTACGCCTACTGGGATTGGTTGACCTTTGGCGACAAGCAATCTTAGTTGGCATATAGAAGTGTAGTGGGGATTACTAACTAGTGGTGGTTATACATATAGGCTTCTACGCCAATAGCTATGGTCATCTAGTGCTAGCTTCTTTCAATGGGTGGTTCTAGGCCTACCAGGCTAGATATCCACACTGCTAGGGTAGATATTACAGTAGGTATGCCTATCATAGTTACTCCCACAGCAGTGTCTATGTGCCATGAGTGCAAAACAACCCATAAGAAACAAGTGTCAGAAGTGTCCGAAGTATGGAAATAACCCACATCAGTTTGCAATATAATACTCTAAATATATTGTTCAGATACTTAGCCTGTTATGTTTGGGGTGAACAACTTAGGAAATCCTGTAGATTAGGAAATCAAGTAGACTTCAAATGTTGAATCGAGAGCTTTCTGTGGCCGCTGGAAATGGCTGCCAAGGTGTGGAATGCCCAAACGGTAAAGGAACGACAAATTCCTGACCTAAAAACTTACAAAAAATATCTGTGCAAAATAAGGCTAGGAAACCCCCACTATGCTGCAATGCAAAGGGGCATGTCATATGTCATGGCCCACCAGCGGGATGCCCAATGGAAGGTAACCATGCCAAAAGTAGCCAGATAACACACCACACAGCTACGGCCAAGCCTATGATATGTAAATAGGAGTAGGCTAGTCTAGTAATAAGAGTAGAAAAAATATATACATATATACCAAGAAAATCCCCAAAAAATAACATAGGCTATTAACCATACCAACCAATTATCTATCTGCTACTGAAATGCAGGCAATCAAATACCTTATCAGCAGCCACTGTGTGGTAAGATAACACCAACACTACAACTGGCCAGCATTGAAAACAAGCCTGTGTACCCGGGCTTATATGCTATGGAGAGTATAAATACAGCCTCAATTAAAAAAAACAAAAAAAACTAAACATATTGTTCTTTTTTGCAGTATGTCCCAATTTCTCAACCTTTTACACCAATATAGATCTAGCCTTTCTACACACTGGAACCACCATCTCCACAGTTGATTCCAACTGAAGTAGTTTTTGCTTGGATCGATCCGAATATGAAATTTAATGTTGCTAGAACCTAAAATGCCAATCTACCACCCCTAGTGGCCAGTAGCCAAGTAAGCCTCTTACAGATAGTGGGACGTTGTGTATGCAACCGGTGGAAGAGTCCATTTAGCTGACTGGGTTACAAATTAAGCCAACACCAGCGAAGTGTTTTGTCATCTTCCCATGAATATCAGCGGATTCCCAGTCGTGGGTTCACTTGCTATCCGGACCGCACTCTGTCCACACCTCTCTCTATCTCCTCTCCACCAGCCTTGCTCCTCCTTGATATGTCTGAGAAGAGTTCCAGGAGGGGTAGCCCGCCGGCATTTCACTTTCTACTCTTACTCTGTCCGTGTCTATGGCTCGCTGGTTGATCACCATAGAGCAAATATACACGGTCCTTTGACTCAACTCTCCTCATTTCTCTTTCCTATACTCTACCCTTTTTTTTTTCTCCCAGGCATACTCCTCCCCCTGACCAGGGGAATTGTGTGCTTGTGTGAGACCCTGTACCTTTATGTTTTCTCTCGCTTTGTTCTCGTTGCTGGAACCACCGCTGCACCCATCTTTACCCGCCTTTCCTCGAAACCCTTGCTGCTGTCGACTGGATACAAGTGCCCAACTACCGCTCAACTACCGCTGGACCAAAGAGATTCGGGGCCGCCTCAACGCTTCGCCATTACAACATTGTAAAGATGTCCCCAGCTTCTACAACTCTCCCTACTGAAGTTTAATCTTCAACCAAAGATTGGGCCGATTTATCGGAGCCTCTCTATAAATGTTGCACTTCTGCAACCAGTAACCATCGTAAGGTTACAAACCACCCCCAAAGCAAGTCATGGACGGCTGCTGTACCAGGCTGGACTGTCATTAGGGGAGGTGTGGGGGAGGCGCGGAGGGAGAGGTCAGTATGCTCAGACTGGTAATTTGGCGACAAGTCGGTAGCAGTCGCATCCCCCAAGGGAGACATCTTTTCCGGTCCAAGTTCCGGTCAGGACCAGTGTGCATAGACAGTTCTGGCAGTCTGTTCCGCCCAACACACATTGTCTTTCAACAGCCTATGTGGCGATGGGAGTTAGTTGTTCTGGGGGCTCTTGGGGGTGCCTTAAACAAATATATATTTTGTTTTCGATACCAGTTAAGTTCCACTCAAATCATATTGGATTACCCTAACCGATGTTGGATGAAGGGGGGGGGGGGGCGGAATGTCGAGGAAGCGATTCTATTCGTGACACCAGCTGTCGGCATGGATCATATATTTGAAACAGGATCTTCTAAGATTAAGATTAAGAACACACATACCAAGATGCCGGGCTCGGTTCTACAGATGGCGTCTCAGAGCGAAGACGGTTGTTAGTTGGCTGTTGACATTTTAAATCCTGGCAATATTTAAGGTCATATCAGGACCGGTACCGAATTATGACAGTGCACATTCATGTCGATCTTTATAGTGCTGCCCCACTAGGAAATCAGGCCACTGGAACCATGACCCAATATCCCACTCAGTCACATTATCATGACACTGAACTAACCAGTTCTTGCCCTATCGTATTAATGCAAAGCGCCAGGCTAGGAAGCGACAAGTATCAATTTTATATGTCATTGGTTTGATTCGATCAGGAACCAAACTCCCGACCTTCCGAACGCGAGGCCTGCGCTCTACCGATTCGGCCACTGCGAGCGAAGACGTTCAGCAGTTCAGATGCAGCAACAATTTCCATTGCAAACCGGCGCATGCGTGTCTGAGTCACTTGTTCCCATCGCCGCCACTGAGGCGCTGCGAGCGCGTAGGGCTAAGGCGTAGCTAATTGGAGAATCAGGTTATGGGCGCTGGGAGTTCCACTTTGTTCACTGCGCCCGCCGAGTTCAAGTGGAAGTAGCAAAAAAAAGAAAAAAGAATTAACAACAACAAAATAATGGTCGAAATTAGAATCGAAAGAATGCAAACTGGAATTGAATAACTCGCCGATTCTAATCTGATCAGATTCGACTGGTTTCTTCATTGGTTTGTTTTAATGTACTCAGTGGTGGCTTTAGCCAGTGGATGGGAGTGTGTAGATTACTGCCCAGTGGCTGCTAGCTATACTGGTGTAGTGCAGTTACCACCACCACCACCCCCATTTCAACAATGAAATAAGCTCAGTGGATATTCTCTGATATTCTGGTTTACTGCTACTCCATTTCAACAATGAAACAAGCTCAGTGGATATTCTCTGATATTCTGAGTTTAATGCTATTCCATTTCAACAATGAAACAAGCTCAGTGGATATCCTCTGATATTCTCAGTTTTAATGCTATTCCACTTCAACAATGAAACATGCTCAGTGGATATTCTCTGATATTCTGAGTTGTAGTGCTACTCCATTTCAACAATCAAACAAGCTCAGTGGATATTCTCTGATATTCTGAGTTGTAGTGCTACTCCATTTCAACAATGAAACAAGCTCAGTGGATATTCTCTGATATTCTGAGTTTTACTGCTACTCCATTTCAACAATGAAACAAGCTCAGTGGATATTCTCTGATATTCTGAGTTGTAGTGCAATTCCATTTCAACAATGAAACAAGCTCAGCGGATGTTCACTGACATTCTGAGTTGTAGTGCAACTCCATTTCAACAATGAAACAAGCTCAGTAGATATTCTCTGATATTCTGAGTTGTAGTGCTACTCCATTTCAACAATGAAACAAGCTCAGTGGATATTCTCTGATATTCTGAGTTTTACTGCTACTCCATTTCAACAATGAAACAAGCTCAGCGGATGTTCACTGACATTCTGAGTTGTAGTGCAACTCCATTTCAACAATGAAACAAGCTCAGTAGATATTCTCTGATATTCTGAGTTGTAATGCTATTCCATTTCAACAATGAAACAAGCTCAGTGGATATTCTCTGATATTCTGAGTTTTACTGCTACTCCATTTCAACAATGAAACAAGCTCAGTGGATATTCTTTGATATTCTGAGTTTTAATGCTACTACATTTCAACAATGAAACAAGTTCAGCGGATATTCTCTGATGTTTTGAGTTTTAATGTTACTCCATTTCAACATGAAACAATGTCAGTGGATATTCTCTAATATTCTGAGTCTTAGTGCTGCTCAGCTATGGGTTATGACGTGATATCACTAGAAAAGGGAATACTGCTAGACGCCTGATATATCTGACTTAACCCCGTCTCCATCCACACCCACAAACCAGGTAAAAAGTTGTTGTTTCTTCGGAATATTCCTCTAGTGCAAATAACTATTTTTATTTATTATTGTTATTATTATTCTGAAAATATGGAAAATGTGACTTTTAGGGCCATTCAGTCAGAGAGCATGCTAATTGTCTGGTCTTACTCATATAATATCCAGCATCGCCTACAATTCGACTATATAGTATAAGAAGTTATTTCAAACTAAAGTTAGACAAATAAGAACGATCAACTTATTATACTTATCTCTAAGAATATGGCAGAAATGAAAAACTATCGGACTATGCAACTTAAATAAATTGATAAGATACACATAATCACTTCGATCCTGCTATGACCATATATATTGCTAGGACGTAAAATCCCAAGAAACAAACATTATCATGTAGCGCAACACATCAGAACCAAGCTTGCGTGCATGCAATATAGAGTCGGTGCAGTGTCGTTCCCGTGTACAATGTTCCCATATATTTGTTCAAGGCGAATTACCTTCAATTAAACCATGCTTTGGATCTTCACCAAAATAAAGAATGGTCTCCAAGACCAACATTCGGGCTTTATGTTATCCAGGATAATAATAAACCATGTTTAAGGAGAGTCGGCGCTCCTTCCAGAATCACAAATAAATCCCTCATTTGTCACCGTAGTTTAGTCGATCCAGATGACTGTAAACCACAATCATTCTATTTGTTGAAATGCTTGGTTGGTTAGCTGGTGCGGTCTTACATCCTAGAAACATATATAGTCATATCAGGAAGGTACTGCCTTGTGACAGCGTGCACTCCTGGCAACTTTATAGTGCGGCCCCACTGGGAGATCAGGCCGCTGGCACCATGACCCGATATCCCACTCAGTCACATTATCCTGATACTGAGCTAACCAGTCTTTGCCCTATCCAAGCAATGCCTAGCACCAGGCTAGGTACCAGTGACAATTATCAATTTTATAAGTGATTGGTTTAAATCGGCTAGGGTTCAAAATCCCGACCTTCCGCACGGGAAGCCTGCGCTGTACCGATATGGCCACCGCTTCCAATATTTGTTGAAATGTGCAAATGGCATCAATACCATACACACCATGACAAGATCTATTGCAAGGCTGTACATTTTCCACGGTAGGATATTAAGCAGATTAAAACTGACTTCGAGATACTCTTGGACTTCTGCTCTTTTCTATTCAGATATCCCTACTGGGTGAGATATGTTGTGTCGAGTTTCCTTGCTGGGATGGCTATTGGCACTGGTGTAGTACTCTGCACTGACCTCTCAGGCAAGCAGCCACCTAGACAGGTAAGTGTGGATATGGTGATTACATCAGGGAGCCTAGATAGTGTAATGTCTAGGATGCTAGCCCCAGGAATGGCAAAATATTTGGGGTTCTACTAATCATTCTCTAGACGCAATATTCCCCATTTTAACACCCACGCCCAAACCATTTAATGCCAACCCTCCGGAAACATATAGCGATAATGTTCTTCTAAATTGGGGTTTTATTTTTCTTCTGATCCTATCCACAATAGATTAATGGTTCAGATAAATAAGGTCAAACGGACAGACAAATCTAGATTCCTTAAGTCATTCTGTCGAGTTTGTCAACTTAGCACCCCTTATGGCGCTGCTCCAGATCCCTTGAGGCACACAGCGAACTGCTACTGTTGGCAAACATGCCACATTACAGTAAAACCTCTCTAACCGACCATCTCCATATAGCGACCACTCCCCTATATCGATCGCTTTATTTGGGTCCCAAACGATCGCCGATTACAACGATTAATGCCAAGTACACACCTACCGTTTACGATTCACGCACTAAAACTCGCAACTCGACCCGGCCCGCTTAAAACTGAAAAAGGGCCGATTCATTTTTCGAATGCCGAATCGCAATCGTAATCGGCCCGTTTTAGCCCTAAAACTGAGTTGTTAGTCGGGAATCGCAATCACTAGGTGTGCATGGGGAGCGCACACCTAGCGATTTTTGTGTGCGAAACGGGCAGTTTTAGATCGTATACATTAGGTGGGTGCGCACAAACGGTAGGTGTGTACCTGGCATAAAGAAAACTCCATAAGCCGACCACCTCCCTAAATAGACCATTTAAAGTCTGGCCAATGGTCGGTCGATTTAGAGAGGTTCTACTGTATTTTGATTCGGGGGTGTGGGCGGGGGGAAGGGTGAAGATTGAGGAGTGAAGCTGAAGTGGGTGACAGGATTTCCTTTCCCTCATAGATGTTTGAATAATCAAATGATTATCAGATGACAGGCTTAACCGATGTACGCAGCAGGAGGCCTTCATTGCCCATGCGTCAGATTCAAATTGCCATTGCTGCTCCATGCTAGTGAGAGGCGTCGCAATGCCTTTATTCATGCCTCAATATACAATATAGCTTATTCGTGGTCCAATACATAATATAGTGTAGTGGTCTGCACTCACTTCTCAGGCAAGGAGCCACACAGACAGGTAGGCGTGGATAGGGTGGTGACATAAGGGGAGCCTGGGTGGTGTAATGGTTAGCACACTGGCCCGGAAAGCAAGAAGATATGGGTTCAATTCCCGCTCCAGGTGCATTTTTTCCTATTTTCATCACTTCTATGACACTGATTCCGTGACCAGGATCCCGTACAATCTATGTGATCTATGATTGTTGAACCAACCCTCTGTATGAATATATGCAAGTACATTGCCTGTATATATGTAATTGCAAGCATTAAAAGACTTACAATTCCAAGGGAATGAGTGTATTGGTCTGCACTGACTTCTCAGGCAAGGAGACACACAGACAGGTAGGCGTGGATAGGGTGGTGACATCAGGGGAACCTAGGTGCTGTAATGGTTAGCACACTGGCCCGGAATGCAAGAGATATTTTACCGCGCTAGCACGTACGGGGGAGCGTTGGAGGTGGCGCCACCAGTTATGAGCATGGGGAGGAGGCAGAACAGAGTATTTGGTGTAATAAAATATATACCAAAATAATTCCCATCAAAGCATTATACTCGCATAATGCATTATATATCAAATATAAGATATACAATATTCATCGCTTAATCTAACATAGGAAATGTTATTCTTTTCTAGAGGAAATCTCCTGCAATCATGTAGGAAATGTAGGTCATGTGCTGTGATTTTCTTTAAGGAGCATAGAGGGGATGATAATTAATGGCTGGACGAGCTCGGTGGTTCGACAGTCTTGATACGATGAGATGTGATGTGATTAGTAATGTTATCTTACAGTGTTTCTCATTTATATTAGTGTGACACTGTCCTTTATTTGTACTTGTTAGGTATTTACCTCATTTTGTTCCACACCTTTCCCACATGTCGTAACATGGCTGTCCTTAGCAGAGATCATGCATCACAAAGCCAGGCCCTGCATGAGGTCATGCATTCTGACACGCATTCCAACATGCCTCCCCTGTTGTATTACACTGTAACACTCATGTTCTCTAGGACCTCCTCTGTTGCATCATAGATACCCCACCTGCCCTAATATGGGTATCCTTACTGACATCACGTGTTCTAATATAGGTACTCTGCCTGACATTACATGTCCTAATATGAACAACCTGCTGACATCACATGTCCTAAAATGGGCACCCTTCCTGACATCAGTTGTCCTGATATGGACAACCTGCTGACAACACATGTCATGATATGAACACCCTGACTGATATCACTTTTTCTTTTTTATTGACGAGGTATTTACTCTGCCCATAACGTATAAGCTCCTGTCAGGGTGCTTGTTTTCAATGCTGGACAGCTGTGGGGCTGTCTTGATCTGTTCCTTTGCCCAGGAGTGTTTACCTGTGTCTGCTCGGGTCAGCCTTCTGCAATTTTGGTTGTTAGTAATAGCCTATGTTAGTTTTTTTGTAATTTTCCAGTTGTTTTTTTGTCTAGTCTGAGTAATGATACCTTAGCCTACTATGTACATCTACTTGGGTGACATGCAGGCTTGTGGGAGAGGATCCCGTTCCATTCAGATTGTTGTTATTTGTTACAGCATCCTTTCACCTAAACCCTGTCCTTAGATAGTGCACTCGGGTGCTAGAACACACTCGGACCCTTTTGGACTGCGGCCAGGCGGGATGGCTGTGTTGCTTCCCTAGCCATTTTGTATTTCAGGGTGGATCAGTTGCATGACTGTGGCCTGTCCACTTCTGTGTTGGTTTGTGCCATTACACATTCCCAGGTGGACTGTGCCATGTGGTGATAGCTTTCCTGATTTCCTTAATACTTAGTAGAGCTAATTTCCTTATTTTTTCTGTTTAGTGCCTACCACTTTTCCTGGCCTGTCTTTTGCTTTCTGTGCCAGTACACAGCAAGCATTCACGGCGCTCAGGGGCAGGTGCGGTTATGTTGTGTCAGTAAGTAATTGTTTTCTTTAGGAATTTTTTTGTAGTGGTCAGGGTTACGGATCGCCCGCAATTTTACATTTTGTTTAATCCAGGCATTCCTACGAAAATCCGTATATTTTTACAACATGTGTTGCGGCACCATCTCCAATGTGGGTACCCTGATGACATCACATGTCCTAATATGGACACCCTCCCTGACATCACATGTCCTGATATGGATACCTTGCCTGACATCACATATCCCAATATGTGTACCCTTCCTGACATCACATGTCCTAATATGGACAACCTGCTGACATCACATGTCCCAAAATGGGCACCCTGCCTGCCATCACATGTCCTAATATGGGTACTATGCTGATATCCCATGTCACAATATGGGTACCCTGCTGACATCACATGTCCCAATATGGGTACCTGGCTGACATCACATGTCCCAATATAGGTACCCGGCTGACAGCACATGTCCCAAGATGGGTACCCGGCTGACATCACATTCTAATATTTCTGAATGCCCGGCCGCGTTTGGGGACACCAGATAATATTTAAAACTCTTCCCCTTCATATCACCTGTGATGCTGTTATTCAAATACCGACTATCAACTCAGTAACCAACACTAAGGAAGAATGAAGACAAGTCACACAGATAAACAGTGGAGAAGTTGTGCTTTATTGGCATCAACTCCTTCCTGTCCACCTACCAGTGACCTGTCATCCACACTCCCTACCTTCTGTCGACACAGTATCTCATTCCTACTTTAGCCTGTATAGAAAGCAGTCCTACAGCCCATGGGACAGGAGTCCTATGGCTGTGTACACACTCAATTGGAATATCTGAATTTGCCTAGCATCAGACAGAGTGTCTGGGGTTCCTGCTCAAGAGTAGGTGTGTCTCACTCAAGAGCCAGGAGTAGAGTCCTCTCTCTTCAGTGTGTCTGAAGCAGAATCTTGAATAATTAACAAATCTCAAAATGAGGCTAGTGTGGTCAGAGAGCCATGGTAGTGTAGGTGACTGGGCAGTCCTACAGTCAGCCAATCAGGTGCCCCCACAGCTGAGGTGGGAGCCAACTCCCAGTGGAGGTGGCTGTCACTCAACTCAGCTGCAGGTGGTGCCCTGAGTGCATATGTAAATGAGGCTGTGGTAGGCCCGCCCCATGGTCATGGGTGAACAGGTAGTTGCAACAGTTACAATAGATCTCTGTTAATATGACTTTTTCTCCAATTGCACTCCTTATGGATGCATAGAGAAACATGTCAATAATCGTGTACTGTCTTCTTATATAGGAACATCTCTTCAGTAATCTCAGGCATCATATATAACATATATTTCACATCACTTATTATTATGTACAATGGGAGTGGGATACTATTGCTTTTAGTTTACATAACATTGTCGCCACTCCGTCGCCCAAGAATAATAATGCCTTCTGCCAATATATAATTCTTAACCGAAAATCCGTATATTTTTACAACATGTGTTGCGGCACCATCTCCACCATAGCAAAAATCAGTTGGTAAAACGACGCTTACGCTCGACAGCGTGTTAGTGAGGCGGGGTCAGCCACCATCGGGCACCCCGGGGCGTGGCAGGCTCCAGCCTGGATAAATTGAATTTAATGCAGACCTGCAATCCAGCTGAAAAGCATTCAGCCAATCCCGTCACTGGAAACGGGGCCACTTGACTTGTTTATTGCGCCATCAGTACGCCTATCCCGATAGCGCCATCTAGTGCTAATACAGAAATATGGCCGTTTGCATAAATGCATTTGCATTTTGTCAAATCGATTTCGCTATTACATTTTGTTTAGGTCCATAGGCATACTGAGGGAAGGCATGGTTTTATATCGATTTTTATTTGTTTGTTTGTTGTGTAGGGGACTTCCTTTCAAATAAAACTGCTTTTTCATCTTAGTAGTCGGGATTCATTTGTTTAAAGCTGCATAGACCGATGAAGCATCAATTTTTTTCAAAACCAAAATAATTATCTAGAATTGATTCTACATATTTAACTTAGATACTGATACACTTATTAATCATTTGTTGCTAGATATAAAGGAATAGGGAGGCAATTTAATAGAACCTGTTAATGCTAAAGCGTATGGTTTCAGGAGTTTTGGTATGCTTGCCAAAACTAATTTTACATGTTTGTACTTCAAATATCTCAAAACTTAGCTGTTTAAAATAAACAGTACTTGGAGCTAAAGTAAGGTAGATAATAGCAATCAGCTTAATATATTTATCTCAGAAAAATGACAAAAAGTCAAAACTATCAGAATATGCAACGTTATAGATCGGGTGAAATGGTTTTAGAATGTATTTGTTACATTAGTATTCGCTATACGTTAGCAAAATATTCAAATCTTAGAAATATTAACTGCATTGTGCTCAGAACTACTAAGAATAACTATAGGATAGCTGATCTAATGCTCCTGGACAGATCAGTCACTAACTACTGTGTTAGACCTCAAATAGTCCTTTCTGTGACGTCAATGAGCGATGGGATAGGTGGAATTGTATAGGTTATAAGGCAGTCAAATACCTATTTGATTCCCGTCTTCGGTGGCCCCTTCAAATCCACTATCATTCGAAGTAGGGTGTGTGCTACTTTGCTAAAGGCCCAGTCAGACCTTACCGTACTGAGTACCGGACACCACCGGACAAAGAATTGTATAGTCCGGTGGTGTCCGGTGTCGAAATGTTGCAATGGCTGCCAGACGAAACGGACGCTAAACGGACGCTAAACGGACATTAACGAATAGTTAAACGGATTTTAAACGGATGTTAAACGGATATCAAACGGACGTCAAACGGACGGACCGGACACCAACCGGACACCAACCGGACACCAACTGGATACCAACCGGACACCAACCGGACACCAACCAGACACCAACCGGACTGTTCACGGACACGACAAAAACCGACAGGCCGAATTCCCGCACCACTGTCAACGGACTCTTCAGGATACAAAACGGACACCTAACGGATTAGTAACGGACATGAAATGGACGAAACGGACGAAACGGACTTAAAACGAACACCAACTGTACACTTCAGTCCGGTGGTGTCCGGTACAAGTTTTGTACATGTTCAAAACTTGTACCGGACACCGTTGGACACCACCGGACACCACCGGACACCACCGGACAGATAACGGACACGCCAGATGCCAACCGTATATAAACCGTACATTGCCGTATTTCACCAGACAGTATCCGTTTTCTATCCGGTTCCTCAATCCGGTGAGGTCTGACTGGGGCTTTAGGGAAGGATATTGCAATGAACTTGTTGTTGGTTGGTTATTCCACGCGCGAAGCTTGGGCTATTACCGATCGGGCTACAACGTCTGGTACAGGGGTATCACATATACATGTATATATATTATATATGTATTTGGGTCACTCTCCTGAAAACTGGCCAGAAGTGTCACATGAAGAGTTAAAATTTAATATTTTAATTTTTTTAATTTTTTGGTTGCAAATGAAAGCTGGAAATCTCCCCTTTACATCTTTGTAAAATATAAATTGATGAGATAAAAAATAAAGGTGTAGTCCATGAATAAGATATCTCTTATGGCAGTATAACATGTGCGTCACACATGTAACACGTGTTTAGGACACCACACAATCTGCTCAATAAATATCTAATCAGAATTAAATAATTAGAAGCATATTAATCATGGCATAATATACAGAAATATCTAGTGCTTATATTGATAAAAAAAAAAGTAATTCCCAGCTATGCTTTATTCACTGAATAATTAGTGTACAATATTTGTGTGGCATCCAGACACCATGGTTACACGTGTGACGGAAATTTCTAATGTTATTTCTGAAGACCTTAAATTTGATTTATTTTAAATTTAAGCATGCATGCATGTTAATAAATACTTCCTCTTTGATTTGGGAACTGTTTTGTTTGATATATCAATGCAATACAAGATGTTAATAAGGATTCAACCACGTCCCATATGTCATGTTACAAATGGCTGACTGTAAAATGGGGTTTTTTGGTACAAAAACAGTTCATAACTAAAAAGGCCAAAGTTGCACACAGTTTTATTTTATTTCCCTTATTTCTTTCATCAAATTTGAGCATGAATATGAAAAGTATAAGGAAAAAAATAAGTAGGAAGGTTTTTATTGATGTTTTAAAATCCCATCTCACGCTGACCAGTTTTCAGGAGAGTGACCCATTTACAAAGTATCTCTTTATGATTCACACAATAAACCACTCCCTCATTTCTCTCAACCTTTCACTAATGGGCGATAATGTGGTAACTTGATAAATGCTGGCACTGCATGTTCGGCTGATTTAGTAAACGCGACATGGGTTTGTAAAGGAAAAGTGCAGTGTAATCCCTTCTCTCTGTGTCTCTTGATGAATTGCATAACTTAGTCAACAGACGAGATCACTGTTCCGAGTGTGCATGCGCTTAAAATGGTGTTGGCAGCAAAGCAAGGGCATACAGCCATTGAGTTTGCCGATATGCATAGCAAAAAAGTTCAATTTTATTCAAAATTAATAAAAGAATACATAACAATTTGGCACAAACATGGATGGATGCAATATAATAATATAATGAATGTGTTTAAGACACACCTCTCCATAATTAAGCATTTTGAGCTAAGAAACATACAATTTTAGTCACTTTACAGGCTGATGTTTACATCACCATTGATTAGACATAAGTAATTCTTGTTCTAAAAATTAAAATGTCAAATGTGTGAACAAAAACTTGTTTCTAAGAAATATATAACCAATGTCTGATTAACCCTACCCATTTACTAACCCAAAAACATGTCATTAACCATAGGATATAAATAAGAACAAGAATTAAATGAGTAAAACTGACTCTGGCTATGGCTCTAACACTAGTTGAGTGCCCAGATTTTGTTCAATCTAAATGCAGATGGTATAAGATATGCCGATTATATTGATCTAAATGCAATCCTAGATAAAAGATTGACATCTTAATTTATTATATATATTTTTTTGGTTGGTATTCCATGTTTAAAACAAGAGCTGAGATGAGCTGAAACTAGCACATTTCATAACTGCACCCAGTGTCTTAGCATTAGTCATGTGCTTCACGGGGGCTTGTTTATCTTCCACCCATCCCACAATGCACCACGTGGCTGGAATGGTGATGTAGTCAATTGCTCTCTGGCTTCCCACAGTGTGCCGCTGTCAATACTGCACAATGCATGATGGCCTTATTGCATTGTTGTTGTTGTTTTACGTCCTAATATGAATAAGCAATGCATAGGACTGACCGCCGGGTTGTATTCGATTAACACGACCCGGGCGACTCGGATCACTATGGAAGATCTGTAGGGAGGGACCAGTGTAGTTGTTCCTCGACTCGCCATGCACTACTCTGTAGCGAACCATCGTCTAGGCGTTAAGCCCATAGGCAATTATTAACCAATCGCTGTTGTCCACGCTGTGTGCTGCATAGCGAAGTTTGATGAGCTATTTCAGTTTCCGTTTGCTGGATTTTGATTATTCAACATGAGTATACAAATGATGGCGCCCATATAGGGATATTTCCTTTTCCATTTGCTGGATTTTGGTGACTTCATTTCATGAGTATGAGTATTGTTTATGTATATATACACATGTTAGTCCTTAGCCTCCCCCCTGGGTGGGTCGGTATCAACATCTAAGGTCATATCAGGATGGGTACCGACTTCTGACAGTGTACACTCATGGAAACTGTATAGTGCTGCCACACTGGGAGACCAGGCACCAGCACCATGACCTCATATCCCACACAGTCACATTATCCTGATACTATGCAAATCAGTCCTTGTCCAATCCTATTAATGCCGAGCGCCAGGCTAGGTAGTGACTGGTATCAATTTTATAAGTTATTGACTTGACTCGGCGGGGATTCGAACTCCCAACCTTCGGCACAGGAACCCTGCGCTCTACCGATTAGGCCACCGCGTCCGGTGACTTATTGCATGAATCAATCCAGTGTGTGAATTATAGAAGGGAACGCCATGGCTTTTAATTGGGACGCGTGGGTGACGTGGGCCATTGTCCGTGATGCTCGTCAACACGGGTAATTTGACATCCGTACACAGCCATAGCCTCATTGTAACTAAGAAGGCCTTATGCTGCCACCTATCGAGGAACGGTTGTACTACTATATGCCTTGTACGGCAGCGCCACCTATATTCACTTTCAAGATACGAAACCTGATTACCTAACTAATGCTATCGATCTGCCATCTGCAGTCGTATTACTGAACTAATTAACCTTACGAGCCTATATAAGGCCAGGTCCTGCAGCGGTGAGCTCCCATCTACACGGACACAAGGAGGACACTGACTAGCCTGAAAAATTGCCACCCGCACACTCCTACATGACATTGTTAAGGGCAAGGGTTAAAGAATTCTTGACCTCACTGTAATTGAACTTTTCGTTGAAATTGAACTTTGTACTGATCAACTTCTTACACTGCTGGTGCTTAAAAATAAATCTAACTTTAACTAATATGCTGTGTCATTGTCCAATTACTGTAGGCCTCCATGTAATTGTCAAAGAACACCACCACCATCGAACACTAACTGCGACATGAAGGGACAGTGAGTAAGTGATGGTGAGTGATGGTAAATGATGTGGATGGTGATGAGTAGATGCCAAGTCAGCAACAAATGGATCCTACTGAAGCATTTAATTAACCAATGCCAATGCACTTACATCAACAACAGGCCGAACCGAGATGGGCGAATGAGTTTTGTTGGTTGGTTGTTGGAGTTTAACATCCTGGCAACATCTAAGGTCATATCAAGATGGGAACCGACTTCTGACAGTGTTTACTCATGGCGGTTTTATAGTGCTGCCAGCCACTGATTTGTCTCGACCAGGGTTCGAACCCATGGGTTCGAATCCCACCTTCTACCAAGGGAGATGGACGCTCAACTCATGCGGCCATCTCGTCTGGTTGGTTGGCTACTCAAAGCAGATTCTACTCTTTCATCCCATTCAACAAATTGCTTCATATAATTAAAAATAGCATTCAATCAGGTGTCAATTAAAGCGCATGTTATTCCTGAGGACAGGGTGACCAGACGGGGTGGCCGAATGAGTTGAGCATCCGTCCCCTGTTTTGGGAGGTCGGGGGATCCAAACCCATGAGTTTGTGGGTTCGAACCCTGGTCAAGTCAAACCAATGACTTAAAAATTTATAGTTTTGGCTTCCTAGCCTGGGTCTCAGCATTATTAGGATAGGGCAAGGACTGGTTCGCTCAGTGTCAGGATAATGTGGCTGATTGGAATATAAGAGCATGGTGCCAGCAGCCTGTTTTCCCAGTGGGGCAGCACTAGAAAGTCGCCATGAGTGCGCAGTGTCACAAGTTGGTACCCATCCTGATATGACCTTAGATGTTGCTAGGACGTAAAACAACAACAATGTTAGGCGAGGAACAGATTGATTGCATCGGGGAGCATAATTGTCCAATGGTTAGTCCGCGCATCCCGGAATGGCAGAAATGTGAGTTCGAGTACCGCTCTAGTGAAGGTGACTAATATCTTTACAAACACCCCAATGATAATGGTGCCGTAACCAGGATATTATGTACTTCTAAGAGCAGTGTTTTGATATGTGTAATTGCAAGCATCATTAAAGGTGAAATGTGGACATAAACCATGCAAAGGACTCTTAATATACGTTTTCCGCGAAGCATGCTGAACAGTAATCCAGCACAGACACCCTTAGTTCCTGCCACTGCCACCAGAGGGCGGGTTCCTGGTGGAAATCCTCTATGCGACCTTTATATCCATAGAGGATATTACACTGTGACCTGCTACCCATACCGTTAGTTCTGCCATTGCAGTCAGAGGGCGGGATGGTTGGTCGTGGAAATCGTCTATTCCAGCGGGATGAATGCAATGGACTGCACTGACCTCAGCAAGCAAAATGATTACTTGTACGTATAGCCGTCGGTAGATTGATTGCATCAGGGAGTCTAGACAGTGAAATGCCTCGGGCACTTAGCCCAGAAATGTCAGAAATACAAGTTCGATTTAGTT